>CAHIKZ030001144.1:0-601454 GCA_903632075.3 Acanthosepion pharaonis
GACCATCATGAATATCTTGATAATTTACGCACTTACTGATGAACAGAGACTGATTGCTAATGCTGTGCTTGAATTGGTAGATAAGGAAAGGTGAGGTGTCCAAAAACTGTTTCTATCTAGATACATTAGGAGGTTGTGGTAAAACTTATATGTTTAATACCATAATTTCATATTGACACAGGAACAACTGCAACATGTGCAGTGGTGCTTGGACAGGCATTGCCTCTACACGACTGTCAGGTGAAAAGACTATTCATACTTTGTTCAAATTGCCTGTCCCCATGGAGGCCAGTGTTTGTAATGTACCAGCCACTTCAGACCATGCAAATTATTTATGAAACCTGGATTTGATCATTTTGGATGAGGCTTCTATGATACCTTCATTTGCTCTTCATGCTATTGATAAAGCCTTGCAAGATACCACTGGCATTTCTGCCATTTTCGGTGGTAAGGTTGTGCTCTTGGGAGAGACTTCAGGCAAGTTCTACACATATTGCCAAGAGGAAGTTGTGAGTCAAACATTGAAATCTGTATTAAAAATTCTCCTCTATAGCTGATTTTCATCCAATTCAGCTTAAGCCAAAACATCAGGACAACAGCAGATCAAAGGGAATTTGCAGCATGGCTCTTGCATCTTAGCAATGGAACATCAGCAGCTTCACAAGGCCCTAATCTTGCTGTTGATGACATAGAAGTGTCACAAATTTCATGCGTTGATGGCTCTCTGGTAGATGATATTTTCAACAATGCATCTGAAAAATAGAGAAGGAGCAGAGTAATTCTTTCACCAAAGAACTCAGACTGCCTCCTAATCAATGAAGAAGTTTTGAAACAACTTCTAGATGACTGCTGCACCTATTATAGTACAAATAAAGTTTTGACAGATGATCCTGCTGAGGCTGAGTGCTACCCATTTGAATTTCTAAACTCTTTGACACCATCAGGAATGCCTCCTCATAAATTGAGTTTAAAACCTGGCTCCATAGTAATGCTTCTTCGTGACATTTCTATCCAGATGGACTCCGCAATGGTACAAGACTGGAAATGGTGATCATGCATCAATATTCAACTAAGGCTTCCTTGATTAGTGGCTCACTAATTGGCAGACTTGTCCTTATCCCCAGAATAAAGCTGGCTCCAAGTGACTAACTTGCCATTCACCTTGGAGAGAAGCCAGTTTCCTGTCCGTCTGTCACATGCCATGACTATTAACAAGTGACAGGGGCAGACATTTGAGAAGGTGGGATTGTTCTTACCTCAGCCAGTATTCAGTTATGGGCAATTGTATGTGGCATACTCTAGAGTTCACAAACTCTCAGACGTAAGGATTAAGGTGATGGAAGCAGATAGACAAGGAAGAAGAAGAGGGCGAACTTTTAATAAGAACATTCTCTGCCGAGAGGCACTGACTTGAAAGAGTGGAGTGTTTTCAGAAATTCTGGAGAACCTTGATTGCATTATGTATGTGTCTTGGTTTATTTGTATACACACACACACACACACACATTAAATGAATATCTTTCAAAAGAGGAAATTATTTATATGTAGCATATATTATATAGTTTTGTAAATATATAGGTCTATTGTTTTCTGTATTCATATTGGAGGAAACTAGCATGGCTTTATGTGGGGAGTATCATGGACTGATTGGCATTGGCAATCTTTGCACATATGATGGACACTCCCAAGTATCTTTCTGTGTTGTTTATTATCCCTGCCTATGTTAAAAATGAAAGATTTAATAGCTAAACTTTATGTATTTGTAAATATACCTATACAAATATATACAATTTTACTATTTGCTGCCTAAGTATCTCATCCTATTATATATGTAGAGATTTTAATTGCTCCTTCTTCAATGCCTTATATATATATGTAGAAAAGGTTTATTGTTTACTCAACATTCTATTAGTTGGTCCATGGAAATTTCATGGTCCCCCCTAGTAGATATAATTTACTTAAGTAAATACACTGTTTTTAATTAAGTTTAGACTTTGCTAACCAAGATGACTGACAAAGTGCTGTGGTTAAGTTTTTTATATAATTTCTCATGTGTTCATATAATTTTTTTCTTTTCAGGACATAAATTATATAAAAATTACCCAAATGTTTTCCAAGTGTTTTTGGCTAAATTTTTAGCCATAATCAAGGATGAATTTTATTTTATTTTTAACTGATTATATGGATTGTTTTATGTATGTATCTAAAGTTATAGGAATGTTTCATCTTCCAAACACAGTCAGCACATTTTGGCCGTGTTCATAGTTGATATTGTTGAGTGCTGTCCTTTTCTTTTTTATTAATACTGTTTCCATTATTTTTTAGCCTTTTTGTACATGTGGATGATGCTATTATGTTTGTATTATTGACAAGTATGTTACGGATAGAGTGTATCCATGTGTGTTTAAATGAGACCTAATTAAGCTATGGTCAGTGAGATATAACGTGAGTCTTGTTAATCATGTAAGATATCCAGTATAATTATTTACAAATTTGGCTTGGTCAGGAACACAGTTCCTTAAGGGATGTATAAATTTGTAAATAATATTGGTTCTCTATAATTTGGATCTTGCAAGTGAATTATTATTTTTAACAATGAGGTTAGCAGTTTTAAATTTTTTATAAATAATTAATTTAATTTTCTTGTTTTTTTATCAACTGAAGTAAACAACCATTTTTTAATTTTATAAAGTATTGCTTCTTTTGATTTTACAAATTAAGAAAATTATTGATGGTTGATGTTTATTTATTGCAAAAAGAATAAAGAAAAAAATGGTGAAAAAATTTAAGAGAAAAAGAAAAGTGAAACTGAAAGAAAAAATAATAAAATTAAAAGAATAAATAACAGATAAAATCAGTAAAAGAAGGAAGAGTGAAAGAAAAATATGGATAAAAAGCAAAAATTGAAAATGCAATAAATAAAATTTTTTTAAAAATTTCAAGAGGGATATTGATTGTCAAATTAGCTTAAATCCTTCAAGAATCTTTAATCTTTTCCTAACTGTTTAAGGGTGAACATCCTCATTTTAGCATAACTTCATTATTTCATTTTCTAAAAAAATAAAAAAAAAAATACAGCATTAATAAATATTAAGAATGGTGAAAGAAATACTATATTACAACTTCAAGTCACACTAGCAAACAATATATCATTTTCTTTCACGCTTAATGAATATCTCTAAACTAAAAACTCTTAAACCTGCTAACAAGGAAATGGATTTTTTCTTTTTATCAATATAATCCCAGATCCAAAGTGCAAAATGTGAGGATGCTAGTCTTAACATTTCCCTGAATAATAACAAAAAGTTCAAGACAACATGGATCAATTAAAAATAAGCTACAAATCTTTAAGAAAAATTGCTTCCTTGAATGGGACAGCTATTTCCTTGCTCATAATTATAGAAGTTAATGGATTTCTGCTACCATTGCCCTGCCTCAAAGCTTTTGCCTGTGGGAAAATCAATTTAATTTCATATGATCCAGAAAAAGAGTTACTTCTAAATAAATGAGAAAAGATGTCGGATCTTGAATAGACTTTGAAAGATAAAATGGAACATTTGCTTTCTTCAATTTAGATTTCTGGCAATTAATACAATATAAATGAGTGGTATGAGATGTTCAAATGGCAAAGAAATTTAAGAATTTTTTTTTATTATTAGTACAAAAATAATTTATTTCCTTTTCAAAAGAATGAAAGAATTTTATAAAGTTAAAATGTCCCTTCTTACATAAGAATAGTAAAAGAAAGAAGCTATGTCCTTTGATATATTTGATACTTTTTATTTCTTTAGAGAAAGGGTGACTCTTTAATCTTAGCATTGGGTTTGATAGATATCTCAGGTAAACATTTTTTTTTGATTTGGATAAAACACATTGAGTAAATTAATTTAAATTTCTATGCATGGTTTGCTAGTGAAGGTGACATAAGGTTGTATGACATAAGGTTTCATGAAATAAGTATTTTTTCCTAAAACAATTTTTAAAATTTATTTCAATGTCGGAAGCACCCAGATATACTTTCCCCATAGGTGTTGCATTCTAGGGTTAAAACAACATGATAAAAAGAATTACAATAAAATTTAAAAATTTAAGCTAAATTGACATACATGCAGTCACTTGCTGCATTGTCAGGTAGATAGTTTTTCATTTTCTGTTTTACTTGTTAATTTCTCTGATTACTGTCATCTGACATATGATATAATTTAAATGTATACTGAACAAAGGTTACAAGTGGTTAATGACTACTGGTAGAATTAGAAAGTCACCACAAACATATTGTATAAAAGTTGTCAAAACAGCAGAAAATCCTCAAGCACTATATTGGTCATGTTCTTACATATATTTGTTCATATCTATGTATATGAGTCTATGAAGGGTATATTCTTCATGTATATGCAACATGAATATTAAAGAAAACTTACCTTATTTATTTTCTATTCAGTTTATATTCTTTAATGTGTTTGCCTTCTTTATTTATTTGAAAATTAAAATATTTTCTTGTTAACAATGCAATTATTTTCTAATGTGAATCAACTTTGTTTCCTAATCTACTCATCCTGCCTCTCAGATTGTTTTTTTTAACTCCCACACTTGTGATGATATCATAGCAGGTATCTCTCTAACAGTTCTTTCAGTTTTGCCTCCTACCAGATGTAATCATTAGTATAAGTGTGCATGAAAAATCAATGGGAAACATCCTTTTATGTTATAGTAGTAATGTCCCGCTATTAGAGCTTATCAATATCTCAGATACAATCTGAATCATCCTTTTGTATTAGCAAGCTTAGGTTTATCACTATAGTATATATCTAAATGTATATATCTAAAGCATAGAGATATAAATAAAAGAAAACTGAAGGTGTTCTATGTCCATGTTTGAATGGAAAAAAATAGATTGTTGTTCATTTTATTTTTTTTGCTCTATTATATTTGGCACTTTTAATACATATGGGTACATCAATAAGTCCATAATCATGAAAAAAGCATTTATTTTACACAACAAATACTTATTTTTCAATATAATCTCCTTGTCATTACACTTAATTCAGTGTTGAATATTAATGATATTGACTGAACATAAAATGAGGAGATGTTGAAAAATTCAGGGCCTGACCCACTTCACTAAATCTGATCAAATGACAAAACAGAATGTTTTTATTTAATCTCTTCTTCATTGGGCCAAGAACTTTTTTGCTGCTCATTTGTACAGTGAAAATTTCAGATTACATTTCAGCTTATAATGATGTGTCAGGTTATGGACTTATTGATCCAGCTTTATAATTGTATACTGGGATATAGGTTTTTTAGTGAGGTTGATCCATTACAAGATATATTAATAATGGAAAAAATTGTTTGGTAACATGACATGGTCTGGTTACATCAATTCCAGGAACATTGTTACAGTAGTTTTTATACATAAGAAATACATGAAACCTTAGGCATATGTCAGTGCATTTTAATTGTGTGTGTGTTGAAATATGGGGGAAAAAACAATTTAAAAGTTGCAAAAGAAAAAGAGGGGACACATTAAAAATGAGAAGAAGAAACAAGAAAGAACAGAGGAAAAAGAAAACATTAATCATTTTGTCACTATGCAGAAATAAGATGTTAAAAAAAATGAAAATATAGTTTAGCAACTATCTTAAGTTGAATGGATAGTCACTATTTTAGTACATATATATATTTCTCTTTCTTTATTAATTTCTTTCAGAAGAGAATGTTGAAAAGGTTTTAGTTGAACCAAGAAACCCTTCATTGCAATATATCTAATGTTTGGTCAGAGAGAAAAAGAAAAAGTGAAAGAGAAAGGGTGGGTGTATGTGTTTATACATGTGCATATAATCTTTGTGAAAAATTACTTTCCCATTTTCACAATATGTTTTACTCAAACTATATTAATTTCTACATTTGAAATGCTTTTGTTCTGGAAAAAAGTTACCTAGGTAAATACTCATTTTGGAAAGTTTATTCCAAAATTATCAGAAGTATGAATTGAGTCTTCTTCCAACCAGAATCATAAATTGATCTACAAGTTTTAAGATAACTTGTGCCTGTAGTTCATTGTTTGGATGAAGTGTACAAATTTCTACTAGTTTTATTCTATCTCATTATTGCTGCTTTTTATCACAACAGCCTGAGAAAACAGTATGAAATTAGAAATATAGAAGCATCTTCATACAAAGCTTGAACTTGCATGACATAGCTCAGCATCTGAATGTCACCTTAATTACTATAGCCATAGATGCATTAACAATTAAGAATATTATAACTTGTAGTCATTCTGCTAATCTCTTTCAGAATAGTGTGATAAAATTAGAGAACAAAACAGAGTAAAACTAGTAATAAAATAATGGCGAAAATTTAAGAAATTTCAAAATAAATAATGACATGAAGTGTTATGCATACTGTTCTTCAGTACATAGACAAAACAAAGCATGTTAATATAAATTATCAATGAAACTGTAAAAAAAATCTTAAAGAGTAAAATATCAAAGTTTTTTCCTTAAGTAAAAACAGGGTCACAAGGTAAATCCAGAACAATAAGGATGATAACATAAGGGAACAACAAAAATATGCTGATTTACTCTTCACTATCCTTTCTCATTGGATAAAATATGCTGTTGTTGATTTTGTTTGCATTAAGTCGGTGCATAAAACAAGTTCTTATCCATCCTAATGAAAAGAAATGAATGGCTAAAATAAGGTTCTTCAAAATGAAATTGCTAAATTTGTCTTAATGTTAACACTTTTCATCTCTTAAAACCTTGTCAAGGGGCTTAATCATTCTAGTGTTACTGATGTTGCAAGTATTCAGAATTTCAATTTTTCCATTGCTCAGTTTCTCAGTCAAAAAGTGGATTTCCCTACTCATTTCTCTAATAAATCTGATCAACATTCTTCTTTACTTGATTTGTCCCTTACCTCATCTAGCTCTTGTCAAACATCACCCCTGTCTTTTTGCCAATTTGCTCATACAGTAGCATCTGTTGATGTTTATTTTCAGTCGTCTATTAGAAAGGAACCTCCTGGATTCCCACAAATGGGCTTGATGGTATCCTTGCTGTAGTCCTTGAGAAATGTGCTACTGAACTCTCTAAGTTATACAATAAATGTACTGTTGCTTCTTTCTTTCCTGCTTGTTGGAAATCCTCTTCTGTTGTTCTAGTCTTTAAGAAAGCTGGCAAGACATCCTTCTATTGGCCTATTAGCTTCCTACCTCTTTTTGGCAAAGTACTAGAGGTTCCAGTTAACTCTAAATTGGTTAAGCATTTCACCTCACAAGGTCTTCTTTCAGATAAGCAATATGGCTTCTCTAGGTTAACCGCTGATGTATTAGTAATTACTAGCAGTAGAGCCCGGCGTTGCCCGGGGATGTAACAGTAAGAGACAGATCAAGTATCAACCATCATAAAGACTGAAAAATAAAATTGACAAAGATTATTGTTTAAGGTTGACTTGACACGCATGTCTTAATTAGTTTTTTTTTTTTTTACTTAATTGGTCAAACCCAAACTCAAACAAAAACATTGTTTTCAATCGTTATGAGTCTATCGATTGAATAGAATTTTATTATAAACAATTGTCTTGTAAATGGAATTTTTAAAGCATTCTGACTGTAAAAATAAAGAAAAAAGTGTGCAAGACAATAAGAAACACTACCTGCCAAAAAAAAAGTGAATTTTTGTTGAAATCGGTTGAAAAATGTAGGAAATCCGATCCCATATATAATCAAACACACACACAACAAACCTGGGTTTTATAATAAGTATAACTCGATATGAGTTGTCCCCCTTTCATTAATGCCTCTTAATCGTGTTTTCAAATTGATTTCATGCAAAAACAATTGTGTTTTCCCAATTTTTGGCACTGTCAGAACCACCGCTTGGTAATTTTATGTAGTCCTGTGAAGTTTTGTTGAAATCAGTTGAAAAATGTACAAAATACAATCACATATATAAATGTACAGACACACACACACAATCTGCGTTTTATAATAAGTAAGATTGTTGAAAATGTCTATCTATTAGATAAGAATTGTGAAACCCAGGCTTTTACTTTGGATATCTGGAAGGGATTTGACAGTGTTTAACATACTGATCTTTTTTTACAAGTTGAAAGGTTATGGTATTTCTGGATTAATTTTTTAAATGGTTCAGTTTTTCTTATCAAATCATGAACTGAAAGTTGTCTTGAATGTCCACTCTTTCTAGATATTTTTTTCATTAATGCACCCGTACCCCAGGGCTCTATCTTTGGACCCACTTTGTTCTTAATTTTCATAAATGACTTTCCTGATGTCATCAGTTCTCAGCTTAGTATTTATGCTGATGACAAAACTATTTATTCCTCTCTTAATAGTAAGTCTGATTGGTCCTATAAGGTCAAATTGGCAGCTGATCTCAAAAATGACCTACAATCTGTTGTTAACTGGAGCAAGGAATAGCTTGTATGCCTTCCATTAGACTGGCTGATGTTAACCTCCATGAAAATGACTCATTGCACCTTCTTGAGTTAATGCTTTTTGCTGACATGAAGTGGAAAGATTGTATTGAATAAAATTTCTAGGTCTGCTGCTAGGAAAGTTGGTTAATTGTGTTGTGTTAGACAATTTTTCTCACCAGAATCTATCTTACACATTTATAAATCTACCATTTGTCAATGCTATGAATATTGCTACCATATCTGGTCTGGTGCTTCTTTTAAGTATATAGAGATTCTTGACAAAACCCAGATAAGAATCTGCAATGTTATTATTCCTGATTTGGCATTTCAGCTTCAGTCACTTCCCTTCACTGTAACATAGCTTACCTGTGCCTTTTTAATAAATATTTTCATGGTAATTGTTCTTGATGAACTTCTCTTTATGGTACATAAACTTTATGAATTTAAGCACTAGATTGGCGGCAAGGTCTTATCATTTTGCAGCTGAAATGGCTGGATGTAACCATAAGTCCTATGCTAAAAATTTTTTTCTCTCACACTTCTTGTTTGTGGAAACTCTTCCAGCTTCTTGCTTTCCAGTCAACTTTGATCTTCAAAAATTTTAAATGTAATGTCAATTGTTATTTTCTATCTTCTTAATTCCTGTTCTTTTATTGTTCTCTCCTTAATAATGTTTTCTTTTTTCTTATATTCTCTCACACTCAGTAAATCCTTGCATCTTAGTGGTTTTGTTTTGCTTGGAGTGAAATAATTAAAAAAAATTATAACATTTTTGATATTTTGTACATAATTATTACTGTTGAATATTCAATATACATTTCATTTGTTTGAAAATTTGTCAACTATATATTTTTATATATGGAAAGTTTTTCATTTCATAATTTAGATGTTTTAATGTGATTCCAAGTTATGCCACAATTAAGCTTTTAGGAGTATATATTTTTGCATATAAGAATATTTCTGTTATTGAACAAATAGTAAAATTTGGGTTAGGAAATTTTTCAAGTAGAAAAATTGGCCAAATCATTATTAATGAAAATTTAAAAGCGATGGTATAAAATAATCCGAAAACCTTGGAAAACTTAAAGCAATTTTCAGTTGGATTGAATTAAAATCATTTAGAATGACTGGCAAAAAAAAAGTTCAATAAATGAGCTAAATTGAATGATGAACAAAAAGCAGACATATGGCAGTCTGTATTGTGTTCATGAGAATGAAATTGATTTGTTTTTGTATTGTATCATCATTTGTGATAAATGGATTTTATATAATAACTAGAGAAGATCTGCACAAAGACTGAATGCAGATGAGACACAGAAACATCAAACAAAACAATATTATCATTCTTGTAATAAGCATTTCATATAATCAGCATCTGGTAGAACAAAATTTGAGACATCATAACCTCCAAAGTTGCCAAACGATACATGTAAGCTAGCTTGAAATAGTGCATTCAAAACTCAAACAAACAATGCCTATTTTGATGAATAAAAAGTGCTTCAATTTACTGCATTCCTGTTGTTAAACTGACATTATTCAAGTTCAATCAGTGGAACAGAGGCTTTATTGCACTGTTTACCTGACCTATTTTCTACCTTTCTTTTATTTTTAAGCACCCATACTACTTTCTTAGAGCTACAGGATCTAATTGAAAAAACCTTCAAGGAAATTGTTAGCCCTTTAAATAAAGAGTTATTTAGGAAGAGAATTGATGACTTACTCCCATGGTTGAAAGAATGTATAGCGGTCAATGGAAAGATTGTGATTTTTTTCAGTTTATTTTATCTAAATGATAAATTTCATAGAAAACAACTAGACATAGATTAATTAAAGCATGTGGTTATATATATATATATATATATATTAGTTTATATCACCATAACACACACCTCAAATTAGCTAATAATAGGTAATTTATTTATCAAAGATCATTGAAAGAAGGCTGTAAGTAGTTCAAAGAAAAATTTAGAAAAGATAAACTGTGTTGCAATCATGCATTGTAAATGGGATTGTTTGTAATATCAAAAGCTTAATGATTGCTTAGAAATCAAGTCTATATAAAATTCATAGTTTTGAATGAAACTACACACACACACACACACACAGATTTTTATCTATCATAAATTTTTAAGCAAAGTAATAAACACATAAACATGCCTCCCATACTAAATAGTGAATGATTCAAAATGTAGATAATTTTTTTAATTTTTATTTAACATCTTAATAAATCCTATTAAAAAAATGATGTAGTATGAAATGTTTTCCAAAGTAGATAATATATGTATGTGGATCAAATGTTAGTTGCTGCTTGACAAAATTAGAGAAGTTTTTGGCAGTTTTTGTTTGCTAAACTGTTGTTATAAAAGAAAATCACTATGATATTATCTCATAATTAAAATGTTCTATTTATAAGAATTTTGTTTTGATTTATATCATTAATACATTTGTATTACTCTTATTTGGTTTATATTTGGCGTACAAGGATGCGTTTACAAATGAAAACAATATAAATGAGAAACTCAAAAATAATACCAAGATATACCTATGACAACTAATTCAAATCTAAATCTAAATTGTGATGCATGGTTATGGGAAGGATGAAATAAATTATAATCAAGTTTACAAAATGAGTTTTGCAAAAGAAAGAGTTTGAAAACAGAAAGGTTTGTTAAGGTTTTAATTTGTTGATTCTGATAAAAAAATATCAAAGTTTTCATTTTTGTTTTTTAAAAAGAAATTATCTGTAGGTGAATCTTGTACTCACTTCTAGCAAAAGAAATCCACTTTTATTATACAATATCTAGAAATATAAGATTTACACACAATATACAAACCAAATGTGTTTTTCCTTTTCAAATTTCTGGTGTAATTTTTATACCACATTTTTTTTCATATCCACTTCGTAAAAATTAACCAGAATTTCTTCAAAACTTCAAGTAAATTATTAGAAAGTAAATATTTCTTGTTATGTAAGCTCAAACATGGCATTACTTACCATATATTATGACTATGGCAAAAATCTAATGCTGAAATTATTTGTCTAAAAAAACGTCGAGCTTCTTTAGGCGTTAAGCGTCCTTTCTTCACAAGGTAATCAAAAAGTTCTCCTCCTGAGACATGTTCTAATACCAGGTATCTGTAAAAAAAAAAAAAATATATATATATATAGGTATATATATATATATGTAGGCTAAATTATCCCAAAAATATTGTATCATATAAAAAAATAATCAAATCTTCCGAACTGATATTAAAGTAAGGTACTTTTTCTTCTTTTCTATAAAAAAAGCAAATTAAAATTAAAGAGGATTTGTGACTTTCTTCAAAACATATCCTTGTTTCAATGAAAATATTCTTTCATCATCAAACAATATAAATGATATGCACAGCAAATGGAGATAAAAGAAACAAAGCAGAATAAGAATACATTTTTATACCTACACTTTTTACTGTCATTGATTGTATTGTCACAGGTACAAAATGTTCTGTGCAAAATAGGCTAATAGCATAAAACTTATCAAATTTATTTAACTAACCTTACCAACACTTCTGATATCAAAGTGCCAAGTAATGGCAAATAGCCTGTTCTTATGGTCATTACAAATCTATTAGCTTTGACATGAAAGACAATAAAAAGCTTTGACAATAAAAAGAACAGAGAAGGGGATATTTGTTATAAATCTACTTGGCATTTTCATTCTACATATAAAACAACTGAAATAGCTAATTGTTATTGCCATATTGTCTATTACATGGAAATGATTGCATATCTTAAACAAATTCAAAAATTTATTAAGAATTACTACAATATGTTATTTTTCATTTGATTTGCTGCATCAGTAATAAATCAATGAACTACTAAGACAGAGTAGTTAGGACTGGATAAAGTTGAAATCTAGATAAATCTAGAAACAATTTCCAATACAAGTATTTTTCTATCAATTTCTTATTTCTGTTAATTACATCAGTATAAATGAACACATATATTATATATAACTTAGCTTTAGTATCTGTCTATATTTCTGAGATGAGGTAGTATGTACACTATTTACATTATTCGTACTATTGTCCTCATCTTTGTTGCCGTTATACACACCGGCCTTCTTCAGGTGGTAGGAATGTCGAACTGAACCCTTTATTTCACTCACTGAGGTAGACTGTTCTAGTTCCACATGCCATGTTTAATGGATGTCAGTTATCAGTTATCTCCTGTTAATTCCCCTCCCCAAGTTCTCCACCGCCTTAACCAGGTACTGAAATCACACTCTTTGGGTCCTGTTACTGCATCTAACGAACGCCTTTATCCACTTTATCCATCTGTCATTGAGGACATCTGTGTATGAATTTCTGGGTATTATAAACCTAATATCTTCAGCATCATTATTTTACCAGTGCTCATATTTCAATTTTTGCTGTTATCAGTGTATGTTTTTACCTGAGTTCATATTACAATTTTTGTTGTTATTATCATTTTCTCTAGCACTCCTTATTACTGGTTTCCATATTGTATTCATTTCTATGCTTGGTCGGCTCAGGAGATTTTTGTGGCCTAACATATGTGCTGATTCCTTAAGTTTACAAATTTTTCAATGGTGTCCTTTGTCTATGATCTCAACATGATGCCACTGGGATAAGCGGGTACAAGAGGAGGACAACAACACTCAGAAAACAGTCTGCCTGCCATATAAGAAGGGGTTATCAGAGAAAATACAAAGGATCTGTGGTGCATATAACATCAGGACAACCTTCAAAAGCTGGACGACACTTCGCAGATATCTTTCCTGAGTAAGAACCCCCATAGAGGAGAACATGACTAAAGATGGTGTGTATGCTGCAGAAAGAAATATAAAGGGGAAACAGGCTGGCCTTAAGGTAAGGCTTCAAGAACACCAGAAAGCTGTAACACAAGGGAAAGTGGAAAAATCAGCCATGGCTGACCACATATGGAGAGAAAAGGGAGATCACTGCCCTCTGTGAGATCATGTTGAGATCATAGACAAAGAACACCATTGGAAAATTCATAAACTTAAGAAATCAGCACATATGCTAGGCCACAAAAATCTCCTGAGCCGACCAAGCATAGAAATGAATACAATATGGAAACCAGTAATAAGGAGTGCCAAAGGAAAGCGATAATAACAAAAATTGCAATATGAGCACTGGTAAAAAATGGTTGCTGAAGACATTAGGTTTATAATACCCAGAAATTCATATACAGGACACATGGCAGAGTGGATAAAGGCTTTAGTTAGATCCAATGACAGGGCCCAAAGAGTGCGAGTTCAATACCTGGCTAAGGCAGTGGAGAACTTGGAGAGGAGAATTAACAGGAGATAACTGATAACTGACATCCATTAAACATGGCATGTGGAACTAGAACAGTCTACCCCAGTGAGCAAAATAAAGGGTTCAGTTTGACATTCCAACCACCTGAAGAAGGCTGGAGCATACAACGGCCAAAACGTTGTAATAAATATGGTGACAAAGATGAGGACAATAGCCCGAATAATGTAAATAATGATTTAGCTTTGTTGTAAATGTATATGTTGCAGTTTAAAACTGGTTATTAAAATTTTCTGTTGAAATATGAGTTTTTCTCAAGACTATATGAAAATATTATTTGATCATCAGATTGCATACTGCAAACATTTTTACAAAATAAAATCTCTTATATTAAAACAGAATAAACATAACTAAGTAATTATAAAAGATAAATATTTTTATAATAAAACTTATTGTTGTTTATCTCTAATATTACACATATTTTATTACTGAAACATTAATGTTTACAGTGAAAATGATTCATTTGCTTTCTGAGATGAAAACTGAAGTATATATAAGCTAAAACATTGTGTTTAACAACAAAAATGAGGACCATAGTCTAAAAAACTGAATGAAAAGTAAATAGTTTTATTAATTTTATTATCAAATAGGTATCAAACTGTTCTCTCTCTAATTTTGTAAAAATATTCTAAAATTGACAAGTATTGTAGACAGACAAATCAATTTCTAAATTAATAGATTTATTTTTATTCAACATTTTTATTAATTTCAAATTTTATTTTATCAGATATCTGTGTTTGAAATAGATGCCCTGTTTTTTAAACAGTGTTACTGGCCTGAGAACAGGTATCCATCAAAATAAGTTTTAAGTAATAAAAATGTCATATTAAAAATAAATCCATTAATTCTTTAGAAATTGCTTTGTTTAAAAAAAAAAAAGAAGAAATTGAGCAGATATGGGCTTTCAAGAAAATTTCAATGGGGGATGTATATTCCTTAAAAGAGACATGGCTATGACATTCTGTGGCTGAGTAGTCTAAAGCAAACCAGATCAGATGGTAGTTCCTCCTACAAAGGGAGACATAGGTTTGAGTCCTGTCATAGAGCACATTTTCTGGAGTGTGTAGACAGGTTTGTGGACATAATATACACTGTTTAAAAAACATGGTGTCTATTTCAAACACAGGTACCCACTAAAAGTAATGTTAGAAGTAATAAAAAGAGAGACAAATCTAAATCTCCAATGTATGTAATCCATAAAAATGAAGTATCTCAGTTACAACTTACATGTTTCAATTTCCCCACTTACATGTAAGAAAAAGGCCACAGGTATAAGGTTAGGGAAAAATTATAATTAAACCTTACATATGTAATCTATTGTTTTTAAAACATCAGGTGAAACCAGCTGGTAACTTGCATTATAAGGAAACTAGTTTTTTGTCCATCTTTATACTTTAAATATACAATCAATAATATCATCTTTAATGTTAATTAGTTAACTAGTGTCTTTTGATGTACTGCTACTGTACAAAACAAGTGTCCATTTGAAAGTTTCACATGCCTTCAGTAAAATGAAGGAAACTTGGATTTCAAATTAGAAAAATGCTTTCTCTTCTGTGGGTCAGTCAATATCTCATGAAGTTTATGATACTTCTGCAGTAATAATGTATACTTTCAGATAAAATTCTACATTTATCTTTATAAGTCTGATAAATTTTCACTCTTGCTGTGTATAAAAGATTCAATAAAGTTTTAAACTGAGTTGACGGTACTTAAATATAAAAAAAAGAAAAAGGTAATTATTAGATTGATTAAAAGTTGCCAATATATTTTGAAAAAATCTTTTATTTCTTCAGGAATATACTGTGTATTCCATCATAAAAGAAAGATTCTAATTTTAATTCAATGAATTTGAGTATTTCTTTCAGTATTTTGAATTTATTGGGACCACTGAACAAACAAGGAGTGTTGCATGGAGTAAAACAAGTGACAGCTAAGAGGTGAGAAGTCTGGAGAATATATCTGCATTCTAACTTCATTACTGCTTGCTTCATTGTATTAATAATATAAGGAGAAATATAGTCAATAAATGCAATAAAAGGTTGACTCCCTAGCTTATCAAAAGGTCTTTTCCTTTCCAATGTGTCATTCAAATAAACTAATTGTCCACTGTAATCTTGTACATTAACAGCTTGTTCAGAAGCCAGTAAATTAAGAAATTACTTTTTCATTGTCAGTGACTATCTTGTCCAAAAATTATATTTTCTTGTGCTTTTAAAACTGATGATGCAACTTTCTGTAAGTTGATGTGGGGCCCATTTCTGAATTTTTCATAAAACTCATAAACAATGTAGTACATTTAATTGATTACATAAGGAATGAAATAATGGGTAGACTTCAAAGATAATTCTAAGATTTCACTAATAGCATGCAAAGATTACACTGAAATCTTTTAAATAAATCATGTAGGTTATATCAATCTGCATGGATTTTTAAGTATGGCTCAAAAAGGACAAATTCCAATTGGGTTAATACTGATTTTAGTAATGTAGTCATTAATTTAAAAATGAATAAATTATTTCACTTAAGCAATGAAAATATTATATATATTGTGTTTCACATTATTATCCATAAATAACTTTTCATAATTTTTAGAAAACGAAAGGGATTCATAGAAATATTTGCATTATTAATATATAGAATGTTTCAAATAACGTATAAATTTTAAAAGACTATTTACCAGATTTTCAATGTTTCATATAAGTTATTGAAACTTCAAGAAACTTTGTTATAATCAAAAATTATAATTACAGAATATGTGCAAATTTTACAAAAACAAATGTTTTGAACAAAAAATTGAAAACAAAGACATTGTAATGACTGCAATGTTATTAAGACAAAATTAATGTGAAAAGTATGCTCATGTTTGAAACTAGTTTTAGAAGTTCTTTATTCATTTTGTGAGTTGTTATATTACTTCATATGAAACAGATTGCACAATACCCAGGATAATTTCCCAAAGTTCATCTTTGACTGATGAATTGTCACTAATGTAATAGTTCCACTTCAGATTACTGCACAAGTTTCCATCGGATTAAGATTGGGTGAACAATCAAGTCATACCTGTTCATTAAATTTCATCTTCAAATGTGATGAAGCATCGTTATGTATAAAATCAACTTATTTCTGTAAGCATTTGGCTTCTTCTTGAATCAGTCACTATATGTGCCTTCTAAAGATCAATGTACAGTGCCATGCATAAATAGTCCACTCTCTCCACTGAACTTTTCCACATTCTGTCACATTACACTTAATGTTCAAAGATTCTCATTCTATCCATATTTGTATCTATTCTTTGTGTTTTATGTTGCCCATTTCTAGTGTTATCATGCACATTTTCTCACTCTTCCTTAAACTGCTTGTATCACTCAAAATCACTTGTATTTCATAACATTTACTTGAAATCATTTTTAATAAGGCTAATGTTTTGCCAATTTTCACAAAATATCTGATGTGAATTTGCTGCTTCAGGTTCCTTTCACTTATATTTTGCTAAATGTATAACATAAACACATACATCTCATCTAGTTTGCATCTCAAGAAAATATTAGTTTTATCATGTTTGGACATGGTCAGATACAAATATTTGTTTGACACTATCCAAGTGGCTTACTATGGGCCACTCAGGAATTAAAAATGTCACACCTTGTATTTTATATATTGATTTTTTGTACATGAAGTAATTATGAGTATGTATGTATGTATGTATGTATGTATGTGAGTGAGTGAAAAATGAACATAGTTGGTAATGCTCTAGATTGAAGAGGTGGCTGAATATATTCCAGCAAAATTATACTCTCATCCACTTAGCCAACATGACTCAGGACTGGATGGCCAAAACATGTGGTTTCCTATCTACCCCTGATTTGAATCCTCTGGACTGCTGTCTGGATCACTGTCCAGAGAGAAACTAACCAGCAGCCCCAAAATACAAACACTGCATTGAAAGTGGCTATCACAAATATAATGAATAACATAAAAAAAATTTAATCTGGACATAGAGTCACTTCCAGATCCACAGTGATATGCAATAAGACACAGGAAATGCATTTATTATTGCACATAGATGCTAGGCATAATAGTTAAGTTATGGAATAAAAGCAGGGCTGTACAGATTCCTTTTCAAATAAACAACATGAACCAGGAGTGACTTAAAAATTTTTGGATGCATATCATCTCCAACATATGACATTTCCAGTTCTCCTGAATCTAACTGCATGTCTATTCATCTAAAAACACAAAAACTCTATATAATTGAATTCCTTAGACTACAATATTGAAGCACACTATCATAGACATAATAACCAGCATCAATGAGAATGCCTTTCTATAGACAGATGCTGTATGCCACAATAAATTTCAGTTTGACGAAAGAGTCCAGTTCAAGCAGGTGTCATACCAAGAAAATACACATCTTCATATTTTGTTCAATTACAGCTAATTGAGAAGAGTCAGACTGCTGACCTTCAAGAGGCTAGATGGTGATTTTTGAGAATTGCTGCACATGCTGGACAGTAGCACTTTGATATTGGCAACAGTAGTCAAATGGGCATACCGACATCTGTAGACCAGGTTCTGGATGGTCACATTGTATAAATGCATATCAAAGTCAATGCATTACAAAAGCAGCAGTGGCAGACTGAACAGTATTCCCAACACAGATTAGAATAAATGTTTCCCCAAGACTGTCAACATGAACTGTTGAGAACCCTTTGCTTATAGCTGGACTACAAGTATTTGCAGCCAAACGGTGTCAAGAGAGGATCACAAAGAGAAGTGATAGTGCTCCGTAGTATTCATGTTCTTTTCATGTGTGACCTGCACCTGGGGAAAAACATTTTCCAGAGTGCATTCATCCATGATACACAAGCCAAATACCTGATAACATTGGGTAGGGGAGCATAAATTGCTATCATTGCTGGTTATGAATGTAATTCTGAACATTATTTAAGTCCAGAACATTGTTCTGTGGCCATTATTGTAATAGAAAGGTCATACACTGTTCCAGCAGAATAATGTCTACCTGCATGATGTTCATGATACTCAGTATGTTCTGTAAGATGTTCAAAAACTGCTGGCCTAACACAAAGCTTGTTCCCCATTGAATATATATATATGGGAAAAGATAGGATAATACCTGACTTGCTCAGTTAGCTTACCTACATCTCTGACTCTGTTCAATAAACAAGATGTTATGGATATGCATGTGACAGCCGAGGCCAGTGGTAACCTCCAAGGAGGATATACAGTGTATTAATATGAAGTTTGATATTGCAATACAGCTACATTAATTGTATATTTCATTGTGAGCATAGTGAAATACATTCTGAGTGTTGCAATTTTATTTTTCATCAATGTGTGTGTGTGTGTGTGTGTGTGTGTGTGTGTGTGTATATTATATACACAATTGTCACTAAATTTATCTGGTTGTGGGTTTCTTTCAAGCAAAAGTGAACAAAGATAATTTCAGTGTTATAAATCAAATGTTTGATCTAGATATAAATTAAAAAATTCCATACTCATCACACTACTGTTTGCAACTTGAATATAGGTAGAAATACTTAGTCCTTTTATTTACTTTTTTATCAACATTTTTAATTATCTGATTAGTCACTTATATTCCTTTTTGTTATATTTTTTAAATATAGAAGTGTTAAACCCATTTAAAAGGAAATAAAAACCAAATCTAACAAGATAGTCATCACTTTAAAGTTTAAAATTTATCACCACTTTGATTCTTTTTCTTAAATGTTTATACCATAAATGTTTTAGCAAACTGGATTTGTTTTTCCAATAATATTACAGTGTTTTTAAAACTATCATCACTAAAAGGATTTTTATAAAATTTTGATTACATTTTAACAGGACAGCTGATTAGTTGAATTAATCATTCATTTTTTTTTTAAAAACATTAAAAGTTGAATCTATCAAAAACAGATATTTTAAAAACACCAATTCACTTTTAAATACCCCAAACTTGAAAGAAGCTGTATACAATCTCAAAAATCACCCTGCTATTATTATAAGAAAAGCTGATAAATCAAACATTTTCATTGTATTAAATAAGGATGAATGCCACAAAAAACTATAGTTAATACTAGATGATAACAAAAAATTCAAATAATTAGACAAAAATACCACTTTCCTGCTAAAAACCAATGTAAATCACACACCAAAATCAGATTGCTAAAACTTTAAAAAAAAAAAAAAAAAAGAAAAAAAAAATCACTGGCAAATATCATCCTTGTTATTTATATGGGAATGTTAAAATCCATAAATCAAGCAATCCACTCTGCCCTATAATATCACAAGTTTCTACACCCATATATCAATTATCAAAAACTTTAAACCAATTAATCATACACTAGTTAACTACCAAATACAGTATCAGCTCTAACAAATTTTTACAAATTCTTCACTCCAAGAAACATCAGGATGATAGCATGCTTAGACATCATAAAATTTATTCTCTAATGTTCCAGTCCATGAAACAATTGACATTATTTTAAATAACATTTATCATCACACTTCTCTACCACCTCTGAAAATGAATTCCACAATATTATATCCAGACAGACGGTGCTGCTATATGATGCCCTCTCAGTCCTTTATTTCAAACTTTTATATACCCAACTTAGAAAACAAAATATTTAATAAAATAAATAAACCCACCATTTATGCTACATTTATTGATGACATCTTTATCCAAACCAAATCTGTTAATGACATTATAGAACTTAAAAAGATTTTATTTTTAAGGTTCACTTATGAACTCAATATCAATAAAAAAAAACGAGGGAAGTTCAAGGCCATATCCTCGACTCTGGCAATGATGTCCAAATATGGCACTCGCCTGATGGTTGTGGCGAAGTTGAGACCCTTATTTAATACTGACTCCTCAGAGGCACTCATCTGATATTGGCTGATGTTCAACATCAGCCAATATCAGCTGAGTGCCTCAGGCTCAGGCAGATGAACTGAGATGGAAGGTGAGACAGGCTTTGAAGAAGGTCAAGCCGCCCAGGTCAAACATCACAAGACTGGAGAGGCTGGCTATCAGATCCTTACAGAGGAATGAAAACATCATACTACCAGCTGACAAAGGCAATGCAACTGTAGTGATGGACAAATCAGATTATACAAGAAAGCTGGAAGACCTCATTGGCAGTGGTAGCTACAGCAAAGTAAAAAAGGATCCTACAATGAAAACAAAACGCAAACTATCACAGATACTAAACAAGAACAAGGATCACTTTGCACCTAAGACGTATAGGCAGTTATCACAGCATTACACCAAGCTACCTCACATATATGATCTCCCTAAGGTTCACAAAGACGGTATTCCGTTCAGGCTGATTGTTATTTGCCAAGGCTGTGTGTGCCACCCTCTGAGTTGCTTCCTTGTAGATATAATTGACCCATTGATTGGAAAGTCCTTCATATGTCCGAAACTCCGTTCACTTTGTGGAAATAATCAAAGATGCTCCCATCCTATCCAACCAGATGATGAGCTTGGACATGGTGAGTTTGTTCAGCAAGGTACCCACGGAGGAGGCACTCTCAGTAGTCAGAAACAGATTGGCCTCTGACTCATCCCTAGAAGAATGGACCAGTATTCCAATAGATTATCTGATGGAGATGTTGACATTCTGTACACAAACAACACACTTTGGAATGGGAATCACACATATATCGACAGGATGAGGGCTTAGCAATGGGCTCGCCATTATCACCAGCAATGGTGAATATATACATGGAATACTTTGAGGAAATGGCATTAGAATCTATATCTCTAAAGCCAACTCTATGGTTAAGGTATGTAGATGATAGCTTCATACTCTGGCCACACCAGGAAAATGTTCAGGTTCTACTGGACCATGAGAACTCAATAAGACCTTCAATACAGTTCACGATGGAGAAAGAGAGTAATAACACACTCCCATTCCTGGATGTTCTAATATCTCGAACAGAGCATGGGTTCAAGTCATTCACCAGACAGTACCTCAATTTCAACTACCGCCATCCATGCAGCATAAAGAAAGGGATCGTCCGCTGCTTACAACACCAAGCATAATTGGCAATAGATAAAGAATTAGTCAGTATGAGGAGTACCTTATAATGTAACAACTACCCTGGGTATATGGCAGCAGCCCAAAAAAACTAGGATAGGTGGGTACAAGATGAGGACAACAAAACTCAGAAAACAGTCTGTCTGCCTCATATGAAGGGGTTATCAGAGAAAACACAAAGGATCTGCAGTCCATATAACATCAGGACAACTTTAAAAGCTCGATGACATTTTGCAGGTATCTCTCCTGAGTAAGAACCCCCATAGAGGAGAACATGACTAAAGACTGTGTCTACACTATCCCGTGCAGCTGCTGAAAGAAATATAAAGAGGAGATAGGCCACCCCCAAGGTAAGGCTTCAAGAATACCAGAAAGCTGAAACACTAGGGGAAATGGAAAAATCAAGCGTTTCTGACCACATATGCAGAGAAAAGGGTGATCACCACCCTCTGTGAGATCAGATTGAGATCATTGGAAAATTCATAAACTTAAGGAATTGGCACATATGTTAGGCCACAAAAATCTCCTGAGCCAACCAAGCATAGAAATGAGTACAATATGGGAACCACTAATAAGGAGTGGTAGAGAAAAGCGGTAATAACAACAAATTTGCAATATGAGCTCTAGTAAAAAAATGTAGCTGAAGACATTAGGTTTATAATACCCAGCAATTCATACACAGATGTCCTCAAGGACACATGGCACAGTGGATAAAGGCGTTAGTTAGATTCACTGACAATACCTAGTTAAGGCAGTGCAGAACTTGGAGAAGATATTCCCAAGTTTAATGGATGTCAGTTATCAGTTATCTCCTGTTAGTCTCCCTCTGAAAATTCTCCACTGCCTTAGCCAGGTATTGAACTCGCACTCTTTGGGTCCTGTCACTGGATCTAACTAATGCCTTTATCCACTGTGCCATGTGTCCAGTGGAGAACTTTCAGAGGGAAATTAACAGGAGATAACTGATAACTGACATCAATTAAACATAGCATGTGGAACTAGAACAGTCTACCCCAGTTAGCAAAATAAAGGTTTCAGTTCGGCATTCCAACTACCTGAAGAAGGCCGGAGCGTACAACGTCCGAAACATTGTAATAAATATGGCAACAAAGATGAAGACAAATTCCAAATAATGTAAAAAATGTTAATGCTGCACTGTGTATTAGATACATGGATCAGATACATGGATCTACAATTCAGTTATTACTACTGGTCAGGTTTTAGCAGTGGAAAAAGTGACATGTTATACAATGAGAGATCTATATTTTGTGCCTTTGAAATTTCTTGGGTCAGTATTGAGTTTTTTGTTACTTCTCATAAATACCAGATAAAACTTCAATCTCTTTCTTAGTTCAAACCTTCCTGTTCAGTTTGTATGTTATGAATGTGGTATTGTAAATCAGACTTTAGATCTTTAATACTGTAACTATATTCTTACAACTGAGCTGCACTCTTCAGTATTTCTATTTAAAACATTTTTATATATATTTTATATATATATATATATATATATAGTGTGTGTGTGTGTGTGTGTGTTCACATACATTATATATCAGATTTTATGCAAGTCAATGTTTTCAATAAAATAGATATTAAAGAAGCCCTGTTACTAAAGTTTTAATGGTATATATTTATGTTGAAAAAATTGTATTATTTTCAGCTTATAATATCTATTCTTATTAAAGAATATTCATACTAACTTGTTTTGGGAGTGTCAGATTTTATTATGCAAATAAATTAAGTGCAACATAAATTTCTATTTATAAATAAATCCAAAGGATATGGCTCACAGAAACATGGTTGATTAATACAATACATGAATTATTCTTGCCATAATTTTCAAGCTCTAAACAGTTTTCAAATTTTATCATGTTTATGTTCTTGTAATGTGATATCATAAACCAAAACACCTTAAGTTTCAAAGCTGACATAAAAAAAATGAATATTGATAGCTTATATCTGTAGTGGGATATCAGAACAGGTCCCTCAAACAAGGACAAATAGTAAGCTTAACTTACAAAAATTATTATTTTATATATTAATGTGTTCCATGATATTCTATAACTTGCATCAGTCTTTCATTCATTTATGCTATTAACTTTTCTATTATTTTAACTTGCAGCAGTTTTTATTGCTTCTTAGAGATCTTTGCTTGAATATTGTTTTCCATTCTCATACTGAGTTCCCATTTAATCCATGAGATCAATGGGATACAACACAATAGGTTGTACTGGATTATTTATGACCAGAAGCAAGGAGTAATCCTTTTCCCCAACTTATACTTGTGAAAAAAACAGTAGAGTGTCTCCATCCCTGATGCACTCCCACAGCTCTGAATTCAGAGTAATGTTTCTCCTAGACTGGTTGCCACAGTAGGCTAAAGAGTCTGGTCTATCTCGCTGTTTAATTTATAGCTAAGGAAAGAATAGATGGATTCATGCCTTTCTTAAGCACATTAGTTTACAAAAGTAAAAAAGTACAAAAGTAAACATAACTGACTGAATGTAAAGGAGTATTTTCTTGTATCAATATACTCTGTAGCAAAATGTCTTCTTCAAGAGCTTAGATATTCTTTACATTTATTTGCATACCATCAACATTGAAGGGATCTATAATTTTACTGCTTACAGTCATAGCCCAAAAGTCATTTATTGGTTGACTGTTTTTATGAAGCACCTAAATCCTAGCCTAGTCATCATGTTCATCCAATATAACTATATTTATCACTAAAATTACTGTTGAAAAATCAATTTTCATATACATTTTTTGTCAACTTACATATTTCTCTTTGAATTGTTGACTTAAATGTGGTAGTTTGATTGATTTAAAATGTTCTTAATATTATGCATCTTTTCTATGTTTACATTCTCAACACCAGCTTCTTCAAATATTTTCTTGTTGCTTAATCTCCTTTTCTTGCTTTTAATTTTTATAAAATTTGTTTTTTAACAGTCAGTTTTTTCTTGTTCTTTTATTACAGTTTCCTTGTTGATTGTCCTTAGATATGTGTTCAACATTTTCCCAATTTCCAACATTGCATTCCAATCAGTAGGATTAGCATGATTTCCAAGCTTCAAACCAGGCAGTTGTTAAATTTGATTATAGGTTTACATACTTGTATAATAAAAGTGTTTTCATGACCCAACAGCTCTCAAACTTCAGAGCTCTTTCTCTCTTTTTTTTTCTCTTTTTCACACACACACACATAGAAAAAAAAACAACAAAAAAAACAAAAACAATACTGATATCTTAAAAGGACTTTGGGACAGATTGTTCAAACCAGAACAATCTTAGCCAAATTGGGACATATAGTAAGCCTACATATATAGTAAGCCTACATATATAGTAAGCCTATATATATAGTAAGCCTACATCACTGAATAACTTAATATCTTTTTCTATTTGGGGGTTATATCTTTCTAACAACTTTAATAACCTTTGAGCAACTTCGAGGAGGCTATCCCATCAGCAAGTGTACAATATCAGGGATATTATACTGCCATTTTGTGAAGGGGCTTGTCAATGCCATGATGAGGGGTACTGTTACAGTTGTATTTCTGGGAAATTCAATCCAGGTTTATACTGTGGGTGTGATTGTCTCACGATCTAGTTTTCACCTAAACACACTGCTTTTAAAACATCAAAATGGAACAAAAAAAAAAAGAATCAAACCCAATTCCATAAAAAAATAAAAGTAGACCCCAAATTCACCATTTCCGACACCACTGTGAGAGGTCTACATTACAACATTCCATAGGTGGAACACCATCTTCTCAACACTAATCCTGATCTCTTATTCCTGTCAGAAACTGGCGTTCATTCATCTATTCCAGTGAAGGAACTTGCAATACAGAACTACTCATATTAATAGTAAAACATGACCGTTGAAATAGACATGACAATGGACTCAAGGTCTATATTGATGGGTTCCTATGTGACAGAGACCACAAAAATGAGGACCCTCCTCTCCTGTATTTGTGCTTCTGTATGGCACTTGTCCATAGTACCACTTTCATTTTCACTTTCTTTCATTCTTAGGATGATGGAATTGTAATTTTCAACTGAATAGCCGAGACGATTGATAATATCCTGAGTACCCTTCAGCTAGCTTTTATATTTGTGGTGACTTCAATATTTAATACAAAGAGGGGTTAGTCCACTCAAACAAAACTGAAGAAGGGACATACTGCTGAGACTTCTCTGTCACTCATAAACTGACACAGATCATTGAAGAGTCAACCTGTATTCCTGATGCAACAGGATATCAGGCAAACCTCCTTAACTTCTTCCTAACATTCTTCCTGGAAATGTTACCCACCTGGGCACTTTTGTTCATTCAATAGTTAATGTCAAAATCAATGTTAAACTAAAGGCTGTCCATGATGTGCCATTCCATAGAGTGAATTTTTTGGTACACAAAAGCCAACGTGAGAGTTTCAGATCTTATATGGCAGAAGCTTCTCTCTCAGCCTTCTTCAAACATACTGACTCCAAAACAGCCTAAAATGAAGAGTTTTATACCCCAGAAAAAATTCCAGTAAAAACCAAACAACCAGCCCTGCTTCACTCCTGAATATACTGCAGCCATAGCTCACCATAACCGTTATTATAATATCTATCACAGGGAATGGTGAAATAGGACACTTGCTGCCTTAAGAACTGTCCACAATTATTGCAAAAGAATTCAAGTAGTCCAGGCCAAGATCAAAAGCAAATAACTTGGATCCTGGGAGTTCTGGAAAATCTCCAGTCAAATTCTGAATAGAGTGAAAGCACCAGTACCTACTATCATAAATAGCCCTGAGGTTATTCTCATCAGATAAGTTAAAGCTCTTTGCCACGAGATAACAAAGGCCATCCCTTCTCCAACTTTCCTTGTCTCACAGAGCACAATATCAGTAATATTTTTAACATAGCCCAAAAACTCTCAAGACTTATCAAAAGTCTTGACCCTAAGAAGGTTACCAGTCCAGATAAAATCCCAGTGGTTATCCTTAAGAATATTAACCATGAGTTATCACTGATCTTAGTGAAACTATTTAACCACTACTTGAAGGAGAAATCTCCCCATTCCATGTCTGTAGAAAGTGTCAAGTGTATATCCTGGCAGAAGAGAGATCAGACTGGCAGTTGATCTCTCTTCTGATCTAACTTTAACAGCTCAGTGT
Organism: Acanthosepion pharaonis; assembly: GCA_903632075.3. NCBI lineage: Eukaryota > Metazoa > Mollusca > Cephalopoda > Sepiida > Sepiidae > Acanthosepion > Acanthosepion pharaonis. The sequence continues at coordinate 27,023 of CAHIKZ030001144.1, forward strand.
GTGTACAGGGGTGGGGCTGGCTGGTCACATCCAATGCCTTGAAAACAAAACTAGTGACATTCCATCATCACCAAGTGAACACTGAATTTTCAACTACTGCGATGAACAGGTGTTCTTTCAGGGAGATCCATGCCTCGAGTATCTATTGGGACCTCCAGACCTCAAGTGGAATTTATACATATGATCCATTGTTAAAGATATTGGAAAATGGTCAGTTCCCTGTACCACTCCAGTAAGCACCTGACTGTTCCTGCTATCCTCTACCTTTACAAGAGCCAAATCAGAAATACTGCTGCCATATATGGACAGGAGCTGCCCAGTTTTGATAAAGTTCAAAAACATCTCCATGTCCTGTGGGTAATGTATTATTTTCCATCCTACAACCCATTTCCCATAAACAAAACCTTGCAAGTTTCTCATTGCTCTATTGCTATTTCTATGGAAAGTGTTCAGACTAACTACATCCATTAATTCCACCAGACCTGCCATACCACACACATTGTAGCGAACCACCCTTGTTCACTTTGTATTCCATTGGTGAGATGTAAGTTCCACTTAAACAGCTTCTTCCCATAAACTGCTGCTTTGTGGAACTGACTCCCAAGAGGATGCTTCCCCAATCACTTCAATCTTAACCTGTTCAAGTCTAGGGTTAACTTATCTTCTGTACATATCTTCGTAAACTGTGCATCTTACTCTATATCCTTCTACCTCAAGTGGCTCTTGGGCCTTTTACAGGGTGAACATTATTGAAAAAAAAAAAACACATAGTAAACTTTATATATGTGAAATAAAAAAATCTATAACTATACTATTATACATATTTATTTACAATATGATAAACAAACCTCATGTAGTATAATAAAATTACCCATCATCAAATATATTGTAAATATATCTAATAAAAACAAATATCATAATCTGAAATCCAAATGCTATATATAAATAATATCCTAAAATTTTTAAAATATCAATTGGTTGATAGCAATTTTATTGTGAAAACATTGACTTGCATAATCAAATCTGAAACAGCAATACCCTAAATCAAAATTCAAGATAAACATAATGCCTAAATGCTTAAATATACTTTTTCTTCTTTTATAAATGCTTTGAAACACACATTTAAGCTGTTTTTATCAAGGACAGATAAAGAAAGAAAGAAAATGACCAGATAGTATAATTAACAAGTATGTACTTAGACTTATTATGTAATAATGATTTGTCAGAGTTCCAGCCATATAATGGTAGTGAAAGAGGATTTAATAGCAATGTTGTAGGTAATAGCAGCAATAGTTATAGTAATTGTTGCAGTAAATATTTATAACATTTTGGATAATTTTATGGAAACACAAGTAAGTTTAATGCACTGACTATGAGATGAGAAATTTTTGTCTGGAATCTCAAATGAAACATATCTAATAAGCCATAGAGTAATATTAATCATAATAAGAGTGGTTGTAGAAATTTAAATTAAATTAAAAGAAGAATCATGATTTCTTTTAATACTAGACTGAGTGCTAAACAAAATAATTTTGTATATTATTTTCAAGAATTTTTTTTACTTTCAGTTTCTGGAATTCTCAGGTAGTTCTACTTTTGATAAAGCAAAATGCTGCTTTTGATAATTTGAAAGTCTTTATTTTTATTCGTAATATCATCAGCTTAAATTTATTGAAATAAAAAAAACATTATTAGGATTAAGTTGAACATATTACCTGATAGAAAATCAGCAAATATACTTCATTCCATGCTAAAAACTATTTTGAATGTATTAAAAAAATAATGATTTTCATCTAGTTAAATAAAATAGAACAAATTAAGAAATATGTAAAAAAAAAAAAAGAAGTCTTACAGAGTTATGATGAGTAAAAGCTATGATGCCTACAAACCTTTTTATGTTAGTAAAAAGTCAATTTTAACAATGATTTTGTACATTTTTATGCTGGAAATTTATATATGTTTTGTAAATATCTGAACACAAGCCAGAATCAAAAGATTTTGAATCTGGGAGAGGTGTGGAATATAGACATTGATATTTTTAACAGTAATCTTTCATAATCAGATAACCAATTCTAAAGAAAATTTTTCCCCTCAGTAATATGATAGGCTATAATGATATAATTATAACTCATACATTAATGCAGATCTGTTTAATGTTCACTGCTACTGGCAACTGACAGTAACCTCTCAGTAGGTGTGAATAAAAAAAAACAAACATCTTTTCCTTAATTTCTCTGCTTACTAGCTTATCAGGTGTTAGTAACCTTTTTGTTAGTATTAAGGATCTTAAAAAACAAAACTTTCTTGAAGAGGAAAAATCTATACAAAATTTTATTCTCCATACAATCATTGACTTTTCTTGATGTTTTCATATTTTTTAGATAGAAGTTTATTTTTAGTCAAATTTAATATTAGATATTAATATTTTATATTAGATTTTTAAATTTTACATTACTATATTAGATAAAAATATCTGATATTACTAGATTAAAGAAGTAACATTTTTTTGCTTGTTTTCAGTAGATAGGCCAAACCATTGGAATATTTCATATGTTAGGACATTAGCAAGCTAACCTATGTTAGAATAAATATGGTTGTGGTATGTTGAGTATATATGAAAGCCATGGTGAGGTCAGTACAATCTTATACCTGTAAATGTTGTGGTTTCAATACTTACAGCTAAGTGGAAGAGGTTTAACAGGGAATAAAAACATATCCTGAAAAGAATATCTCTACCTTTTAAGAGTTAAACTTATTTTTTAATCCTAGCCAATAATAATACATCACATTCCAAAATCTTTAGCAAATGAGATATAGTAAAAGTAGTGCCAATGATGACAATAGTGGAAGGAGAGTTGCATCAATAGAAGCATTTGTATTAGTTGCAGTCATGGTGGATCCAAAGCATTACCAAATAGCAGCAGGTAGCAGATGTCATAGTTGTTTAGCAGATTCTCTCTCTCTCCCTCAGGAGTGTAAGATCTACCTGGCCAACAAAAACAGCTGGTGACTAGTTCTACAATACATCAGATTTAATAATTAGTTTATGCCCAAAACACCTCATTTTTGACTTCTAATCTTTCAATATTAAAAGAGCTTGTTTTCTAACAAGCTCTTTTAATATTGAAAGATTAGAAGTCAAAAATGAGAAAAATAGGTAAAACAGAAAAAAAATGAGAAAAATAGGTAAACAGAAAAAAAAGAAAAGAGTATACATTGCTTTAAGATATTTTTTTTTATATATACTTACAAGTACTTTTTGTTTTCATAAACATCATAGAGTCCCAGGACATGAGGATGTTCGATTAATTTCATAATAGCAATCTCCCGTTCAACCTGTTAGAAAAGAAGGCAGAGTTAAAACCAATGACAAATATAGATACACTTATAACTATGGCATAGATATTTGCAAGTAGTTTTTCATATAGATTTCATGCTTACACACAAACACACACAAAGATGGGAAAATGGAGGAAAAATAATTGTAATAGCCAAAGAAAAGTACTTCCTCAAGGACAAATGGCACAGTGGATAAAGGCGTTAGTTAGATCCAGTGACAGGACCCAAAGCCCTAACAAGTTTCAATAACTGGTTAGGGCTTTGGAGAACTTAGAAAGGGGAATTAACAGGAGATAATTGATAACTGACATCCATTAGACATAGCACTAGAACAGTCTACTCCTGCGAGTGAAATAAAGGGATCAGTTCGACATTCCAATCACCTGAAGAAGGCCAGAGCATACAATGGCTGAAACTTGATAAACTTGTAAATTTCAAACCAAATCAGGTAGAATATTTGAAAGAGCAATAGGCAATCTTTAATAAAACTTGTGCATGTATCAAAAGAGGGATACTTTTCAGTTACAGCCTGTATAAAACTGGATTATGAGCAGTTAACTTTGTTGGAAGGTGGATGGATGCTCTGCTAATAAACATAATCAAAGGATTTGATGAGGATTTTGCATAAAGTCGAGAAAGGAGATTAGCATCCTCCCTTTTTTTGCTATAATAATCTAGCCTCAGTTATCCACTCACTAACAAATCACAGACTGTCTTTATAAATGTTATTTGCAGATAATCTTGAACAGCACTCCAATCATGGTATTCAAAAAACAAATGTAAAATAAACTATGGAATTTTAAAATACATAAATCAATCTTATTAAACCACATATCAAAAATAATTTTTTGCAAGTTTGTACCTGCTTAATGATTTCTTGTAAAGTAATGAACTTTCAGACAGTTTAACTCAGTGTTTTTCAAACTTTTTAAGCAACAGCACACCTAGAAGAAAATGAAAATATCGTGGCACACTTAATTTTTAAAGGGTATAAATTTAAGTTTTATGACATAAAACCATAAATTTTAAAAAATACACACACAGATATGAACTTACTTTGAATATTAAATGAAGAAAGTATTTAAAATAGAATAACATAATTGAAGAATAGTGAAAAGAATTATTTGAAAAAATGTTTAATACTTATTCATAAATAATGCTGTATCATTACTACTTCCCCACACACAAACACACACACACACACACACGTATGCCGTGATAATATTTCATGGCACACTTAAAAGGATCGCGGTTGAGAATTACTGGTTTAATCTATTATCAGTCAACCATCCATAACCATATGTTCCTATACAGTTATATGTACCAGTAAAATATTTAGGATATTATTCTAGTTACTTAAAGTGTGTTGTCATCAGTATCATTACTACAAATACACATCAGTGAAATATCTGTAAGTTCAGTCAAAATATCTAGTTCATTAGGTTTTTTTTTTTTGAGTGGAACTATTCATATCAAGCATTTACTCTCACTTTTGTATAAAGTCCTTAAATAACAGTTCATATTCTCCCATCCATTGCATTGGAAATACTATACTTTTTCAATGATTTTATCACTATTGTGCTGGGTATATTCTCTCATATATGTCTTTTAACATTACACAACAATATCTAAAGTAGGGCAATTCAAATCAAGTGCTCCATGCATTTCTAACAATATTGATTTACAGATATAATATCTATCCATTTATTCTCCATAAATCTAGTGCATCATCTAGCAGAAGCATGGAATTCTTAAGTAATATTATTTTATTTTATTTCTAGATAGCTTTAATACTTTTGTTCTGATGGCCATGCAAGCATAATAATAAACTTGAATTTATACACATGTGTATGAAGATGCATCATCTAGAGTATTTTGCTTGTGGTACATTGCATTTTGTTTTTCCATCTCCTCATAAATTTTCTAACACACAAAACTCTTTCAACATTATCTTTTTTTTTCTGAGAGAGAATACCAGAATTAGTGATAAGGTACTTTATTTTTTGGCTGTTAGATACTATTCCATCCTAAAAACAACCTTATATGTTACACCTAACATTAATAGTTAATTCAAGAAACCTTGCCTAGTTCAGTGCTTTCTGTTTTCATTGGTATATCTTCACTCAAAAATCATATTGCGTGAACTTTGCAATTAAGTACATAAAAATATCATGTAAAGATAATTTTTATCTTTATATTTATAATTTATATCATATTCAAGTACTTAAATCAAAGCCCTGGTTCAATGTTTTATTGGATGGGGGATGTAAAAGGTGGTAGTCCTGGTTAAATGTTTTACTGGATTACAGATATAACAAGGTGGTAGCCTTCGGTTAAATGTTTTATTGGATGAGGGATATAATAAGATGGTAGCCATAGTTCAATTTTTTATTGAATGATGGATATAACAAGGTGATAGCCCTGGTTCAACAATTTAATAGATGAGAGATATAAAAAGGTGGTATAGCCCTGGTTCAACATTAAATTGGATGAGGGATATTACAATGCGGTAGCCCTGTTTCAACATTTTACTGGATTAGGTATATAACAAAGTGGTAGCACTGGTTCAATGTTTTATTAGATGAGGGTTATTAATAAGGTGGTAGCCCTGGTAAAACATTTAACTTGATTAGGGATATAACAAAGTGGTAGCACTGTTTTATTGGATAAGGGTTATAATAAGGTCATAGCTCTGGTACAATGTTTTACTTGATGAGGGATATGAAAAGGTTCAATATTTTACTGGATTACAGATATAACAAGGTAGTAGCACAAAGTTAAATGTTTTATTGGATATGGGATATAACAAGTTCATAGCCCTGGTTCAATATTTTACTTGATGAGGGATATACCAAGGTGGTAGCCACTGGTTAAATGTTTTATTGGATGAGGGATATAAAAGGTGATAAACCTGGTTCAATGTTTTATTGGGTGTGGGATATAACAAGGTGGCAGCCTTGATTTACTATTTTATTGGATGAGGGCTATAACAAAGTGGTAGTCCTGGTTCAACATTTAATAACAAGGTGGTAGCCCTATTTGAATGTTTTATTGGATGAGGATATATAACAAGGTGGTAGACCGGGTTCAATGTTTTATTGGGTTGGGGATATGACAAGGTGGTAGACCTGGTTAAATGTTTTACTGGATTAGGGATATAACTATGTGTTAGTCATGGTTTAATGTTTTACTGCATGGGAATGTCTAATGATGGTTTGAAGCAAGAAATAAGATTGAATTATGAAAATTACTCAGAGAAAGCAATTAAGCACTGAGGAGACAAAAAACAAATAAAGAAGAAATTAATAATAATAATTAAAATCTATAAAATGAGTTTGACCAAATCTCAAAGACGATTTGAACCAGAAATAAACCAGATAGAATTTATTCAGATTTAGTAAGACTAGACCTTCCCCAATCTGCCCAGTTGTCTTCCAGGTGGTAGGACAAGATTTATTGTCTTCCACAATTTCCCAAATTCCAAAGAAGAAGTCTTGCTATTTTTATTTAAATCAGGCATGTCAAACTCAGTGTATATGAAGGAACGCATCAGCCATAACTGCAGCCTCGAGGGTCGCACCTGGCCGAAACAGGACTACCACTTTGTTACAGGGCTACAACCTTGTCTTACATTAATCACAGCTAGTGGTAACTAAACTTTAAATACAAAATACTTACAAGACAAGGTAGTAGAATTTAATCATTTTTATGTTGTCCTGATGATTGAAATCGCTTTAGACAAACTATTCTTGATATATCAGGTTGGAATGTCTGTGTAGATCCCACTTTGATCAAAGATGACAAATGTTCATCAGTTAATCTGGTTCTGTGAGACATTTTTGTGGCCTTCATAAATGAAAATAACTGCTCACAGACACATGCGGAACCAAACATTGCCATAATCTTTGTGGCAAACTTTCTGAAGTTGTTAAATGTCTGGGGAAATTATGAGAAAATCTGGGTACCCCTACTTCTAGGTACTTTCCCTTGAGTGTTGAGTCAGTCTGCATTTCCAGTAGTTTCATCTGTAGACTTTCCTCTACTTGAGCAATATCAAAAGTGAATGGTACTGAGAATAATGTAAACTGATCTTCACAAGATGAAAAATCACAAAATCTTTGCTGAAATTCCTTTGACAGTAATTCCAAGTAATTGTCATACTTAGCAATGATAAATACAGACTCAGTATTGGCAGTTTTGCAAGGAAACACTTGATATTATCATATAACTGAGTGCTGAGCTTATTTTTACCTTGTAATTTCAAATTAAGGTCACTTAAGTGAGCAATAATATCCACTGAAAAAGCTAGATTTTGGAGCCAGCTTTCATATTTCAATTCACCTGTGCTTTGACACTTCATCTCAAAAAACATAAGAATTTTGTATTGCAATAAAAAAATATTTTTAGTACCTTGTCACATGAAAGTCACTGAACTTCTGTGTAGAATGGGACATTTGTGAACTGATTATTCACTTCTTCCAATAAATGGCTAAACTGACAGTGATGCATAGCACAACTTCTGATATAGTTCATTGTTTTTCTGACAAAACACAATACATGATCTAATTTTAAAGTCTCAGAACATAAGTTCTGTCAATGTGAAACTGCTTGAATGTTCAATCTGGTTATATGTTTTTTATTTTGTACGTAACTTGGCAGCAACACCATTATTTCTCTCAACCATATTGGCAGCACCATCAGTAGATAAATACACAAGTTTACTCAAATCAAGGCCATACTCATGGAGAAGCTGTTCAACTTTCTCAAAAATGTCCTTGTTTGTAGTATCATGCATTGGGATCAGTTCAATTAGTTCTTCATAAATTTGAAATTCATTGTCACAAGGCCTGATGAAAATGGCTATTCCAGCTTTGTCAACAGTCTCATCCAGTGCAAGAGAAAAATGTTCAAAACTTGATGATAAAGTCTTCCAATGTCAACTCAAATCACCTTCCATTTCATCAATCCATTCAGCAACAATGTTCCTGTTTAATGAAATATCTTGAAATAAGTGTAACTTCTCTGGATATATAATTCTAGTTATTTTTACAAGACATTGCTTCATGAAATCTCCTTCACTGTAAGATTTTCTATTGATGGTGATCATTTTGCGAAGTTCAAAGCTTGCAGTAACAGAACTAATGTTGCCTTTCTGAATTTTTGTAAAGCAACTCTGTTGCTGTGTCAACTTAACCTTGAATTCCTTCACTTTTGAAACACACATCTCCTTCATATGTATCATAAGATCGATGGTTTGTTTCATAATGTCTTTTCACATTATATTCTTTTGGCATTGCAATGCAGTGGTTGCAAATCAAGCAGTTTATCTTTCCATTAACAGTGGTAGAAAAGTACTATAATTACCACTTTTCTTGAAATACATGTCCTTCTTCAGATAATTTTCTCTTTTTACCAGATGGAGTAGAATTTGACATTTTTAAGGCAAAATATTACAAAATTACGAATGGTTTCACTTTACATTTGTCCTTATTTAGTTGTCAAGGATGATCACATGATTAACTGGAAGTTAAAAATAGTTGCTGACATTCGAAAACAAAAAACACATTGAAATAGAATAAACAATCTAATCATAACAATTGAAAAAAAAAATCTCACTGTTTTTAATAATTTGCATTACCAACATAGAGAAAATTCTCGATATACCTATAGAAACCTTTGTGATGGCCGCCAAGGTGCATCCCACAAGTTTTGGTATCGGTTTCCGGTTTTGTTTTCCATGATACTGTGATTTTCGATTCAGTTTTTCGATTTTTAATTTAGTATTTTTGCTTTCTAAGGAAGCCATTCATTTTCTTGTGCAATGATAGCATTTCTAGTCGATATCTGATTTCGTTTGAGATTGATAAATTTGCAACTTAGTCAATTCAACTCACAAACTCTCGTGTATTTCTGGAACAATCTTAAAAATATTCATATATTTTGGCTGGAAAGAAAATTATATAGTCTTTCTAAATATGTAATTTGTATGTGCTTTTATTCATTGAATTATTTTTTACAGAGAGTTAAAACAGTATTGCTTCAACCAGCTGAAAATGCAAAATGATTTTTTTTTTTTTAGACTAAATTTTACACATTACTTTATTTCGCAAAATCAAAGTGACAAATCCTTATCAATATTCTTGAAATTGTACACTCAATTAGAAGACAATTTAAACTACAACCAGGAAGATGTTCATTTCTTCTCTGACCCGAGGAAGCAAATTCTTTAAAAAATTATAAAATAAGCAAAAGAAAAAACAGCAATTCTTTTCAGGTATGTCAGTCATCTATTGGGGTTTTGCAAATAAATTTCTTCTAAACAAGGAAAATCAATGAGTTATTTCCCCTAAATAAATTTATGTTTTTATCTAGAAAATGCACCTAAAATTAAATATTAAAAATAATTAAAAGTTTTTATTTTCATTTTTAGAATGTATAGATTTCTAAATCTGCGAGTATCATCTGTTCTTTTTTAGATACAGATTTTAACATCTGAAAGTCTTTTTCGATAGTGTTTCTTTGGATATGGTTACTCAGTAGTAATATAAAAATGAAACAAATTGTTCGGTTTCATAAAAAATTTTGATGCGGTTTCACGGTTTTTTGGTAGCACTGGGACAGAACAAGAGATTGATGAAAACATTCAATAGCAGTGGAATATTATACAGGACAGTTAGAAAATAATTGGGGGTTATAATATTGAAGTAAAATAGATGAAACTTAATTTGCCAGGTCAGATAATGTTTTATTTTTAAATATATTTTAAATATTCCAATTATCATGTATTTCACAAACATGATTTCATTGTATATTTTTACAAAAAGACCCAAATTATTACATGCACCTAATGCATAATCCTGAAGCATCATTTTTTTTTATAAAAAAAATATATACTTCAAACAGATATTTTGACATTTTCAATAAAAATCTGTTGGGTCATTTTGATATTTGTTACAATTAGAATATATCAATTGATTTTTTTTATTATTTTTAACTTATACTATAAATTTCAATGTGTTAAATTTTTAGGTAAAAAATATTCAACTTCTCTATGACCATTCATGACTGGAAAGTGTAAGAGAAAAGTCCAATCAATTGATTTAGTAAAATGTGTGTAAAGAATCTAGTAAAAATGTGTTCCAGTTCAACAAGCAAGATTTATACTCCTAAAGAAATACTGGCATGCACACATGAACTTAACTTATATACAGGGACAATTAATGCATTTGTTGTCTTTAATATTTAACACAATTCTAATCTGTCAACTGTCTTGACCAGGTAGTATAAAATTTGCAAGTAGCACACCTTATGCAGTGCAGAACAGTTGCTATCAATTTCTATACTGACTGTTGCTGCACTTTGAATTTTGGGAAGAGTCAGTAAGAATTGATATTTACAGATCATGGAATCAATCTTGGCTAATTCAAATTATCATCTGTTTATGTCCCTTGAACAACATTTATTCAAGAAGCAGTTTCACACAGATCACACTGTTGTTGCAAATGTCTAAGGGTGGTTCCAGTCATTTGACACTACATTTTTCAAAGAAGATATTTATGCACTCACATGCTGAATTTACAAGTTCATCAATCTCAATAGTGACATTATGGAAAGGTAGTGTTGTAATGTTGGTAATATATGCACAATATCTTATTTTGTTGACTAATAAATACCTTACTTTTCTGGCATCCCTTGTATACTTACACACACACACACACAAGCCTTAAAGTCATCCACTTTTTTAATGATATATTTTTTTAAAATTGTCATATTTTAATATTTGCATTAAGGCAAGCAATAGGAAGATATAAAATGCTCATTTGATATGATTATTGACAGCAAATCAAAGGGAATAGTAAGTCAAGGATTGTTACTTACAAGATCAGTTTGTAGAATCTACATTCAATTTTATCCACAGTTTCAATAAACCAGATTTATTTTGTTTTAGTTACCTAACTTCTGTTTAATCAATAAAGATAATGTCATGTGCTGATTTTTTTCTATTCATTAGTATCCTAACTAGCAGCAGACAACTTCAGTGATCAAGTAATAGTAAGGGATGTTGACATTAATCTTATTTTTTTATATATCTTTTAATTTTATTTTTTTACTTTATACCTTATATGTCTATAATCTTGGCCGTCTTTAATTCTATTGAAAAAAGGTTAATGAGAAGAAAAATTAACTCTTTTACATTATAGCAACACTATCAGCAATCTTACCAATAATTATGTAGATATTTACAAAGTGAAACTGCATATCTTAATTTTTATATTATACAATTTTATTTGTGAAAGCTAGAACTCTGAATGTGTGTCTATTAGCTACAGTTTCTGATCCTTTAAAAAGAACTGGCAAGCCAAATAATGTAAATTTCTATTACAAGACATTAAAGACATTTCTCATTACAAAGTTTAAAAAGCTTAAATTTATCAATGACTCATGGGAGATGTTTTTGAGAATTTGCATGAGTTTTGATATATGTGTTTTGTCTTCATATGCATCATCATGTATATCATTGTAATTCCGGTTGAATTCATTACAGTCACTTACATGCTAATACCCTTGGGAATGATATGAATCCATTTCTTTTCTCCCAAGCTATGGGTAAAATAGCAGAACAGACTGTGTCCTATAGGAGAAGGAAACTGAATTCAAATCAGATCACACTATCCTAAAAGTGTGTATACATGCAGCTGGGGACCACTTATGAATCCAAATTCCACTGAAACACCTACTATAGATTTACATGTCCGAATGAATATGTCCTCTGTTATGCTTGGTTAGCTTTCGTTCAGATGCGGTGGGTTTGTTTGATGGCGCTGGCTCAACTGACAGGGTAAAGTAATATAGAACTGTTTACTGTAAGAAGTAATGTAGAAGATATTCAAGAAAATATTATTTATTCCAAGTATATGATGAAAAAATGCCATGTTCAAAATTTATGCCCTTTCTTAGCAATCAATGGCAAAAATTTTTTTATTTACTATCACAGTCACCAAGCAGTGCTTGTAAATGTTTATAAGTTTTTGACATTTCTCAAATAGGATTTTCAATCACTCCTCTTTAGCAAATTCATATCCTTGATGCTGGAAAATTTTCATGCCATCACTTTAGTGTAGAATTCCTTGTAAATGTTCTCAGAGTTCAGGTCTGGACTCTGGATTGGCCACTCAAAAATGTTATCATTGTTATTAATGAACCAATTCTTGACCACCTTAAATCATTGTCCTGTGGTAAGATCTGAGTTTGGCTAAGTTTTTCTGCAAATGACTGTTTTCCTCTATGATCTTGATAAATTGTTCTTTTGTTATGATGCTACCCACTTTTATATAGAGAAAGCCAGTTAGCTGAAAAGAACCTCAGAGTTTATATTTCTGCCACTATGCTTGATTATTTGGGTTGATGGTTTCTTTTTTACTCTATGTCTCTGTGTCCCAAAAAATTCTATTTAGAATCTTATCTTATTACTATATAAAACTCTGTATCTTGTGTGTTTGCCAGAAGTCATATATAGATAGTGGGGAAAAGAATGATGTAAGTTTATTATTGTGTAGGGAGTGGGGAATGGAGCCAATTTTTTTATGAGAAAGTGTATAAAACACATGAAATCTGGCCCCAAACAGGATATGCACAGCTGTCATCAAGGTCCATGCCACTCTCACTTGTGAACTTCACAACCTCATGCTAAATGCAACAGTGCTGACAAACTTCAAACAGACCAGTTCAGACTACAGCAACACCATACACAGTAAGAAACAAATCCTATCTTTTCATTGTTTCTCATATACATACACAAAGAGAATTTACATTTTACTTCAGAATTTTATTAACCCAAACAAAAAGACATTACTTTTCAATTGCTTATATTCTTGTTGTTAATTAATGTCCATTTGTTGAAACTATGTTGTCTTTTCTACTGAATTTTCAATGAAAATCGTTTGATTATTCTCAACGGCTGAATTCAGCAGCAGCCCATAACAATATTTTATGTTATTGTATTGAATCCCAACACTTTGAATTTTGACATTCCAAGCTCTTATTGTTCAACTTTCTTCAGACAATTTTTTTAATGTTGAAAGCACCTTCAATAACTGCAAATAAATGTATTTTTAAAATGTCTCTACTTTAACAAACTCTTCATGAAACTAAATGTAAACAGTAACTATAACAAGGTTGACCCAACGGGTCACAGTTGGTCTAGTTTCTGTTTAAAATTGCAACCAAAAGCTTCCATCTATTTTGTAGATGAAATATATAAGCTTTTGTATACTTTGTTGAAAAGGTCCTTCTTGGTCTGTAAGTACAGAGGTCACCTTTTTTGCAGTATCTACTGTCATGCCAGATTTTACTAAGCTAAGAATGGTTTTGGTTCTGATTCTTGGCTTGTTGTTAGTGACACAAAATTGCTTTAGGTGGTTTTGCAGCCTTGTGAAGAGTGATAATGTACGAACTTAAATCATCACTCAGTTCTTTGGCTTTATTCATATTAAGATATCTTAGTTAATATACACTAACAATGGTTACATCAGATCCCATTCATTTATAGTTCTTAAGAATATTCTAGAACATGACAAATTATCTTTAAAATTTTCATGAAAACTATGGATACTTCTAAATATAACATTTCCCGAAATATAATTGGCTAAAAATGCTCAAAATAATGTTATGAATAATTTTGGACATGGCAATTTTTCATAATAATTTGAATAAATATTTTTAAAAAATATCTCTTGCACTATTTCTAAGTTATTTGTTGTCTCATGCAAAAACAAATTCATTCCTTGAAATAAAAATTTTAAATACCATGAATTTTATATAGACATGAATAATTTTGGTGTGTACATATAATTGACCTTGGGTTAGCAATTTAGCCTTGTTGATCAGGAATGCAGAGTTGTAATCTTCACTGGATTTTTTTAGAGTAAAAAGCTTAGTACATATGCACATACATACACACACATATTTGTAGACATATTTATGCCCTTCAATGTACACTTTTACATGTATTTGAATATAACTATATATAATGCATAAATTACTTGGTATTGTTCAGAATAAAGTACCTCCAAGATGATCAATAATTTTTATTCTCATATTGTCTTATATATAAATTTGCCCAATATAGAAAACATAAAGACATTAGAAATAAAAGAAATTGTACAAAATGAAATAGGCAAATATATGACTGGTTTGGGCTTAATTCCTCTTCACCCCCCACCACACACACACACACTCTTACCATCACTACCACTACATTGTTTCAAGCATATACCTTCTGACTTCTCTTGGATGTCTGTGTTCTAGAATGCTGTCAAATCTTATTAAGAAAATTATATAGAACTGTTTTTACAAACTGATTTGAAGCAAAGTTATAAACTGATTGATACAGAAACTCAGGTTTTACTGTTTTATGTTTGACCAGAAATCAATAAAACATTTTAATTCAAAAAATAAGAATATTTGATATAAAGACTAAAAAAAATAGAGGCCATATTTCAACAATAGTAATAACAAGCTTACAAATGCTTTTCTGGATAGGACAATCTGTCTAGGAAAGGGACATCTGAGTTTAAAACAGTGGAATAAAAACAGACAAGAGGAAAAACTATATTTAGCTCACGTGTTTTGACCTCAGAGGACAAAACACTTTTATTCATATATATATATTAGATAGATAGATAGATAGATAGATAGATAGATAGAGAAAAAGCAAGAGTGATACTGCTTTGATGAAGTTGCAATAAGATTGCCAACTTGTTTATAATACAATATCTGTTTATGTCTTAATTTGAGGTTCATGTCATTTTCAAAGACACTAGTATAAAAGTACATAAAAATATACTTTGCACTTTATAATTAAGTTGGTTCCATCAGTTTGGATGTATAAAAATACATGAATCTATCCCTTCTTTCCCCATCACCAGCTATGGCTTACATAAAAGGGTAGACTAGGTTCTCTAGTGAAGGACTACTCTGAATTCAAAACTGTGAAGAGGCAACAGGAAATCATTCCACTATCTTTCCCAAGAAGTTATGGCAATGCACAGATAATAAATGAAGAGAAAGTGTGGAAGGTCATAATCACCAACTTCCAGAAGAAATATGGCATTAAAAAAAATACTATCAGTTTAGTACTGAAATAAAAAAGTTGTCACTGATTTAACATAAACTGAATATACAATCAACACTAAAAGTGCCAGAGTCAGTACTGCTCAATAGTAAAGAGAATAGTTCAGTCTTCAGTGTCATTTGGTAATGCTTCTTAGGAGAAAGAAAATTCTGGATGTTGGTTCTGACCTTTATCACATATGGTAGTTTAAAGGAAACTGAATGGGGTTGTTATGTGAAAGCTATCTCATCTAATCTAGCATTGGTCTGAAATGAAATACACATTCATCTTAGTAACAATTTCTTAAGTGATTAGTGAAGAAAATCTATTTATGTGTGAATAAATTACTATGAGTGTTATGCATGATTAAAAATACAAGCAGCAATTAGACTGGATGTATTTACTCAATTATATATTTAAATATAATTTTCTTCAAAATTAGAAATATGTAATTATAAAAAATATTTATTAATTTTGTTAATTGAAAATCATTCATCACCATTTTAACCTGTACAGGTAGTTTGTAATCTAATAGTCAAAAAATGCCAGTGGATTGCAACAGAAACTTAAAATGTATTTAATTGAAGCACTTGTACAAGGCCACTTGAAAAGTTGATATATCAGAAGTGTATATGTTGAGTCTACCTGTTTTAATAAGGTTACAGGAAGATGGGGAAAAAATATAGAGAGATGGGGAGGTATGACAGTGAGTATAAAGAGTGATAGAAGAGAAGAAAAAAAAGTAGAACAAAAAAAGAATAATACAAGTTCCCAAGGGAGGGAAAAATATATAGAAGAGATAGAAAAAAGAAAGAATATAATAATGAAAGAAAAGGAAAATAAGAAAGATGAGGATAAAAAGGTAAAAGGATGAAGAGGTGAAAGAAGAAAAGTAGGTTCTAGTTGGCAAGTGGATTGATTTTGTATGCAACTAGCCAAAAATCAATACAAGTAATAATGGCAACAGAAATGGTCAGTGACTAGTAAATAAGAATTGATTCAACAGTTGTATAGGAAATAGAATTTCAATAGGGAATGAAATAATTTTGAAACACCAACTTGATGACCAGGTGGTAGCTTTTCTATTTATATCTCTAGTGCCAGTAAAAGTCTACAGAAGACTTAACTATAGTATATTTAAAAATGAGAATGATTAAGCAAAAGAGGTTAAAAATTGTTTTACATTCTCCATTAACAATAAATTTCACTTTTCTTTATATATTATAAATTAAAATGGTGTCCATGCTTTAAACTTAAAAATTTAGAATTCTAAATTCTAAAATGTTTTCATATTTTTTAAATAAAGAAAATAGAAAAGTGCTTAATTTAAAAAATAATTCAATCCAGTAAATCTCTTCAAAGTTGTTAGAAAAACAAACAAATTATTGCTAAAAAGGCAATTTCATTTTGTTTCAAGGTATTTTGAAAAATGAGATCATATGAATGTAGCAATTTTTTATGCTTACTGAGTTTTCACAATAAAAAAATTGCAGATTTTTTGGTATTCTTTTTATAAAGACTTAGTTTTAATATCTAAAAAAAAATGAAATGAGATTTATACAGTATTTTAGAAAAAGTTACCATCTGAATTTACTTAATGTTAATATGTATATATTTTTTAATATTCTTTTTAATAGTCTTTTCAGTAGAAATTATTTTTTTTCGAAAAAATATCTGATCTGAAAATAGTATTTTGATTAATTTTGTTCAAATACTATTTTTCAGATTGTCAATCTTAAAATATATTTATTCTTTATGCAAATTATATATTTAAATATAATTTTCTTCAAAATAAATATATATATATATATATATATATATATATATATATATATACACACACACACTTCTATTTACTAATTTTGTAAATGAAAATCATTTATAACCTTTTTAATATTCTGTAAATTAATTTTATAAAACTAAAAATAGACGTTTTGAAAGAGTGAATCATTTATACACAAGTGATATATCATTCATTTTAAATGGTTGATGAAATTAAAAGATTTATCTAAAAACATTTTTTCCAAATGGCCTTAGTTCTTGTGCAAAAATCTATATGGTAGGATAATAGGAGTTGTAAGAATTGTGTTAGAGCAATCACAATGGCTACTCAAGCAGACAGAAATAGCAATGACAGCAACTTACAGTGAAGTCTAGCCAACTAGATAGCTTGCACTAGTAAGAATGTGGGACTGTTCATTATACTTTTTTAATGGCCTGGGTTAATTCGCATAAATAATGAATTAAAGGCAAACTTTTTCCTCGTGTTTTTTTTTTGTCATTTTTTTTTTTTTTTTTTACATATATGATGATAAATTTCTGATCTTTCTAACAAGAATGACGTCCTTGAAAATGGAAAATTAAGAATTTGAACAGCAAACACTGGTTTATGCTTCTTGCAAAGTATTTGCTATAACTTCTAATATCAAGTGAATCTAAGATAGACCAACAGGAAAAGAGTAACTGGTTTTGCAATAGATACACAAATGCATGTTGTGAAAATCTTACTTTAAAATATAATTGCTTTAATGTTTAATTCCTTTAAACAGCAACATTCTTTAATTCACTGTGTTTTTGCCAACCCAAACAATATAGAAAGAAGTGGACACATGCAAAGAAAACATTTGCTTGAATTTTTACATAGAAACTTTTATAACTCAACAAAACTGCACAATATTTCTGAATTAGCGTTTCTAGCAACTTTTACTGTGAATGGAAATTGTGATTTTTATCATTTTGGTATTCATTGATCATCATAAGTTATAGGTATTGTTCAATTCACACAAACAGAAACAATGTGTATTTTTTGGCTCTCAAATTTACATAGGATGGGGAGGGTTTTCCTGCTTTAGTTGTTTGGATAGTTTAATAATCAAGCTCCAGTGTCTTCTGTCTCTAAAACAAGCAGATACATAAGGATTATACATATATATATATATATATATATATATATATAATGTGAGAACAATATATATTTTTTTATATATCAAGAACAATTTTGAGGGAAAATGTATGACAAAGTGGAAAAAATTTTCTTGACACATTTCATCCTTTAGAACTTCAACGGACTAAATTTATTATGTTGGTGCGACTACACATGCACATGGGATGCTGGGAATTTAAAATTTAAAATCTAGCTGATTTCATTTAGATTCTTTTTCTTTCCATCACTTTTGTCAGTAGACATTCCACACTGTGATAACAGAAGTTCTGCCAGGAATGGTGAAATTCTAGGAGCAAATTTACTTATATTTATATATATATATTTTACATATTTTTAAATGTCTGGGAGCAAATTTACTGTGGGTGACCTTGTGATCAAGGCCCTATCTAGATACCCTTGTCATAGAGAATTGTTTTTTCTCTCTTGATTATATATATATTATATATATATATATATATATATATATATATAATGAATAAGATAAAATGCAAAAAGTAAATGCAAATTATGCATCCTCAAAGATTATAATGACCAATTTTCTTGTTTCAAATATCAAACTCATTTCAATAGTATTGATGGAGACTGGAAATTACAAATGAAAACACTACCATATTTACATTTAAATCATAAGTACATGGATCTAATAATGTATAAAAACAAGCATTTTAATATAATTTATAAACCATTTAGGATGTCTGTTTCCATTGATTTTCATTTCAATATTAGTAATTTGCTAAATGTTGTCATTTTAAAACAGTAAGTAAAAAGAATACACAGATGATACATGTTTTATTCATTTCAACCTAAACAAGGCAATAAAGCCACTATAACTCAAGGTGGTTACTGAATATGAAAGAATCTGGCAAAAAAGCAATATTAAGGAGAGAGTGCAATAAAAGAACAGGAATTAAGATGACAGAAGATAACAAATGACATTGCATTTCAATTTTTGAATATTAAAGTTTACTATAAAGCAAGAAGCAGAAGGAGGGTTCCACAAGAGAGAAGTGTGAAAGAAGAAATTGTTAGCATAGAATTTATGGTTACATCAAGCAATTTCAACTTTAAGAAGATGAGAACTAGCTGCCACTCTAGTACTACACTTAAATTAATAAAATCTAGGTACCAAATAGGAATGCTCATCAGAACAATTACCATGAAAATATTTATAGAAATGGTACAGGAAAGGTGGTGGGAAAATGACTGAAGCCAAGATGCCAGGTGCAGTTTCTTTGAATTTTATCAAGTATCTCTAAATGCATAGCAGAAACACCAAACCAGATATATATGGCACCAATATTCAATGCATTGGATGAATGGTCAACTTATAAAGATGTAACATAGATTCTGGCAAGAAAGATTACTAGTTATTTTGAGTCATATGAACCACAATAGGTTAATTATTAAAGTGGAGGTATGATTTACTGATTTTTTAAAATTTTATTTTTGAAAGAAACTGAAAGATAAATGAACATTCTCTGTAGATGTTAGAGTAGATAAATAATATATGATAAAAAAACTGAAAAAGAATGATTCAAAATTGTTTTTTAAATTTTTCTTTAGTTTTGTTCTATTCTTAGCAAAGTATAAAAAGAATGCAAAATGATTTAGACTTACCTTCATTAAAACAGATTCACTTAATTTTTCTCTATTTACAATCTTGATAGCTACTTTTTTGCCAGTAATACAATGTACTCCGAGCTTGACCAGTCCTGAAACATGATAAAAGAAACAAGTAATAAAAAACTGAGTTCAATAAATATTGTTATATTATTTTAATAAATATTAAAAAATATAATATGTGATTAAAAAGCAAATAAAACAATGTTGTAAAACACAAAAAGTTAAAACAAAATAATTAAATTATGAAATTGATATTTTCTCATTTGTTAATAAAATTTAATTACTAATTTTTTTCTTTATTTTTTACTCTTTCTTTTTAAAATTTGTTTGGTGTGTACAATTTGAAAAAAAATACATCCCATTTATAAATAAAAAAAGGAAACATTTTTATCATGATCTTTAGAGTTTTTCTTTTCTTGTTTAAACACTGTCCTACCTATTATTCAAACATTAGTTGCCACTGTTGAAATGTATTATCCATTACTTAACTGTGTTCCCATCCACTGTTTGATCTCTATAAATTTTTAGCAGGTATAATGAATATCAACACATTATTACAAGCAGCATTCATATATGTATGTGTGTGTTTATATGTATCTCTCTTTTCTCTCTCTCTATATATATATATCGATATAGTGCTGATTCTTATAGTCATGCTGTATATATCTACAAATATCCTGTCTCCAATACTGAGCACTCTTCTCCTATAAATATAGTAAATTTAAATTATATATATAATTATCTTGTATACAAAATACAATAAATGAAAAAGTGATACTTAAATTTCACAGCTTTCCTGCAACTTAGTTTCATGTGCATGCACTGTTTATTTATGAGTGGTTGCACAATCATTAGGCATTTGAAAAGGACACTCAATTCTGTAATTATATATATTACTATTGTGCATGTGTGTATGTATAAGAGAAGAATAGATCACTAAGTCCATAGTCTGATACATACTAAGTGCATTGGCAAGAAAGGAGATTATGTTGAAATATAAATACTATTTTTCATCATTAAACATTTTAAAAACCTGAAGCAGGAAAAATGTCAAAAAATTAAATTACCTTATCAGCATCACTGATAAAATATTTATTTCCTATTTGTAATTTATAAGATTTAAGAAAATATGTTAGAATTTAATAGAAAATAGCATGGCTCTACAGTTTTATAAATCAAAAGGTGTACACAGATTCAGTGATAGATAAACATATAAGTGAAAGTAGACTATGATAGTTTGTTTCCTTTTTTTATTAACTCACCGAGATAAAAGAATAAATTATAAAGAAACAAAATAAATATATTCAGAATGGTTTCTTTGTAATAGGACATACCAATTTCTTTCAGGCTTTCATTCTTATTAATGAAAACCAGTATATTCAATGTTCTTTGCTGAGATATTCATTCAAAAGATCCATATCTTATTGTGTTAGAATCTAAGGATATCCAAGTGGGAATTCATGTTAAGATTTTTTGACATGTCTATTCCTTTCTCTGATTCTTTATGAAATGACTGACAATTTTATTTAAATCTATATAATCAATCAATCAATTTTTTCTTCTGAATCATCTTGATACCATTTTGAAAGAGGATGGCATTTACTCATTTCTGCAAGTGCATTTATACAGTTTTTTATTGTCTCCTTTTTTTCACTTCTACAAAACTGGAAGATATTGCAAGATAGCCAGTTGAAAAAAACAATTTATTATTAACCAAAAAATTTTTTTTTAAAAATCATTTATTAAAAAGGTATATATAAATAATTGTCTTCTTCTGTCGCCTTGAATGCTGTTCTTTTTATTGTCCTTTCTCCCCAGTAATTTTTCCTAAGTTTCTTTTACTCTAAGCAACCAATTGCACTTTAGTGGCTTAATGTTTGGAGTGAAACAATTAAAAAAATAAGTGAATGAACTTTTTTTATTTAATCATTTGAAATACTTATCTGTAAATATTAAATTTTGATTATCTTTTTTACTAACTAACTTCTATTGTATCATTATAAATGCAATATGACAGATTAAAAATATATATATTTCATTTTTACTTTTAGTTGAAAATCTATATTTACTTTATAAAATTTAATACAAATAAATAAGTATAAATTTTACATTATAACTAACCAAACTCTCAAGATCTACTTAACATTAAGTAAAGGAGTAATTTTATAAACACTAAAAACAAAGAAATAATGTGAATTTCTGAACCACTTTGTAAATGAGCTGAGAACCCTTGTAAAAGATTAAACAAGTATTCAAGGATTTTACAACTTCACAATGTGACTAAAATTTACCAATCACTTATAAGAATTTCTACATTTATTAGTCGTTAGAATTCAAAGCATTGGGCACAGATGAATGCTAGAATAAAATATTGTCTAAGAATGAATGATGATGATATAGAGGAAGCAAGGTTTCCAAGGTAGATGCAGATTTTAGTTAAAAACCCCAAAAGGTATTTTCTGTATTGTATCAGGATTCATGTCAAACAAAATTGTAACTGGTCTCTTAACTGTTAACTGTTCAACTATGCCATGGCACCCAATGAAGAATAAACTCAATATCAATGTCTTACAAATTTTGCATACTAGTCACCACATTACAACAAATACTTGCTATTTGATGTGGTTAAATGTTTTTATATAATTGCCAAATGTTGGTGTTATTTTAATTGTAAGTAACATGATTTTATATAATGTCAGTTGTCATCTTGAAGTCACAGTTTTAGCATGTATAAATCAAAATTAATTGTTTTTTGGTCTATTTTTCTCATAGTTGGTTTTAAATGTTCTATCGCAAACTACAAAACATGCCATTTAAAATAAAAATTTAAATGATTGAATTACATCTTATATGCTTCAAAGTTTA
Source organism: Acanthosepion pharaonis (assembly GCA_903632075.3). Lineage (NCBI taxonomy): Eukaryota > Metazoa > Mollusca > Cephalopoda > Sepiida > Sepiidae > Acanthosepion > Acanthosepion pharaonis. The sequence continues at coordinate 49,906 of CAHIKZ030001144.1, forward strand.
TTCTATAATACTGACATTGGTGAACAAAGGTTACTTTCTGTTCATCAGTCTTTACATAAATATATTCCAAATAGCCAAAATTTATGATTATCTGAAGAATTTAAATTATGGTTTAAAATAGCTGAGTGTATCACATTATTATGCATCAAAAGATATTTGTTCTTCTATATACTGTATCCCTTCAAGACATTAGTTCTCCAAAATTTCCTGTCATTTGTAGCCCTTAATAAATTTTGTCTTTTTGTTATTTCTCCTGAACCCTGCTTCACTATCCATTCACTTAAGCTCTCCAGGTAGGTTATTAATCATTTTTCACTCTTTCCCTCTTGTTTCAATCTTTCCTGTGCATATCAAATCTTCCAAGATCTCTTTCCTCATTATGTGACCTAGAAATTTCAACTGCCTCTACCTGATGTTAAGTATAAATGTTTCCATTTTCTATAGAACTTTGTCAGTACTCACATGTTTGGTTCATGGTATTCTCAGCATCCTTCTATAGAACCACATTTCTGTTGCTTCAAGTCTCTTTATCTGTGAGGAGATTGCCCAGTATTCACCTCTATAGGAGGACTAATATTACATAACAGTTTAGTACTCTTTTCTTTGTTTCTAACAATTTTTTTAATTTCTTAATACTTTGCTTAGTCTTTGGAAGGCACTTTTCACTATCCCAATACACCTTCAGATTTCAGTATCGCACTTTCTGTCCTCTGTTAAAACACTTCCCGGATATATAAATTGTTGTACTGATATGATTTTGGTATCCCCAAATTTACACATCGGGCTGTTCCTTTTGCTAACAACTATGCATTCTATCTTCTTTCAATTGATATATTTAACATGTTGCATGTTTGGGAACGTTTTTATGTATACACTGTTTGCTTTAGATAAACATACTTTAAGAATGGATTCTATAAAAGTTGGTGATGTAACAATGTTTTTTTATGTGTTTATAATTGGTAATATATTTATGAGTAATCCTTTCAAGTACTCTTGACATAAATAATTATGTTCTTTATTAATTAGGGTAGCATTTGAAAAATCAAAGTTATAGCCAGTTTTGTTCCTGTGTATTACAAATGAGTTTAAATGTTTGTCCAAACATAACTCCTTTATGTTCGTAGATATGGGCTTTTAGAGCTTGAGATGTCAATCAGGAATGTGAGTACTTCAATCTTCATATAACTGGTTAAAATGCCTAATCTTTATTTATGGATTGTACTCACCAGAAGATTAAGATATCATGATCAAGCTACTGAACCAAGTTGAACAAAACCATTTAAATTACAGAATGTTCGCAGCTATTAAATGTTATCCATGTTTTAGCAATAATTCAATTACTTTCACATGCTTTGTTGTGTCATCTGATCTAATACATTATACCAAAACAAAGCAAAAATGTCACTAACAGACTGCTAACACTACAAAGAAAAATATTTTATATGAGAATATCCCTATAAAAGTACAGATGCAACACATGTCACAATGAAAATTGCAATTATTTGTAATGCTGCACAAGTCAGTTTAAAGAACTAAACCAAATTAAGTGAACAAGTAAAATCAACAACTTTTTTGTAATAAAAAGCAGTGACTACAACTTTAAATATGAATGGTATCACTAAACTGTGGGCATAAATGAAGTAACAGTTTGCAACAACAAACTTATATATGATATCTGAAACAAAAAATAAAACCCAAAACACAGCTAATCGAAAATTAGACATTCATTGATACTGAGAGACACTTAATTTGCTACAAAACTGATTATTTCAATCTACATCTGCTTGGACTCAATTGAATAGATAACCTTCATTTAATGTATGAATATGTTACATAAAATGAAGCACGTCCAGAGTCATCATTTCATAGAGAAACAATTTTACCAATTCCATGAGCTGAAGCTTTCTTAGGTTATTCAATCATCTCCTGCTGAGAAAAAATACAAATGATACTCATATTGTGCTCTGACTCAAAACTGGTATTTTGCCCAAAACAATCTGTTTCTGATATGGTATTTTTGATAATTGATTGAGTAATTGTTTGTTTACCTTGTAAAATACTCCACATAGGCAACACCAATAATGGTTGTTAAGAAATTTAGAAGATCCATTATATAAGATTAATGTAATATAATGACAGACTTGTTAAATAAAATATGGAGACTTACAGCAAGATTTTTATATTATTTACATTTGGATTAATAATAATAACTTGTAAGAAGTAGCATAAGTTAAAAGAAAAAAAATCTTCATGGTCATTTTTTTAGACAGCATTTTTTTAAGCACATGAGCAGGCCATCAAAATGAATGCAATCAAGGCAAGGATAGACAGATCCCAAGAAGAAAGAAAATACAGGATGGGTGGGTAAGCTGATGAGGTAGCTGAATGAGCAAAGTTGGCATAGATTGAGTATAAGTGACAACATGAGCAAATTAGTAAGACAATCCATAGGCAAGTATGCCTTAAGTTTGGCTTCAGTGTAAAAGGGAAGTGATATGAACATCAGACAGAAACAGTAGTAGAAAATGAAAGTTACAAGATATGGCATTTCTCAGTTCAGACCCATTATGTCATTGAAGCACAAAGACCCAACCTTATTTTTATAGATAAGGAGAATAACAAGTATCAAATGAATGACTTTGCTGTTCTATATGATACAAGAGTGGATTCCAAAGAAACTGAAAAGATAGACAAATAATAAGTTTCTTACTAGAGAGCTGAAGAAATTATAGAACATGAATTGAGGTACTGTCCAGACAGTACCTCAATTTCAACTCCCACCATCTATACAGCATAAAGAAAGGGATCATCCGCTGCTTGCAACACCAAGTAAAAGTCATAAGTGGTGCCCCAGATAAAGAATTGGTCAGTATAAGTAGTACCCTAAAACATAACAACTACCCTGGGTACATGGAAGCAGCCCCAAAAACTGGGATAGGCAGGTACAAGAGGAGGACATCAACACTCAGAAAACAGTCTGCCTGCCTTATGTGAAGGGGTTATCAGAGAAAATACAAAGGATCTGTGGTGCATATAACATCAGGACAACCTTCAAAAGCTGGATGACACTTCGCAGATATCTCTCCCAAGTAAGACACCCCATAGAGGAGAACATAACTAAAGACTGTGTGTATGCTATCCTGTGCAGTTGCGGAAAGAAATATAAAGGGGAGACAGGCCGCCCCTTTAAGGTAAGGCTTCAAGAACACTAGAAAGAGTGTGAGTTCAATACCTGGTTAAGGCAGTGGAGAACTTGGAGAGGGGAATTAACATAACTGATATCCATTAGACATGGTACGTGGAACTAGAACAGTGCGCGAAATAAAGGGTTCAGTTCAACATTCCAACCATCTGAAGAAGGCCAAAGCGTACAAAGCCGAAATGTTGCAATAAATATGGCAACAAAAATGAGGACAATAGTCTGAATAATGTAAATAGTGTACATAATACCTCATCTCAGAAATATAGACAGATAAAAATCTTTGCCGGTTGCCTCCCTTTAACTAATTACTTTATGTTAAATAATATATGTAATTTTTAAATCAATTTGCCCCAAGCAAAGTGTTAATGCTGCTACTGGGAGTGAAAGCAAATGTGAAGATTTTTAGAAAGAACTGGAAACCAAATCCTAAACAGGAATAGATATAAACTTCCACTCCTCTTCAAAAAACCAGGGAATTAAAAAAGACAAAAATAAATTAGCTAATACAGTGGTAACATTAACCTTGAAACTGGCTGACACTGCTTTGGACTGCGAAAGAGCTGTTGATTTTAATTGATCACTAGACAGGTTATTTCCAGTTTGAAAAACATTTTAAATAATTGCAATTTTCTTTATAGGTTTTTTTTCACATGATACACACTAAAATAATCCAAGTATATGCTACAATTTCAAAAAGTTCTGATAAGGAAATTGAAAGGTTTTCACAACATCATTAGCTTTATAGACAGAAAACTAATGACACTACCGTGACTTTTTAAAATTGATAGAAACAAAATGATTCTCAGAAAGAAAACCTATCATAATTAGGTCAGAGAGAAGAACACTGAATTTCATATAGAAATCAAGAATGCATACCACACTCTGTGGAATAATAAAAATAACAGAGAATACACAGTAAATTGGTAAATAAAATTTAGTAAGCAGCTGAGATAACAGGGAAAGGAAATGAAAATAACAAAAACGAAGGGAGATAACTAAAAGTCAACACTAGATTTAATGAAAAGGAGAAGAAATATAGAAAAAAAGATTAACTTGTAAAGAGAAGAAGCTATCAGGAATGGGAAGAGCTTGAAACATGTATTATTTGCAAACCATATAGATAAACAGCTTGCATTGAAAGTCAGAAATGGAGGAGTTATTAAATGTAGACAAAAGATGTTAAGAATAACTGAAGTGTACTTTGCAAATGTTTATGCTTTGAAAAAAACATTTCACCAGCAGTTACTTTGGTCGATAATAAGGATATTTCTGAGGCAACAAAGCATGAAATAAAGTCTGCACTTAAAAATTTGAAAAGTAGAAAAGCACTAAGCAAATAATGTATAATAACAAAGTTTGAAAGAAACAGATGAATTCCACAAAAGATTAGTACAAATATTTACCTAAAGCGTCCAGAAATGTATCTCAAAAATTCACTAGAGTAATCCTACTTTATAGATAGAATGGCTACATTCAAGAACTTTAACAAGAGATGAAATACACAAAAAATATGAAAGGACCTGAAGTAAGATCAGTACCAGCCTAGAACAGGAACAAAGTAGCAGGACAAAGTGAAATTGTAATAAAGATGCATTCAGCCATAGATAATTTTGGCATCAACAGCATTATTGAAATAATAAACAAAATATACAGCAGTGGCAACATGCTGGAAAAACTTAATAGATCCATTTTTGTAGCACTTATGGGGCTTACATTCATTTGCACCTGGCTTCTTCAAAGAAGCCAGGTGCAAATGAATGTAAGCCCCATTGGAAAATCAGCTTAATAAGTCATATAGCCAAGCTTATCATTTAGCAGAATTAGACCAGAAATGGTAGAAGAACAGAGTGGTTTCATTAAAGACACTAGAACAAGAAATGCAATATTTATGATCAGAATGATATTGAAAAGAGCAATACAAATGCAGAAGGATGTATAATTATGTTTCATAGACTATTTAAAAGCATTTGATAAGGGATAGCATAAACATCTACTTGAACTACTGTGACACTATTTGTACTGGTAAGTAATAAACAAGGTTTAATAAATAGCCTGAAAGATATATCGACAGAACCCTGATAAACAAGAAGGGTTAATGAATAAACACCATGGGATAGATGGAAGATTTTGATTCTCAAAAGGACCAGGAATCAGATGGCTGGCAGAACAACATTCAACTATGACAGTTCATGGGGCAAGATCTGTTGACATTGGTTGATGATACCCAGCTAAAAATATGGTCTATCAAAAGTGTAGAGAAAATCAAATTGGATTTAAAATAATTCGGAGATAAGAATTCTCTTGCAGGGTGACCCCTGATTAACCCCTAAAGGTGTAGACAGTCAACTAGAATTGTGTGTCAGTCTTGGACAATAGAAAACATGAGATGATGAAGAAAGATTTTTTTTTTTTGCACTTAGAATTGATTGTGTGTCAGTTTTGGACAATTAAAACACATGGGTGGAAAGCTTTTATTTCTGCATAAATAACAAACTTAGAATTAATCTTTCTTTTGTCTTCACCCCAGGGCAGTCAACAACCCTTAATTTGAGAGTGGCTGAGGTGATAGGTGCAGATGAGCCACCAAGGAAGGTAGAGGAGCTACCCACGTCCACTGAGGAGGATTAGTGAGAGATGATGATAAAAGAAAGTAGAAGTTATGAGGCGGAGTGATGCCTGCAACTATCACCCATGGAAGAAGGGAATTCCCCAAAATGATGACAGCAAGGGGAAACACTGAATTCTCCCACCGTGCCGTGCCTCATGCCAGTTTGGGTGAATGTCAATAAATACGAATACATGAGATGAGATGGAGAGAGATGGCCGAGTGCTCATTCCAGCCACCAAATGCAAGGCACCCCCACTGCTGAAAAGAAACTCCGATTTCAGCCTTGTGCTGAACTTTACCAAATCAGCATAACAAACTTTACCAAGTCAACAACAGTGTCACGTCTGACTTAGAATTATTGTACAAAAGATTGAAATAAGAGCAGTATTTTTTGCCAATTTATTTGAGTGTTATTTTTTGTTTTCCTGTGCATCTTCATCCTGCTTGGACCAGTCCAATACGAGGATACCTACAACAATTCGATCTTGTCTCCTTATAATCAAATCAAATTACAACATGGGATAAGGCAGGTCCAGAATTGAAGCGATCACTTCATCAATCAGCTGCGGTATTGGATATTTTGGATGCCCGGGGAAGGTACAGGGCGACACTACTAGGAAAACTTTATTTGGGAAAGATATTGGAATAATCTAAGATTTAAACTGGGAGCAAATTGCCAACATATAGATAAAAAAATAAATGCACAAAATAGAAGGGTTGTAAGACAAGGTTATATCTTCCTCAAACTTTGCAGTAAGTCAATCCAAAGCAAACTAAAAGTCCTATCTGAATTTATTATTGGTGGTCACAATATCAACATAAGATATACAGAAAATACCATGTTGATGGAAGACACAGAAAGGAAACTGCAGGAACACCAAGGCAAAGTACTTAAGGAAAGAGAGAAGTAAGAACTAGCCATCAATTGTAAAAAGAAAGAATGTATGGTTATTAGCTAGAGAACATGCCCAAAATATAAGCTCCAAATTGGAAATGTCAAAATCAAGCAAGTACAAAAGTTTTAATATCTGGGAAGTGTTATAACAGATAATAGAAAGTCTGACATCCAAATTCAAAGTACATTGGAATAGCAAAAGATTCTTTCCAAAAACTAAAAGTAATAAGAAACGGGAAAATATTATTAGAAATAAAGAAAAGTGTACTGAACTGCAATGTAATATCAATCCTCCTAAATGGCAGTGAATACTGGATAATTTCCTGAGTCTCCTCACAAAGAGTAGACTTGAGGCAACAAAGATGTGGTTCTACAGAAGGATGCTGAGAATACTATGAATGGAACATAAAAGTAATGAGGAAATTTTTAAAAAATGCAAACAAAAAGAATGCTTATACTTATAATCAGAAAGAAAGAGTTGAAATTTGTCAAACACTTAATGAAGAAAGCAGAGTTAGAAAATTTGACACTCAAAGACATACTGAAAGCAAGAGAGAAACAGTGAGTAAACTACCTAACAAGCTTGTATAAATGAATGACAGAACAGTGTATGGGAGGGATAGTAGAAAGGCAAACATTACTCAGAGCTACAAAGATAGGATTTGTAGAGAGCCATGATCACTCATGTCCTGAAGGAAAATGATATAGAAGTAATTGAAATTATTCTCAACAGACTAACAAATACTCTAAATGAAAACCAGTCACACAAACAGATTTTAGGAGTGGCTGCTCAACAATAAAACACTACAGACAATAGATCAAATAAAAGAAAAAGAAAGCAACAGAATATAACAAACCACTTTGTTTAACCTTGGTTGACTATAGAACATGTGGCAACCTTCAACTCATTATGAGAGCAAGGTATTAACATTGGATAAATTACAAGAAATACGAAATGACAAAAATAGAAAAGGTCTGAAAAAAGGTTTAAAATGATGGGAATAAAACAAAAGTCATATCCAATTGCAATATAAAAAAGACCATAAAAAACAGAACTGGAAGACATCCAGGAATACATATATTCAGAACAGGTGATAAACATTACAGAAAGACCTTGAAAATATGAAATTATGTATAATGAAAGGGTAGAAAGCATATAAGGAACATAGATATCATGAAAAACACTTTATCAATACCTTAAAATGAAAAGTAAAGTGCATAATGAATGCATAATACCATCTAATATGTCCAGGTGTGAAACATTAAAATTAACAAAATCCTTTGAAAACAAACTCAAAAATGCAAAAAATACCAATGGAAAGAGTAATGTTAGGTATAACTAGAAAGACATCAACATGGTTCAGAGAACAAAGAAAGATATGAAATATTATAGAAATGATTAAATGAGGTGGATAGGACATATAGCAAGAAGAAATAATAACAGTCAAAGGTTACTTGACTGGAGTTCAAGCAAACAAGAAAAAATAGATGAGACAGAAAATGGAGAGAGGAAATAGAGTAGTTTGCTTGTAAGACATAGCAGAGAATAGGATAGTTATGGTTGTCCTAAAAGGAATTGAGAAAGGCTTTTGTTCTATAGTGAGCAAGCAATGGCTGATATTATATATATATATATACATACATACATACATATACACACACACACATATGTGTATGTGTGTGTGTGTGTGTGTGTGTGTATGTATGTATGTATGTATGGTGATTGTCAGTTTCTCACAGTCATCATGCAGTGCTGATTCCTATGTCTACACTGTCTGTTTATAAACACTCCATCTCCAGTAAAGAACACTAGCAAATTTTAATATATTGTGTTGGAAATCCTCTTCTGTAGATCTTGTCTTTAAGAACTCTGGTAACCTTCTGGTTCCTCAAATTATTGTCCAATTAATCTCCTACCTCTTTTTGGCAAAGTACTAGAAACTCTAATCAACAAAAAATTAGTTAAGCATCTCACGTTGCACAGCATTCTTTCAGACAAACAATATGGCTTTCACTTCTCTATGTCAACTGCCAATATTTTAATAGTTATTATTGAAAGCGTATGCCAAGCTTTAGATAAGAACAGCAAAGCTTGGGATGTGGTTTTAGATATCTTAGAGGCATTTGACAAAGTTTGGCATACTGGCTTTCTTTACAAGCTGACGGACTATGGTGTCTCCAGCCAAATTTTTGACTCAATCCAATCCTTAACAAATCATGTATGTCACATTATTCTAGGTATCCTTGGACTTAGCTTTTTATCTTCATCAATGACCAACTTGGTATTTATGCTGATGACAAAACTATTTACTCCTGTTTTAATTGTAAGTCCAATAGTTCTGATCAAATAAAACTGGCAGATAACCTTCAATCTGTTGTTAGTTGGAGCAAGAAATGATTTGTAAACTTTAAAATCTCCAAAATGAAACTACTGTCTTTTAGTCATCTTAGAGAACTATTTTTTCTCTCCATCAACATGGCTGATACTAAACTCCAGGAAAGCAACTTATTGTGTCTTCTCAGTCTCATGTTTTCCACTGAGATGAAGTGGAATGATTATATTGAATCCGTTGCTTCATCTGATGCTAGGAAAGTTGGTTCACTGTACCATGCTAGACAATTTTTCTTGCCAAAATTCATTTTGCACATTTATAAATGTACCATTTGTCTGCATTGAATATTACTGCTACATCTGGTCTAGTTCACTGGCTATGTATCTCAAAATATTTGATAAAATTCAAAGAAGAGTCAGTAATTAAATCAGTCCTGACCTAGCATCTCAATTTCAGTCACTTTCCCATCACCATGACATGGATTTCCTTGCTGTCTGGGGAGTTAGTTGGCCACATGTAATGGGTGATGTGGTCGCAGAAATTGTCTGACAGCCATGACTGAGTTCTCCTACTTGTGTGGCATGGTGCAGCCACCTTCTTGACTTGGGGTAGCACTTGATGAAGGCGTCTATGTTGAGCCTGAAGCCCTCACCAACAAATTCAGGAGTTTTTTCTTATCAGAACAATCAAAGTGAGTTTTCTGAGCTGCCATACCTTGGTATTCACCACTAGACTCATCTAACTCTTTCCAAACTCTCTGCACTGTCCTCAGATTGACACCCAAACACTCTGAAATGTTTGTATTGGAGCTTCTGGCATTAATGAAGCAGAACAGCATGCTATTTCCAAATTTCTGGTGAAGTGAATTGTGCCATGGTGCTCTTTTTCTCACAGATGGTACTGAACTGAGCCTACTATACTGTGCAGTCTAAAAAAAATCAAAAACAAACAACGTACACTATTTACATTGCTCAGACTCATGCCATATTTATCACAACGTTTTGGCCGTTGTATGCTCCAGCCTTCTTCAGGTGGTCAGAATGTCGAACTGAACCCTTTATTTCAGTCGCTGGGGTAGACTGTTGTAGTTCCATGTCTAATGGATATCAGTTATCTCCTGTTAATTCCCCTCTCCAAGTTCTCCACTGCCTTAACCAGATATTGTATCCACACTCTTTGGGTCCTGTCACTGGATCTAACTAACGCCTTTATCCACTGTATCATGTGTCCTTGAGGACAAAAGAAATAAAGGGTTCGGTTTGACATTCCAACCACCTGAAAAAGGCCAGAGTGTACAACAGCCGAAACGTTGTGATAAATATGGCAACAAAGATGAGGATGATAGTCCGAGCAATGTAAATAGAATAGTGTACATAATATCTCATCTTAGAAATACAGACAGAACAAACAACTAATAAAACAAAATATGTGAAATTGAAAATATAAAATAGCGACAATTTACCCATAGCACCTATATATATATATATATATATATATATATATATATATATATATATATATATATATTTTTTGTGCATTTTCATTACTCTTGATATTTTTTCTTTTGAAGTACATTTAAGAAAAAATTTTAAAAATTGAAGCTATAATGACAAATAAACAAAATCAGAAATTAAAGTATTGTATTGTTTTTTTCATTTTTGACTCTAGAACAGATTTCATAACAGAGAATCTATGAAAAATGTCTACCATGAGGGCTGTCTTTTGTATGAAATTATTAAACATTGGGCTACTAAGCATTGAAGAAAGAGATCCTTGGAAGATAAACCATAGTTAGGATGGCCTGCAAAAGCAACCACTGTTGAAAACTGAAAATACTTGTTGCGAAAACAAAAGTATACTTCTCCCAGTTTCATGTCTTTATAAATGTTGGGTTCAAAATATTTGGAACTCCAGTCATAAAATGAAACAACTACATTATAAACTGTTTAAGCCTTACTGTATATCTTATTAGGACAGGAAGGCCTGAACAAGTTTATGAGCTAAAAAATTCCTTCTTTGACTTAGACCTGAAAATGAAGTAGAATTTTCTTTATTCTATAGAAATAAGACACTGTACATTGCATGCCAAATTATTATCGAGATAACTTTTTTCTAATATTTCAAAAACCGTCCAATCAATTTACACAAAATTTTCACACAATGTTGGCAATCACTGAAATTTTTGTATTGATCTGCGCAATATAAACAAACTGGGGCCATATTTGTTATCAGCATATATATATGTATATGCATGTATATATATATATATATATATATATATATATATGTGCATATACATGCACATATATATATATGTATCCATAATGTTGGCAACACTGACCCGCACAATCACTGAAATTTTTGTAATGATCTGCGCAATGTAAACAAACTGGTACCATATTTGTTATCAGCATGGTGATTTGAGCGTGCCAAATTATTAGAAAAGTGTAAGAATTTAGTGAAAAGATGAGCCGTAAAAGCAGTTTAAGTGATGCTGAAAAGAAAACTATCACCTCAGAACTTTCAAAAGGTAAATCTACCCTAGAAATTTCTAAAATGATAGGGAGGTGTCATCAAACAGTACACAAGTACGCAAAAAGGCAGATAAAGGCAAGCCGAGGGTTATTTCACGTCTTCTCATGTCACAACTTAAACGGGAGACCATGAAGAACATTGGACTTACCAGTCCAGAGCTTTTCAGTTGTATTGGGGATCCTACTATGTCTAAAAGTACTCGGTGTCGGTATCTGAGGGAAATAGCAACAACAGTCAAACCTGTATTGAAGCCTCCGTTGATGAGAAATCACATTCAAAATCGATTGAAATGGGCCGAGGACAATATGAAGATTGACTTCTCTAAAGTTTTGTTCACAGACGAAACTCAAGCAACACTTGATGAGCCAGATAGATGGTGCAAAGGCTGGGTAATGAACGGAGAGAATCGCCATCAGTGTTTCAGATGCCAACAAGGTGGTGGAGGCATAATGATCTGGGGTGGTATTATTGGAAAAACATTAGTAGGCCCATGGAGAGTACCAGATGGTGTCAAAATGACTGCTGATGCATACATAGTGTTTATGAAAGAGCATCTTGAACCGTAGATGAAAAGGAAAGAGTTGACTTCAGAAGGGCCATTGTTTTTATGCAAGATAATGCTCCCTCACTTGCTGCTCACAAGACTACCGAATATTTGAAACAGTTAGGCTTCGATGGACCTCGAAAAATGAAGTGGCCTGCAAATTCTCCGGATTTGAACTCAATCGAAAACTTTTGGAGCATCATGACGCGAAGACTGTACGCCAACGGACGACAATTCAGGAGCAACGCTGATTTGTGGGAAGCAATTCTTGACATACCTCGCGGCATTACAGCAGATGACATCCTACAATTAACAAATTCTATGGATCGTCGACTTCAAGTAATTTCAAAACAGGGAAAGTACATTCCCTATTAATTTGTTTAAAACTGTGTGTTTTTTTGTATCTGTTATTATTTGTTTGATTATCTTATTTATTAGCTTCTTTTGATCATAAACATTCACGTGCAACATTAATAAAGGTTTTGTTTGCTCAATTCTGGGAATTTTACTAAACCTTTCTAATAATTTGGCATTCTCAAATCACCGTGCTGATAACAAATATGGCCCCAGTTTGTTTATATTGCGCAGATCAATACGAAAATTTCAGTGATTGCGCAGCTCAGTGTTGCCAACATTGTGTGAAAATTTTGTGTGAATTAATTGGACGGCTTTTGAAATATTAGAAAAAAAGATATCTCGATAATAATTTGGCACGCAGTGTATATATACAGTATAAAACTGAAGTATAAAAATTGAAATTCATTACTTATAGTAATACATTATCATGTTTTGCAGTTCATGGTTAAAAGTGTCACAATACTATCTGATCTGAATAATTTGACTTGAACAGATCAATATGAATTAGTATATTTGTATAATATTAAAGGCTTTTGCAAGAGATACAGATGAAAACATACAAATACCTCACAACAAAAATATAAAGAATAAAGCTGAAATTAAATGGGTTCTTGGTAATTTTTTTTTTTTTTTTGTTGGGAGGGGGCTTTTTTACTTCATCTTACTTATTATAAAATGTAGATTGTGTGTGTGTGTGTGTGTGTGTGTGTGTAACGTTTATATATTGGATCGGATTTCTTACATTTTTCAACCGATTTCAACAAAACTTCACAGGACTACATAAAATTACCTTGTGGTGGTTCTAACAGTGCCAAAAATGGGAAAAATATAATTGTTTTTGCACAAAATCAATTTGAAAACACGATTAAGAGACATCATTGAAAATGGAAGGGGACAACTCACATCGGTTTGTTTGTGCGTGTGGGTTACTTTAAATATGGGGCCGGATTTCCTATATTTTCAGCCGATAAAACAAAACTTCACTTTTTTTTTTTTTTTTTTTGGCAGGTAGTATTTCTTATTCTCTTGCACACTTTTTTCTTTATTTTTAACATTCAGAATGCTTTAAAAATTCCATTTACAAGACAATTATTTATAATAAAATTCTATTCAATCAGTAGACTCATAACGATTGAAAACAATGTTGGGTTTGACCAATTCATAAAAAAAAAAAAAAACTAATTAAGACATGCGTGTCCGTCAACCTTAAACAATAATCTAACGATCTCTACTGATTGTACGAATACAAACATCGGATAAATTCTTTATCTTTAGGGAAAGATAATGAAATCTAAACATACACAAGTCCTAACTAAAAATAATAACCGGAACGGAAACTACTTTCAATACACATGGTGTCCAATTTTTTTTTTACTGTATTCAATAAGTAAAAATCATAAATTATAAAAGATTATTATTACAGAAAGGCTACTAAATGAATAAGATTTGTTAGATCATAATTAATAAACCCAAATAAAGTTAATATTTTTTTGTATTAGAAACAACGAGTGGAAAATATCTTCAAATCAGAATTCTAATTATGAATCACCACAAGCAAAATATGCAATTTTATTACTGTATTCAATAAGTAAAAATCATAAATTGTAAAACTAAAAGATTACAGAAAGGCTACCTACATTTTCAACCGATTTCAACAAAACTTCACTTTTTTTGGCATGTAGTGTTTATTATTGTCTTGCACATTTTTTTTTCTTAATTTTTACTTTCAGAATGCTTTAAAAATTCCATTTACAAGACAATTATTTATAATAAAATTCTATTCAACCAGTAGACTCATAACAATTGAAAACAATGTTTTTGTTTGAGTTTGACCAATTCGTAAAAAATAAAAAAAAATAAAATAAATAATTAAGACATGCGTGTCCATCAACCTTAAACAATAATCTTCGTCAATTTTATTTTTCAATCTTTATGATGGTGGATACTTGATCTATCTCTTACTGTTATATCCCCGGGCAACGCCGGGCTCTATTGCTAGTTACTAATAAAAATGTACTAAAGGAATTGTTACTCGGAATATTTCAAAGATATTTTTTTAAAATATAGTCTTTTAAGAGAAGGAATCAAAAGTGTTTGAAAATTACTCATTGTTATTTTCTCTGTTCCTTACATAACTGACAATAACATTTCATAAAACAAAGTGAACATTTTCTATTTAGTATAAAAGTAGATAAAGAAGTCTGGCTTATATTAACTGATTTCAAATATTTTTCATTCTTAGTCCAATTTTTCAATACTTATTTTTAAAAAAAAAAGTATTATTTAATATATGATCCAAACATGACATGAAATAAAATAATAACACTATCTTAATTGTCATGAACTTTAAATATTTATTCTGTATCCAGTGAAGGCAAGAGTAATTAAAGGTGAAATTTACTGAATTTATTCAGAGAGAGAGAGAGAGAGAAGGGGGGGAGAGAGAAACAATCAATGTGGACATAAAAATCAACACTGCATAGTCACTATCACTTTCCTGTCTTAAGTGATTATCAAACCCTATCTGATATAAACAGGCTATCCTTAATAAAGGAAACTGTCAGGAAACTAAAGTTCTCAATTGATAGGAACAAATACTCAACAATCTGCAAGAAAAAACTGTATTAAGAGCATTAATCATTGTTACTTTCTACCTATTAATGATTAGCATCACTGGAAAAATGTGATGAGACAACTGAAAGATGGCTTATTTCATTGATGAATGTGATCTAATTGCCACAGACAGACTGTGGTGCATATATATTGGTTTAATTCCTGAAATATAGTTATCACAAGTATATGAGATATCATTCATAAAAGCCCAAACAATGGAGTATATAATCAATAAATATATGAAAAGAAAATATGTTAGGTGTACCTATCTCCTTAATAAATGTGGCATTATATAGCTTAGCTGTAAAGCTGGCCACTGAATGTTGCTTTTAAAGAAGAATAAAGTAAGCAAAGAAGAACTATCTAATGTTCCCAAAACTCACTTGTGAATAGTATCTAACAACCTATCAAACCTAGACAGAAATGAAATGTCAAAGACATTGCAGGAGGATGCATAATTATCTCTGTACAAAAGCACTGGTTGGTGCTGTGGCAGATTAGGAATTGGTTTCCATCTATAACATTGGTGTTCAAAGGAAATCAAAAAAAAAAGACAGTAGAATAGATTTGCCATATTGAAGAGCAAGCATTTTGCTACAGCTGTTATATATTCAAAACAAATAGATAAGACCAAATGAGTAAAAAAAATGAAGACTGCTTACATCATCATGTAACACCAGGCAGATGAATCCAGAATAGAAGTTTCCTAATAGATAGTAAATAATATTCTACCCATGCCAGTCAGTATGATCTAACTAATGCAATATATGTTGGAAGATTGCTAACCTCAAGCACACCCTCGCTCATTGCCAACATTCTTTTAGGTCCTTGATAAGGCCACAAAAATGATTAAGATGTGAACCTACCAATAAAATCTAGATTACCACCCTAGTAAAGATAAATTTTGTGAAGGATGGAAACATTTCAGGAGTTACTTTTATAAGTTCAATTTATCACTGTTTAATGATTATACAGGTTGCCCACCCATTGTTCCAGATGAAAGCATGCTAAAAACTCAGTGTCCTATGTCATCTGGTTGGTTAATTCAGAAAATAGTCCCCAGTCTCTAATGAAAAGATACAAATAAGGCTCATGGATGTAAGGTGAAATTACGAAGATTTGCAAGAATGTGGAAAGAGGCTGTATAACAAATGCTTTCTATTTAATTGAAATTTAAGTTTTATTATTAAGTCAGGTGCAATAAAACTGATTCACTTTAGAACATTTATATCTGAAAGAAGGAAATATAGGAGATTCCAAGATTGAAAATTTTCTTTTGATCTGACATTCTGAAAGTGTTTTGGAAAAACTCATGTGGCAATGCTGAGGAATTCTGGGTTTAAACTCCCAAAACTCAGTGCCATCATGATAAAGTATTTGTTAGTAGCACTGCTGTTTTTGCAGCAATAATTGTATAAAATACTAACATATATGAAAAATTCTATAATGTTGAATGATTTTCTTTTTCCCATTTTATTCTTCACTTAATATGTGAGTATAGTGTTGGTAGTATTCATCATTCCAAGTAAGTATAACACTAAGATATAAAATATCTACTTCCACTATTTCTTTAGAAGCTAAAATGAAAAAATAAACAAATAGGTTAATATGTATGGTGATTTCCAAATGATCAGGAAACAGAGAGAGAAATTGTTTTTTTAATTATTTCTGACTTCTTTTGTTTCATCCTGAAAACCCTTTATAAGGAACTGATTTTCATGCTTCATTAAATAGACAGGTTTGAAATTCTTAGCTGTTCACGTATCAGTGTGTGTACTTATATGGTAAATGAAGCTTGATTTTCACTTCCTGACAAATTTACACATTACTTTGGCTCACTAATGTATTGTCCGGAAGAGAAACAAAGTGTTAAATCCATCAACTATTATTTTTATATGCCTTCCATGAAAGTAACCCAACTAACTCAAACCTGATTTTGTCAAGTTTCTGGTGGCAGACATGTTAGTTCCTTAATATAGAGGCTGAAATAAAAGTTGTTCTTGCTAAGTTTTTTAAATTCATTTTCTTCCTGCTTAAGTGCTAAACACTACAAGAGAAAATTGAGAAGTTTTTCATAATACATTAGTCACCATATAAAGTAAAGATATAAGAAAGACATCAAATTAAGTATTTAATAAATTTAAAACTTCTTGTTAAGGTCATGTAAGAAAAGCATTTTATTATCCTTGTTATGGCTATTTGGTCATTTTGGTCCTTTTTTTTAACTGATTGACTCCTCCTGACTGATTGACTTTACAAAAGCCAGATCAGGTTAAAAATGGAGTACTACTGTTATATATGGGAAGGAGCTGCCCAGTCTTCACTTTCCACTCTTGATATAGTCCAAAATCATCTCCACGTCCTTGTGGGCGATGAATTATTTTCCACCCTACAATCCCTTTCTGACAGATGTAATGTCGCAAGTCTCTTGCTACTCTATTGCTATTTCCATGGAAAATATTCAGATGAGATACATTCCTTAGCTTCACCAGTTCTAACCTTCACGGCTAAAACCTGCAATGTCATGAACATCATAGCAAACCACCCTCATTCCCTTTGTATTCTATTGGTGAGATGTAAGTTCCCCTAGAGCAGGTTCTTTCCACAAACTGCTACTTTGTGGAATTGATGCCCAAGAGGATGCTTCTCTGATCACTACAATCTTAACCTCTTCAAGTTGAGAGTCAACTGTTGTCTTCCCTACATATATCCATAAATTGTTCCTCTTACTCTGTAACTCTCTGCCTCGAGTAGCTCTTGGGCCTTGTACAAGGGTGAACATTTAAAAAAAGATTATTTCCTATTTATTTATATTAGTAATAATTATTTTCATAATGAAATTGAAAATCAGGGAATCACAAAATAAATGAACATACAACTGAGCCATATTGGAAAAATTAGTTCTTGTTCGATTTCAAATGTTAAGTAATGCACAATTGAAATAGATGAACAACTAAAATATAAAAGCAACTGAGAATCTCTATTCTCTGCAAACATTTAGATTGTTTTTTCTTAAATGATGTGCTGCCCAAAAGTTACAAGAATCTAAATTCCAAAATGGCTTGCTGAAAGAAAAAAAAAAAAATTGGGGGTACTTTATTTCCTAGTGAAGTGATTTTAAGACATGTATTTAATGTCTGGTGAGACACAGAAAATACAGAATAACTTGATAGATGAACAGATTAATCAATTCAATCTTCCAAAAATTTGAGGCAGCACTTTATACAATTAAAAGTAATTTAAATTAAAATTAATGACAATATGCAATGAACTATTTTACAGTCACATTGACACCTCATCTGCGTCATTGTTAGCTATGTTGTTGTTTACATGACAGGCTTATTTTCAAAAAGTCACAAAACTAGAAATATTTTTATTACTACTATTATCTTTATAAATAAAACAGATAGCAACCCTGAAGTCAAAGCAAAGTTGACAGAAAAGCTATAAAAAAAAAAAAAAAACACTAGTAGCTCAAAGTCACTATTATTAAAATGCAATATTTTTTTATTTGTTTTTAGTTCAATATGGTGAGACTGCTACTGCTCCTCCTAGTTCAGTTCATTCTCTTTTTATACTGATGGATACTATGAATATTCAATATATGCCTCAGTTAAAAGTGGGGTTTCCTTCTCAGTAGAGTTCTTCATAATTGCGAAACTGTGCAAAGTACACAAAGTCTCTTCTGAAACTAACCAATAAGTTCCTGCTTTTCACTTGTCCTGTTACAGTCACACCCACCATTTTCATGACATTTCATCAAATGTTCTGTCTCATCTTTGTTTACATCAAAAAGCAGATTTTTAAAAAATAGACTCTCATATTCATTAGTTGTAGATTTAATGCATGCAGTAAATAACAATGAAAATGACATTCTGGCTTTTGATATTCATGAAAAAATTAAACAAAATTTATTTCTATTATGAAATATATTAAAAATAACAGATGACATGTTCTTTATCTTTTTTAAATTCCAGTATTTATTTAACCCCATTCTTATATCAGTGTTTGTTTTTTTTAACTTTTGTAGGTGAAACACAGCAAAAAGCAGATTTTAATATTAAAAATATAAAACTTTAGCTAAAAAAATTAGATATTTTCTAAGTAAAAAGGTAATAACTGGTTCTTAACTCCTCTAGAATTAGTAATATTAGTATTACTTACAAAGTAATGTTGACTGGGTTATTCTTTTGTCCTTTGGTTTTACTTTCATTAACAATTTACTAATTGCTTTCATCTCTAAACTGGATCCCCTCAAATCATCTAAACTGCTCTCTTTTATTGCTAAGTCAACTGTTAAGAAATTTGGCATGCTAGACAATTTTTCTCTCCAGAATCTATCATAGACATTTATAAGTCTACTATTTATCCATGCATTGAATATTTCTGCCACATCTCTTCTGGTGCTTCTGCTATATCTTTAGAGATTCTTGATAAAATTCAAAGAAGAGTCTGCAATGTTATCAATCTTGACCTAGCATCTCGCCTTCAATCACTTTCCCATTGCCATGACATGGCTTCCCTGTGCCTTTTCTATAAATATTTTCATGGTAATTGTTCTGATGAGCTTTCCTATTTGGTACCTAAACTTTACAATTTAAGAGTAGTACTAGATTGGCAGATGGGTCTCACACTTATCACTTGTGTAACTTTTCTTCCAACTTCTTGCTTTCCAGTTAACTTTGATCTTCAAAAATTTTAATGCAATGTCAATTGTTATCTTTTGTCTTCTTAATTCCTTTTCTTTTATTGCTCTCTCCCCTTAATAATGTTTTTCTTTTTCTCAATAACCTATTGTGTCTTAGTGATTTTATTGCCTTGCTTGGAGTGAAATAATTAAAAAAATTTAAATTAACTTGATGCATTTGTATCTTTTGAGAAAGATATAGTCTATAACAGGCATGTCAAACTCAGGGCATGTGGAGGGCCACATCAGCCGTATCTGCAGCCTTGAGGGCACACACCTGCTTACAGTCTTACATTAATCACAGCTAGTGGTAACTAAACTTTAAATACAAAATACTTACAATACAAGGTAGTACAATTTAATCATTTTTATGTTGTCCTGATTGACATCGCTTTAGACAAACTATTCTCGATATATCAGGTTGGAATATCTGTGTAGATCTCATTTTGATCAAAGATGACAAATGTTCATCAGTTAATCTGGTTCTGTGAGACATTTTTGTGGCCTTCATAAATGAAAATAACTGCTCACAGACACATGCGGAACCAAACATTGCCATAATCTTTGTGGCAAACTTTCTGAAGTTGTTAAATGTCTGGGGAAGTTATGAAAAAAATCTGGGTACCACTACTTCTAGGTACTTTCCCTTGAGTGTTGAGTCAGTCTACATTTTCAGTAGTTTCATCTGTAGACTTTCCTCTGCTTGAGCAACATCAAAAGTGAATGGTGCTGAGAATAATGTAAACTGATCTTCACAAGATGAAAAATCACAAAATCTTTGCTGAAATTCCTTTGACAGAATTTCCAGGTAATTGTCGTACTTAGCAAAGATAAATACAGACTTCATATTGGCAGTTTGCATATAGAAAATGAATCAAGCTTTCATGTGACTAATTAGCTTCAATAAAGCTAATTTTGCAATGAAACACTTGATATCATCATATAACTGAATGCTGAGCTTATTTTTACCTTGTAATTTGAATTTAAGGTTACTTAATTAGGCAGTAATATCTACTGAAAAAGCTAGATCTTAGAGCCAGCTTTCATCTTTCAATTCATCTGTGCTTTGACCCTTCATCTCCAAAAACAATTTTGTATTGCAATAAAAAAATCTTTTCAGTACCTTGTCACATGAAAGCCACTGAACTTCTGTGTAGAATGGGACATTTGTGAACTGATTATTCACTTCTTCCAATAACTGGCTAAACTGACAGTGATGCAGATCTCTACCTCTAATATAGTTCATTGTTTTTCTGACAAAACACAATACATGATCTAATTTTAAAGTCTCAGACCATAAGTTCTGTCAATGAATTATACAGTGAAACTGCTTGAATGTTCAATCTGGATATATGTTTTCTATTTTTGCACCTGACTTGGCAGCAACACCATTATGTCTCCCAACCATATTGGAAGCACCATCAGTAGATAAATACACAAGTTTACTCAAATCAAGGCCATACTCATGGAAAAGCTGTTCAACTTTCTCAAAAATGTCCTGGCTTGTTATAGTATCATGCATTGGGACCAGTTCAATTAGTTCTTCATAAATTTGAAATTCATTGTCACAAGGCCTGATGAAAATGCCAAACTGTGCTATTCCAGCTATGTCAACAGTCTTATCTAGAGCAATAGAAAAATGTTCAAAACTTGATGATAAAGTCTTGAACTGTTGACTCAAATTATCTGTCATTTCATCAATTTGTTCAGCAACAGTGTTCCTGTTTAATGAAATATCTTGAAATAAGTGTGACTTCTACAAACATACAATTTCAGCTGTTTTTATAAGACATCACAGAGTTCAAACATTGCAGTAACAGAACTAACGTTAACTTTCTGAATTTTTGTAAAGCAAGTCTGTTGCTGTGTTAACTTAACTTTGAATTCCTTCACTTTTGAAACACACATATCTCCTTCATATTTATCATAAGATTGATGATTTGTTTCATAATGTCTTTTCATATATTTTTTTGGCATTGCAATGCAGTGGTTGCAAATCAAGCAGTTTATCTTTCCATTAACAGTGGTAGAAAAGTACTATAATTACCACTTTTCTTGAAATACATGTCCTTCTTCAGATAATTTTCTTTTTACTAGATGGAGTAGAATTTGACATTTTTAAGGCAAAATATTAAAAAATTGCAAACGTTTTCACTTTACATTTGTTCTTATTTAGTTGTCAAGGATGATCACATGATTAACTTGAAGTTAAAAATAGTCAATGACATTTGAAAACAAAAAACACATTGAAATAGAATAAACAATCTAATCATATCAATTCAAAAAAAAAATCTCACCGTTTTTAATAATTTGCATTACCAACATAGACAAAATTCTTGATATATCACAGCTACAGAAACCTTTGTGAGGGCTGCCAAGATAAATATGAAGGGCCGCATGCAGCCTGCCAGTTTGACACCTGGTCTATATGATGAAGACATGGATTATGAGAGTAAGGGTTAAGGTTACAGGCTTGTTATGAGTAAGTTAATGATAATTGATTTTACTAACAGGTTTCCTGTTGGTTATAAGCTTTTTAAATATATGCTGATAACTCTCAAAGCTAAAATTATTATGATATGGCATTGTAAATGTGGCTCACATGTGTTGTGGAAAGGCAAATCTAGTCATCAATTGTGCTTTCCTGCATTGTTTAGATAATAATATACAAAATTCATTGATGCTCTTGCCAGAATTTCTCTATTTGAAGTTAAATATATCACAACCATCAGGCAAAAAGTAGTTGTCTAATTTACAAATAACTGTTAGCAATAAGTAAACATGTTTACTTATTGAATTGATAGTTTTTATTACTATAAGTGTGTGAGGGAACAAATGAGAGATATAGAATTGTTAATATAGTTAATCTTACAAAGATGTGTACATATGTAGATGCATATAAATACTATTTCTCATTATCTAGTTATAAAAAAATAGTTATTTTATATTTATTAAATCCAAAACAATCACAATATTCTGTCTATAATTTTGAGAAGAGTCATTATCATTGCATAAGTTGTTTGGATTATTGGAAAAATTGTGTTGATTTTATCATTTCAGCTAATCCATTTTACAGCCTTCTTCAGGTGTACAATTTGTAAGGGGAGAGAGAGAGAAAGAGAGAGGAAAAAAAAACAAAAAAAACTCTTTTCCACAGAAAAATGGATGAACATTAGCTGAGGCTTCTGGATCATTTTCCACCATACTCATTTTTTTTATTGATTAATGATTTGGGCTAAACACTGTTTTTTTTTGTTTTTTTTTATTGAAATCTCTACTTATAAATATTTTGAAACTGAAATCAGACTGGTTGCTTAATAGCATTATCATTAAATGTGAATTTTATATTACTCAAAGTTTGAGGTCAAATATGGCTTAACTGGAATTTATAAGTATAAAACATCAAAATCAATATGCCGAAAGACTTTCCCTACCTGTCTAAAAGTAGTAAAATATAATGAAATTTATTTTTACCAGCTAACAAATACTGTATTTAAAAATTAAATATCAATTAAAAAAATAGCAAAAATGTCAAACTTTAAAAAATTAGTAATTTTAAGTTGAACAACTCCACCCTTTCCAAATATATATATATATATATCTTCAGGGGTGAAAGAATCAGGAAACATGTTTCTGTCCAAATCAACTTGTTATTTTAATTTTTTCATAAAAAATTTAAATAATTTTGTTTTTACAATTACATGAATGCTGATCCACTAGCAAAAGTTGTATTGTGTAATAAAGTTCTGAATAATATGAACTGTTCATAATATAGTGAAGAGTCACAAAGAGCTACAAAAAGTTATTAATCATTCATGAAATGACATTTTAAAGAAAGAATTTATTTCCAATATGTTTACATTATCTTTCTTCCTTTTGTTACTAAATTGTTATACTCTAATAACAAGCAAATCAAGCCATTTATTCTTTTCTCCGGCATATTTTACCTCATGTCTTTCATAACATAATCATTGTCTATTTGAACAATAAATAATCAATAATTAACAGTTAGAGCAGTTTCTTGATATTTTCTTCTCTTTTGCATTACTCTTCTTGCATCAGTTCTTAAAACAAGTGAATCAGAATTAACTGGTTCTGCTACCAAATTTTCCCTTTTTTATCAAGAGAAATTTACTTTGCTCTAAAATGAAACAGAAACAGGAAATCTATGTGTTAAAGGTAAAATATTTGTATTAATTTTACCTTTAAATACTTTTACAAACCTAAATCTAAATTAATTAAATAAATAACATCATTCTCCATTAAATTATTTTATACTTTTGAGGTCCCTGAACAAAAAAAGAAATGTCATTTAGAGCCCTTCCCAAAAGTTTTATATTGTATTAAATAGATTTCTTTTTGCTTCAGATTTTAACATTTTATCAAATTTATTTTCAAGATCAGTTTCTCAAACCAAAATAAAATGTTCCACTTTGGTTGATAAAATAATGTTGACATCTCCCTTCTTGAGAAGGAAAAGTACAAAGGTTTGCTAAACATATATAATGATTATTTCATGATAATATGAATAATTATGAAAAGATTATCCCACCATCACTCCATATATGAACAGAAATATTTATTGCATTTGATACCAATAATTTTTGGTTAAAATCAAATAAATGAAGGTATTATGACAGACTTCAAACACCAAGAAATGAAAAAATGTGCAGTTTCTCTCTCACTATTTTTAAATGAAAGTTTCATTCACTGAAAGAACCAATTCAGAATATTTTATACAAATTAAAATTTAGTGAAACTATCATTAATAGATCTTAAAGCTTTCAATCTTTTTATCACATCTGCTATTTTTCTTCTGTGATATCCTGCCAAGATATATTCAACTACAAGGCAAGTTTTTTGAAAAGAATTTCTAAACATTTTCCTTATTTCAAGATCATCCAGACATATTTAATATGGTTCATGTCAAGGAACTGACATGGTTATGTGACATTTAATACTTTTTTGACCAGCTATCCTTAAGTCTTTTATAGTCATGGGACTCCATCCTACATGGAGACAAAATTTGTATATCAAACCATACAATCACCATCTTTTCTCCATAGTCTGTCATGGCCAAAATGTGATACATGGCTACATTTATAAGCAGATTGCATGTTACTGACATTCCTGACATACCTACTTGCTTTGAATTTTCAGCAACACCTATATTTTATATCATGTTGGTTGTATTGAAGTGGCCAAATTCTAGAATTATGATTAAAATAAAAAGCCAAAAAAAACAAAAAAAACACTTGAACCAGATATTCTTCATCAATGCATCAGCCAACTCTGTGAAGTTATAATAAAGGACACAAAGAAATATATATAAATTTTTAATTCTTGTAGATACAGAATATATTTTAAAATGACAATGATTTTTACCTTCCAAATTCAGCAAAAGACAGACAAGTACAGAAAGAGCAAAATAAAGGACAGTCCTTTCCAGGATTGTTGGCAACCTTAGTTATCAAGCATTAAATTTAGTATCAGTAAACATCTGATTTTATACAGTTTTGATATTGAAAATGGCTGATGAACAAAATGAATGTTCTCAGTATTATAATTACCTATAATTCTTTCACTCACTTCCAAACGCAAGTAATTAAAAATTAGATTTAAAATGTTTAAATTTGCCGTTTCTGTCACTTTAATCAAACTTGAGAGTAAAAAACACAACACACTCATAGACACACACATGGACACATATATATCAGTGGTGACTCCAGTGGTCAAGTTTAGCCAGAGGGAGTCAATATTCAAGTATATCTATTTCAAAGCAACAAAAATCTTTTGTAGTGTGTCGTTTTCATTCTTGACTTCAGCTGGATCCAAAATGAATTGTTTTAATTCCATACCTCAGAATATTGAACGAAATACATCTCGTTGATATTTTTCATAATAAAGAAGAAAGAAAGAAAGTAAAAGAAGAATGAAATAAAGTGACTAGTTGGGTTATATAGATCTGAGACCTATCTGAGCTAGAGACATTTAATAGGCAATGTATTTCTTGCTTTAATTTTATAAATAATCCTTTAAAAATCTCTAATGACTTGTATGCCCTGTTTTTTAAAGAACACATTTTTATTTCAACTTCTTTTCAAATGTTCATTTTAAATAATTTATTCTGTACAGTATAAGGTTTTTTAGCACAACGTATCGATTGTAAAAACGCAAATTAAATTTAGCCCAACCTAATGTCGGCAAAAATTAAAGAAAGCCTTAACTCAGTGACTGGAGGGTTAGGGCGAGGACTGTGACTGGAGTAGGATTGAGGAAATATGATATCAGTCAGTAGTACTGATCATAAACATAAAATTCACAGACAGAAAAATAAAGAAACACACTAACATATACACACATATACAAACACACACTTGAGATAGATACACATGTTATTCTTTTTAAAAAAACATATCTGGCTAGAGATTTTTAAAAATTATATATTTTAGTTAGAGTAAAGAAATCATTTATCTAAGTTATACCAATAGTATATTTTGTTAAAGATTGTAATGAGCCCAACAAACATTGATGACCTAGAGTTGCCACTGATATATGTGTGTGGATAAAGCTAACTGCTCTCATTTCTTATGCATACACACAAATATAATATAAAGGTATAAATTGATGCATATGGTCAATTTAAATCAAAAGTAAATAAAAAAAAAATGAGATAAATTTCTTGGTCATGAGACTAAATAGTTCATCTTGCACAAAACCCTAGTAAAAATTAAGAATACCATTTGAAAATGAACAATGACAAAGTTCTTTATTTCAATGACTGACTGCCAAAATCTACAATTTTTTGAAAAGTATCACACAAAAAAAACAAATTCAAAATTAATTATGAAAAACTGATTTTAAACAGATTTCAGATATTATATAGGACAGTTGTTCCTATTTAATTTTTTTATTTATTTTATGAATAGTCATATTGATCCTATAAATAAAATTTTAAAAAGGTACATCTTTGTTATTACTTTAATTTTTTTTTTTTATTTATTTTAATTTATATATATATATATATATATATATATATATATATATATATATATATAAAAAGACAATCAAATAAAAGAATAATTTTTAATCAATGTAAAAGAGATCATATCCAGGCTTTAGGAACACCTCTCATACATTAATCATTTCTTTATATGTATATCATTTGATAGATATCTAATCATTTCTCCCCAAGCAAAGCAATAATGCCACTGAGACCCAAGGGGTTACTGAAAGTGAAAGAAGATGAGAAAATTTTAGGAGAAAAGATATTAAAAGAACAAGATTCAGGAAGACAAAAGATGGTAATTGATTTTTGCATTTAAACTTTTGATGATTGTATAATTCTCTGTGATGATTAAAAGATAGCAGTTTCATTTTGGAGGCATTAAAATTTACAAGCCATTCCTTGCCCCAGTTAATCACTGATTGGAGATCATTTACCAGAAAAAATTGTGAATTGTGGTTTTTTCTCAAAATGGCATTAAATAAAAGCTGACAAGGGAAGATTTTTATGTTTCCTTCTGTATGGATTCCTACCTAAAAATGGTTCTGATGTCACTAATAAAGTTGTATAACAAATATAATTGCATTACAAGGAAGGCCACAATCATTTTTTTCAATTAACTTTGATGCTTGTGCCTGTAAGCCATTTTTTTTTTTTTTTTTTTTTAAATCAAAATTGATTTCTATCCACTAACAACAACCTGATGAAACATTTCAATACAATCATAATATAACACTGAATGAATTTTTCATTATTTTAAATTAAATCCCCAATTTATGTGTGCGCATGTGCACATGCATGTCCTTGGGTTCTTATTAATGTTATAGAAGATTTGGATACTTTTATAATTATCCATTTCAAATTATATATAAAATGTTATTTATTAATTCCTCCAACATAAGAACATTGTGGCAAATAGTCAAATTTAACAGTATGGATAACATTGCAAATTATCTCTAGAATCCAGTAAGAAGAAAAACAATAAGAGGTAGGGATACCTATAGTTTATAATTCTATGATTTCACTGCATGCCAAACAAACACATTAGCTATTGTAATAAAATCTGTGATATTTCAGTGATAAAATTATATATATATATATATATATCTTATCTTACTTATTATAAAACGCAGGTTGTGTGTGTGTGTGTGTGTCTGTAACGTTTATATGTTGGATCGAATTTCCTACATTTTTTTAGCCGATTTCAACAAAACTTCACAGGACTACATAAAATTACCTTTGGTGGTTCTATTGATAAACGAAAATAGGAAAAAAACACAGTTGTTTTTTAAGAAAATCATTTTGAAAACATGATTAAGACACATCGTGAGAATGAAAGGGGACAACTCACCTACGAAAATGTAAACAAAAGAGCATAGCATGATGAAAAGTGCCCGAACTTGCGAAAACAAAATTTTATCATCTAATGTTCATATTATTATTAAAGAGGAAAGATCAAAGTATTTTTGGGTATTATTTTTTTACATTTTTAATCGTTCCTAGCACGTCTGAAATTTTTCGTTAAAAATATTGTTTTTTTGGTAAAAAAAAGGGCAGATAATCAATCATTTTCAATCATTTTTTCGATTTGATAAAAAGATTAAAATCTTACTTTGATATTCTTTTAAAATCAATTATCATTTTTCAAAACTGATTTTAATAAAAACAGAAATTATACTGTTTATTTAAAATATTTTGAACCAAGCTTAACTTAGCTTCTGCGTTAAAAAAATGTAATTTGAAAATAAAACAAAGCATGTCATAACCTTCGGATTTAAACTTGGCGATTGACGAAAAGGCACATTCATGACGTTTAGATAACTTACGGAGGAGAATTCTTTTTTACGGATGGAAGGAAGTGAAATTATTTAAGTGAACAAATTATTTACCTCGTTACTTTTAAGGAAAACTTTCAGCGCTCTAATTTTTTATTTTTATTTTTATTTTTTTTTTTTGTACTTAGCTTTCATTTTTACGTTTACGATGCTTTATGGAAAATATAAAGAAATTAAAAAATAAGACTTAATAGTGAGATTAAATTTCATAAGAAAAAGGTATCTAATTAATTTAGGTACCTTTCTTATGAAATTTTATCAGAAGTGTTTATAAATACTATAATTTTATGTACATTTATTACATTTTTACTGTGTTATTTGTATTTCCATTCATTTTATTATTAATTTTGATATTTCATTTATAGAAAAATGTCATAACTGAGATTAATATAAAAATAAGTTTATATAAATTAAAGTTTAGCAGTAGTTAAATTTCATAAGATGATACTGTTACTTGTAGGTACCCTTCTCAGTTGAAATTGAAAACTCAAATTAACTTCTCCATAAGTTTTTCATAAAAAGTAAAGGGCTTAACAGCGGAGAACAATGCTGAACTCAAATAATGCAACTAAATTGTATTCTGGTTGGTCTTCCGTTTTTGATTATTACTGTCCGACTATAAACACAAAAATTACATTTCTTAATTACCATGGCTAATCTGATTGGTCCAAATTATACAATTTTCAAAGCTAGACAATGACAATCTCACACGGACATTTTGAAAGGTTGATGTTGCTTTTAAGTTTTAACTAATGTTAAAATATTTTTAAAATTCAATTTAAACATATTTAAAATCTTTTTTTAAAATTAAAGAAATAAGAAATAATTGTATTAAAAATTCAATTTTCATTGAAAAAATTTTGCTTTCAGAAAATATTGTCCATATTCATAAAAAAACAAATTAAAATAAATAAAAGCATTTGAAACTAAATAATATATTTGTTTTATTGAGTTTTGTATGTTACAATTCACAGCTGATTTTTCAGGTATGTTGGCCAAAAAAAAAAAAAAAAAAAAACATGATCTGCATTCTTCAAAGCCTTGTGCTTTTAACTATTGTAATCACTAAAACCGATGGTCTCGAATTTCTAGAGTTTTCATAAAATTAGTTATGGGGTGTTAATAAATATAAAAAAAATATTTCTGCCATGACTTTAATAAAAAAAAAAATATTTATAATAATTTCGATCATCTGTGAATAGTTTTTGAAAGTTTCATTAACATCTGACAATTATTTTTATTTTTGCAAGATTTTCCAAATTAATGTGTGTAAATAAAAAACGCGCTTAAAAATTATCTATGTTATTTACTACCCTTGTTGCAACAAAAGAGAAACAAGGTTTTTAAATCAAAATTTAGAATATTCTAAAAAGATGGAAAATTTTTTGAAAAATAATTAAAAAAAAAATTTAGTCTATCCTCTTCATAAAAACATAAGCATTTTGACGATAAAATTTTTGTTTTCATAAACTTTGGCGTTTTTTTTCATAAGACTATGCTCTATGTTTTAGTGATTCCATTGGGTGACTTAGGTTAAAAACCCAGGTTGTTTATGTGTGTGTGTTCCTTTATATATGGGATCGGATTTCTTACATTTTTCAGCCGATAAAACAAACATCCACTTTTTTTTTTCGGAAGGTAGTATTTCTTATTGTCTTGCACACATTTTCTTTATTTACATTCAGAATGCTTTAAAAATTCCATTTACAAGACAATTGTTTATAATAAAATTCTATTCACCAATCGATAGACTCATAACGATTGTAAACAATGTTTTTGTTTGAATTTGGGTTTGACCAATTCGTAAAAAAAAAAAATAATTAAGACATGCGTGTCCGTCAACCTTAAACAATAATCTTTGTCAATTTTATTTTCAGTCTTTATGATGGTGGATACTTGATCTATCTCTTACTGTTACATAAGGCAACGCCGGGCTCTACTACTAGTATATATATATATATATATATATATATATATATATATATATATATAGCCTTGGTCTGTCTGTTTGTTTTATTATCAAACTCCTCCTAGTGTTTTGGAGATAGACCTCCATAACCACATATATTCTGAAACTACATTACCCTGGGTACTTGGATAAGTATATTTCATTTTGATCAAAGGGGTCCACGGGGGCACCCCTCCACACACACACTGAAATTTTTTTTTTTATTTAAATTAAATTTGAACAAGGGAAAAATCCTATCCTAAATATAGAAAGTCAAAAGATGGAGGTCACATCGGCAAGATCATTTTGATCAAAGGGTCCTCCCCACCAAACTAAAATTTTTTTTTCCATTTGATTTAAATTAAATTTAAACAAGGGAATGACTTCTATTCAAAATATAGAAGGAGAAAGCCAAAAGAGGGAGGTAAACTCAGCATGATCAAAATGAGACAATATGGACGTCAAGTTGAGCAAGAAATCACCAATCAGTAGGTAGTGCCTTACAATACATATTTGTTGTGACAATTCAACTCTCATATCAATATTGAAATCTGCTTATCAGTTCATTTAATCAAGTATTGCATCAAATACATATCAAAGGGGCCAGATGAAGCTATTTTTGCACAGCCCCTACCATGAAAAATATTTTTCTCTTTGATTTAAATTAAATTTAAATATGAACAAAGAAATGACTCCTATCCAAAATATAGAAGAAGAAAGCCAGAAGATGGAGGTGACATCAGCAAGATCATTGAGTAATACTGAAATGTATCATTTTTCTCCACCAATTATAACAATCATTTAAAATCAATCATCATTTTCTAACAAAAAAAATTGTGTGACATGCAGCAACGTTCAGGTAATTCAGCCATTATATATATATAAATACATATAAAACCTCCAATATCCTTACTATTTTATTCACAATGTTAAAAGAAAAGCATACAAAACATACAATTGCAAAAAAATAAGTTATTAACAACAATAAACTAGATAAAAACAGATACATAATGCTACCTACTAAATCCATAGCATCCACTATCCAAAATAAGTTATCCAATCTAAACAACATCAAAATAATTACAACCACATCCAAAACTATCATGGATATGATCAGAAGCCAAAATACTCACAACAATAATAATTCTGAATCAGGTATATATAAAATAAATTACCAGAACTGTTTTTCACAATACATTGGGGGGAATTGCAGAAATTTTTAAAAAAGCATATCTATGAACACAAAAGAGACCTTATATACAACAGTTTATCAAATGCATTAGTTATACATAGAAATAAATTCAACCACAACTTTGATCTAAAGAATGCCACACTTATTAAAAGAGACATTAACATTACTTTGAAGAAAATTCTTGAGAGTGCTACTATCGAATCTTATCAAAATAAAAATCTGCACCCAAAATTTTTTCCAATATTTTCATTCCTGAAAGATTTACTACTTTTCTAAGCCAAGATACAGGACTACAAAAATGATAAAAAATTAAAAGAAAACTGTTAAACCTCATGTTATTCAAAATATATAACAAATTATTCCCAAACTAAAATAATTTAAATACTAGTTTGCATATAAAAAAAATCACTTACTTTTGTTTATTAGACATTGAATTGCATCACTTCATGTCCTTTATAACTTGCCTGACTTTTCATTTAACCTGATGAATATTTATGAGCATTTCTATACCTAAGAATTTTGTAAAATCAATAACATTTTTGCTCTTGTATTACTTATCACAAAATAAAAACCTTACATTTGTTTTGATAAACTCCCTCAAAGAATGAAACGCATCAGCTAAGATAAGTTTTCCTCTTGTTTTTGTTCATACTGTCCTATTACAGATATATGCTATCTGAAATTATATTTATGATAAAATATAGTTTTAAGGTATGCTACATTTATGGGTAAAAGTATTCAATATCAGGGATAGAATGTATGTAAATATAAAAATGGACACTGAAGTCTACACCAAGCAGTAAAAGTCTGTTTCATGCTTGAACACAAACTGCATTCAAGCATAAGACTGTGGCTGGTGTTGACATCAGTGAAGAGGTAAATTTAAGTACAAATTGATTATGAATCCCTGTAAACATTTTAGATAATCTATAACTTTTCAAATATCAGACTAAATTTTGTCTTTAATTATATTAGAAAACATTCCAAATTTATTCTACTTCTTACCACTTGAAAGTAAAGATGCTTAAATTAATATCATCATAGTTGTATAAATGGTTTATATTATTAATATTATTGTTAGAGAAGTATTATTTGGTACAGGTTTTGGTGTATCACAGTTGTGAAAGCAAATTGTACATGTTAAAATTCTTAAAATATAAAGTTCATCTAAATCTTTAAAATCTATTTATCCCTCTCCCTTTATATATATATATGATAACTGTCACTCCTTTACAGAAGGCTATCTCTTCAATACAATGAGCTCACAGATGACTTTACAAGCCAGCCTCACTCTTTTTATATATATGATATATGAAAGGCTTTGAGAGAGTCTTGAAATTGACTTTCTCTTCAGGCACTCATGTGCTGATTCAGCCCAGCAGCAGACCTGCAAATTTTATCATAAAACTGGTATAAGTAACCTGCAGACTACCAAATCCAGCACAAGATAGAATAACCTTTTCACAGATGTTATGTACAAGCTCAGACTGAATATCTTCTGGTTTTCGAGTCTACATCACCTTTCTTAAGAGCTCTTTTCAACTTCAAATACTCAACCCCTTTGACTTCAAAATGCTTGCAACTATCAAAACTAGCTTTCTCCAACCTATTCTCTACCGCTTTTCCCCAGTCTTTGACTAATTTCAAGAGATTTCAGATTGTCTTTAACAACATCCTTGAAACATTTCTTGGGTTTGTGCCTGGGGTGCTTAGGCAATTTCTCATCTCCCAGTGCAGTTGATTGTGAATAAACAGTTTCTCTATGTTATGGTAAATGACTGTCACTTGATGTTTAAGATATACCTAAGGCACTGTTGATGAAATCTTTCAAAGGTTTTGATGGTGACATGCCACCAAAGAGTACAGGAGAGCAGTTAGAACACACTATTGGTAGACACTAACCTTAGTGTCAACTGGGAGGTCACTGGCTCACCAGACCCATTTTTCCAATTTACTGAAGTCTTTGCTGGCTTTTTCAATTCTAAGATTGATTTCTGTATTCAAAGAACCATCTTTAGCAAGAATATTTCCATGTTAGACAAAGATATCAATGACTTTCAGCCTTTGACTCTGAACAAAGATATGAGATCTGACAGTGTTGCCCTGCAGGTGGTTTGTACATAACCTTAATCTTTGTTTATGCTGGTGATTAGCCCAAGCACAATGCACGCTCTCCAAAATGGCCCATTATTGTTTGCATGTTCTTTTCGGTGAGGAATTGTCAGCATAAAGTAACTCTCAAATAATTGACTGGAAAGTCATCTTTAAAAAAAAAAAAAAATGTTCACCCTATACAAGGTCAAAGAGTTACATGAGGTAAAGAGTTACTGAAAGAATTTGTTGTGTGAGTAGTAAGATTAAGAGGTAAGAAGCAGTGATGCTGATAGGTTTTTAATGTAGTGAGTCCTCAGGACCCACAGGTGGTGATTCAGGTTGGTTCCTGGGAAATTCAATGGGTCTCGATTAAAGTTTCTTAATAAATGTTTGTGTTAAACTGCAGGCCAACAGACTGTTTTTACCATCATCCCCCAAAACTCATTCATTCTGAATCACTAAAATCGACAAAAACAACTTGTTTTTTTTAATTAAATCAATAAATTAAGAAACTATATTTTTGTTTTCTTGTTAAATTGATAAAATAAAATATTTTAAAATTAAATACAAAAATAAATGAAAAAAAATCAAAAAACAAGAAACTGTCTAGTAAGGCAACATTGATGTCTATTTCATAACACCCACAAATCCCACCGCCCAATGAAAGAAAGGAAGGAAGAACTATTTGAAAGAATAACATTGAATGATTAATGCAGTGTTTATTCCGTAAAATTATAAAAAAATATTGGCTTCTCTCCAGTCTGTACCAACCCATAAGAGAAATTTATTTTGTCTGAAGATTGGATTAGTTTTGTGCAATGTATCACTTTTCATAGAATCCTGGGATGCACAGATGGAAAGTTACTGCATCCTTTAAGATTTTTATGCATCAGGGATACAGGATGCTTACCTATCAGCATCTCTGAAGAAGTGCAGTTTAAAAGGATATGTGGAAAAGTTAATAGTTAACCTTAGACTTGAACAGGTTAAGATTGTAGTGATCAGGGAAGTATCTCTTGGGAGTCAATTCCACAAGGAAGATTCTGTCTAAGTGGAACATAGATCTCACTAATGGAATACAAAAAGAATGAGGGTGGTTTGCTACAGTGTACATGGTATGGCAGGTCCTAACTGTGAAAGTTAGATGTGGTAGGACTAAGTAATGTAGCTCATCTGAAGGTTTTCCTTGGAAATACTGATAGAATAGAAAGAGGCTTGTAAATTTTCATCTGTGAGAAAGGAGTTGTAGGGTAGAAAATAATTATCCATAAGGCCAAATAGGCACTTTTGGACTATCAAAATATCAGATTTTCTTGTAAAGGTAGAGGATAGAAGTTGAGCTATCTTGTGAGAAAACCTCACAATCTCTTCCTTGTCATCTCAGAGGCTGAAGTCCAACAAGATTTCAAAAATGCTCCCATCGTACATCTCTAGAAGAGCCCAAAAAGTTTGTGATAACTCTTGGGGAATTTAATTTTTTTTGCATTGATGGCAAAATTCTTGCTTGTGCAATCTTGAATAGAATAATATTTAAATTGGTAGACAAAGTCTATCCTGAAAATCAGTGTGGGTTTCATTTGGGGGTGGGGAACCATAGATATAATTTTTTTCTCTACAGTAAGTTGCTAAAAAAGGGTGTGAAAAGAATACTACATGATTTCTGTGAACTTAAAGGCTCTTGATGCTTTTAATTACAATGCTTTGTGAAGGGTCATAAAAAACTAGACATTCCTATAAAATGTTAGGGATTATCATATCATCAAGATATGCAAGCTTCTCTTATCTTGGATGGTGAAAGTTTTTATCTCTTTATTGTAACAAATGGAACAAAAATATGTGTCATGGCTCCTGTACTTTTTGCCCTTTATTTCTGTTACACTAGACTTTGCATTTGAAAATTCTAATACTGACATTAAATACCATCTGTACCAAGTACCACAGAAGCAAAGTCAACAGTTCAGCCTCTCTTGACAATGAGATTATTCATTGTTCATCATTATTCATCAAGATCTACCATGAGCTGTAGAATTTCAGAGAGATTTCTTTGAAAAACTAAGCTTTATGTATAATAGTTACAACTCTCCTCTATGGATCTGAATAATGGACTCACTACTGGAACTATATTCACCAGATTGGTGTCTTCCATAAGCAGTGTCTTCATACAATCTGTGGGTACAAAATGGAAGACAAAATATCTCATTTTTAAAGTGTGAAATTGAAGGCAGAGAGACAATTCTAAACCAATCACAACTTTGCTGAGCTGGCCATGTGTGCATGAGTGATGAAAGAACACTGAAAATCCTCATACTAACTCCATGATGGTTCTCAAAAAGTAAGAGGACCCTGTTGAAGTACAAGGATGAAAAGCAAAACCTAAATTTTACTGACAACATCTGTCATCATTTGAGGAACTGGCTTCTAATTGCATCAAGTGAAAGAGTGTGTGCTTAAAAGGCATTACAACTTTTGAGAGGTCATACATTGAACATATACATATTACAAGGCAAAGCACTGAAAACCAATGTAACATTTCTGCAGCCTTCAAAAAGGATGCTGTTCCTTGTCCTATATGTGGAATTGTGTGTTGGTCTCAAGCTAGCCTTAAGGGTCATCAAGAGCAGAACATGCTGTTGACAACACTTATATATACAAAGATAGCAAGATATGAAAACTATAAATCTTCCTCTGGCATATGAAGTTACAGGTTACTTTTTTGGTGCATGAAAAATTAAAATAAAAATGTTAAAATTTTGGTAATTAATTAATTTGGTATTCTAATTTTTAATCCTCAAGAGGCTACAAGAAAAAAATATTTGGCATAATCTAAGAACTATAGAAATGCCAAAAAGAAATTGCATTCATTAGCAAATGGATAACACATTGGATAACCTGAAAATGTGACTGTAGACTACACTCAGCTCAGTCAATGAGTATTTATAGGATTTGAAATGATAAACTACATTCATAATCATTCTTTTTTTTTTCTTTCACTGTCTATATACATAATACATTATACATATGTGTGTGTGTGTGTGTGTGTGTGTGTGTGTGTGTGTGTGTGTGTGTGTAACAATTGAGGGCAGTATGCAAAATTTTTTTCTGTGTAACAATTAAATGGGACATGTGCAAAATAATGATGACCACCCACCCAAATTCAAGCTATATTTGTATTTGAAAAAAAAAAAAAAATTTTAGTTAAAAAAAATTAGGAGAGACAGGCATAAGTTATGGGCAACATTAGTCATGTTGAATATTTGTTTTATGAATTTAACTATATTTTATTTAAATTAATTTTTGAAGATATAAGGCTCACTATAGATTTTGCTTTAATAAAACTTAATTTAAAATCATTTACTTTTTTCATGTTAATAACAAACAAAAAAAAAAAACAATGAAGTTTATTTTTTAAAGATTGAATAAAAAATTATTTTCCATAACATAAATAATTTTTCTATATCATAGTTTCAGGAGCCAGCCTGGCCTGGATTAATTCAAGATATTTTATTTGAAATTTGTTTTTGTAAAGTATAAAAAAAAAAAAAAAAAAAAAAAAAAAAAAAAGAATAGCTATTAAGTTTTGTTTTTAAAATCTGCTATAATGAATGAATAATAAAAGGTTAAAATAATTACAAAAAAAAAAAAAATAGAAATAAATTCAAGAGAATAGAAACTTGTTGGAGTTACCTCCTCCTTGGCTCCTTAAACCGGAAAAGAAAGAGGTCATTTCGACCTTGACCTTTTGGTTGTGCTCCTTACACGCTGTTAATTATGTGGTAGACTAGCAAGTTACCTTTTCAGTTTAGTTCAGTTTAGTTATATTACGAACCTACTTCTAGGCATTTTTAAGCTTTGGTTTTCTTTTAGCGAAGCTCTACTCATTTTTTTTAGATAAACTTTACTGTGTTAGCTTACCAATTCTCTTGCTAGTCTCACTTACCACAAGACAGTGACTTCTTGCTAAATTTAGGGTCGGCGACTGAAACGGTCGGTACGCAGGCTCCTGGCCTCCGTGGCCAGGACGTTGACCACCGGGCTGTGTATTAAGTTACGCTCCCATTTCTTTTTGTCTGCCAACTTGACGATAGTTGGAAACTTTCCTTCTCTTTCTCCTTCACCTCTTACTCCTTGACCAAGTTCGACGCTCGGCATTCCGTCCCTACTGGCTGCCTGTACGTCGTCCATAACCTTTCCCGTACACTACATTTGTAAATATTACGGGAGGTTACTAATATCGGACTCGACCGGCAGACGTGCAACACCTGCACCAGACCTTTGACATGCCCAAACAACATCGCAATGCCAGCTCCTCTTTCCTTCCCAACACGTCAAGTTGGCATCCCGGCAACGACCAACATCAACCTCAAACTACATTGACCAGCAGCGATCATCTGCAACGACCGACATCAACTTCAACTACAGCAATCATCTGCAGTGACCACCTGCATGACCAGCAGCGATCACCTGTAACGACACCTGTAACGACACCTGTAACAACCAACCTCAACCATCAATGCCTGCACCAGAACGTCTGCATCTCTACCATTCCAACCACCTTTATTTCTTTATTACTTTTCTAGAATAAATTAACTTATATCCTATATATCCTCGTTCTGTCATCTATGTTGTTTCACCTTGTCAGATTTAACGTCTTTGAAAATGCTAGTGGGCCTCTCGTGACCTCATCACCATTTTGCGATACGTGGGGCGCTCGAGGGGTCTGCTATAAACTTACAATAAATACATAACATTTCAAAATTATCAGCAGAATTAAAAAGCAAAAACAAACAGGAATAATGATTATTCCCATTTGTTTTTACTTTTAATTTTGAGAATTCCGAAACACTTATATGGCTAAAAATGAATTCTAATGCAATTATTACATATTTTTAATTTTAAAATATCTTTGGAAATACAAATCATATGATAATTTTTTTGAAAAAAGATGAGTTGGATGATACTGAGTCTGTGTGTATATATATATATATATATATATATATATATATATATATATATATATATATATGTTGTTAATTATTGTATGTTACAATTCACAGCATATCTTGTGGAATTTGGTAATAGCTTGAGAAAAATAAATTGTAACTATTTGATGATACGTTGATCTTAGTAGGATGAGAAATAAGCAGACTCTGAAATTACAGATTGAATTTATGGACTATCAAGGATTACTCAGACCTACCAAAGTTTATACAAAAAATATTGTGCATTAGGAACTTTTGCAGTAAACATAATTTTGGTTATAAATATGTAGCATTTATGAGGATAATATATGGATATCTTTCCTTGGGTATTTATAAATTGTACACTGTTCAATTATTAATAACGAACTATTTTAAATTACAAAATTGTACTTGGATTAAACGAAAATTACTTACAATATAATATATATTACTTATAATACATTCCTTCTTGGTGTCAATTTTGACAGCATGGGTACACTAGTACTAAATAATGCCATAAATACACACATCATATATACACACACACACATATATATATATATATATATATATATATATATATATATATATATATATATATATATATTAGTTGAATAATCTAGACATATGTCTATTTATTTTAATCTTCAAGTTCATGTATCAATAACCCTAAACATATAAAACTACTATATTGCAATCAAATACATTCAGCTACAAACAAGATGAAATAAATCCTAAAGAAAAACTCATAAGTACTAATATTGATCCCAGTAAAAAAATAAAACTAATTATATACTACACTAAATTTAATACAACCAACTTAATCATCTGCAATACTCTTCTCCATCAACTAGCATTTTGCAAAAAACCAACATCTTATATCAATTTAAATGTCTTTTGGGAGATTGTATCTCTGACAAAA
The DNA here is from genome assembly GCA_903632075.3 of Acanthosepion pharaonis. NCBI lineage: Eukaryota > Metazoa > Mollusca > Cephalopoda > Sepiida > Sepiidae > Acanthosepion > Acanthosepion pharaonis. The sequence continues at coordinate 89,635 of CAHIKZ030001144.1, forward strand.
ATGCAAATATATATGTTGGTTTTATGACTACAACTGTCAAGAAGATTTACATTTCATATGAATGATTATAGTTCAATCTCCCAACATTTAAAGGAACATTCCTGTCCACATTCATGATTTAGAGAAATATTAATCGATAATACAAGTATACTCTACCATGAAAATAAAAAAAACAAAAACTTCAAATTTTGGAAGCCCTTTTTATAAAAAAAATTATGGCCAAAAATAAAATCAATTAGGAGTATAGCAACAAAGTTCTGAAATATTTATAACAGCCATGTTTTAAAATATCTAAATTGTAATTGTTAAAAACTACAATTAAAACTATATTTTAAAACATGTAATAACAATTTTTAATAAGAATTTACATAATTTAAGTTACCTCCTTTACATAGCAGTAAATTTTTTGAATTATACATCATTTATACTCATACATAATCATAGCTTACATTAATTCTTTGTCTTACCAATTCACCCATGAAGATTATCTTGGATAAGATTGAAAGTACTTGGGAAATAAAAACCATATGGATAATTACAGTGTTTTTCTCACTCAGTTTTGTACCAACACAAAGAAATCAATATGTGAACTTGGCTTCACAAAATATTAAAATAATTCAGTGAACATACCTAAAAAAACAAATAGTCCATACCATATTCTTGACAAGCAATGCAGAATAAATACATTTTTTTTTTTTGCTATATTGAATGCATGTATTCAATAATTTTTCATATTAAAATATTTTATGTCAGGTCACTCTACAAATACTATTGGTACCATGTAACTCAGTAATACTTTCTAGTCAGGTCACAGGTGACTAAAGTGGTTCATCCACTAGGTTTTTTTGGTGAGAAGGGTGGTTAGACACCCAGCAGGATTAAAAACAAGACCTGATGAACTGATTTAACCCAGGTGCTCAGTTGCACAGCAACCATATGACCACACCTGGTCATGATTTAAATGCAACAGAGTGAAAAAAATTACTGAAGATAGTTATCTTAGTCACAATACCAGTAAATAAATTTAAAAAAATACCAAAATATTTGCCAGATGCTATTTTTTATTTTTTAAGGAAAAAAACAAATGTAAATTATAGATAGTTGCCTGTAGATTTTAATTGAAAGGAAAAGGTTGCTTTGTTCGTGATAACATTAATTTTAGCTTTGGATTCAAAAAAGGAAAAGTTTTAGGAGAAAAAACAAATAGTTTAGATATATCAAAGTAAATTCTTTTTCTTTCTCTCTACTTAATAACTGCACATACATGCATTTATTAATACACACACACAGAGTAATTTTTAAATTATTTTTATGTCTTTTTTTTAATCAAACATTATTTCTTACTAGCAGTAGAGCCCGGTGTTGCCCGGGGATATAACAGTAAGAGATAGATCAAGTATCCACCATCATAAAGACTGAAAAATAAAATTGACAAAGATTATTGTTTAAGGTTGACGGACACGCATGTCTTAATTATTTATTTTATTTTTTTTTACTTTTTACGAATTGGTCAAACTCAAACAAAAACATTGTTTTCAATTGTTATGAGTCTACTGGTTGAATAGAATTTTATTATAAATAATTGTCTTGTAAATGGAATTTTTAAAGCATTCTGAAAGTAAAAATTAAGAAAAAAGTGTGCAAGACAATAATAAACACTACATGCCAAAAAAAAGTGAAGTTTTGTTGAAATCGGTTGAAAAATGTAGGTAGCCTATCTGTAATCTTTTAGTTTTACAATTTATGATTTTTACTTATTGAATACAGTAATAAAAATTGCATATTTTGCTTGTGGTGATTCATAATTAGAATTCTGATTTAAAGATATTTTCCACTCGTTGTTTCTAATACAAAAAATATTAACTTTATTTGGGTTTATTAATTATGATCTAACAAATCTTATTCATTTAGTAGCCTTTCTGTAATAATAATCTTTTACAATTTATGATTTTTACTTATTGAATACAGTAAAAAATTGGACACCATGTGTATTGAAAGTAGTTTCCGTTTCGGTTATTATTTTTAGTTAGGACTTGTGTATGTTTAGATTTCATTATCTTTCCCTAAAGATAAAGAATTTATCCGATGTTTGTATTCGTACAATCAAGTAGAGATCGTTAGATTATTGTTTAAGGTTGACGGACACGCATGTCTTAATTATTTTTTTTTTTTTTATTTTTTTACGAATTGGTCAAACCCAAACTCAAACAAAAACATTGTTTTCAATCGTTATGAGTCTACTGATTGAATAGAATTTTATTATAAATAATTGTCTTGTAAATGGAATTTTTAAAGCATTCTGAATGTTAAAAATAAAGAAAAAAGTGTGCAAGAGAATAAGAAATACTACCTGCCAAAAAAAAAAAAAAAAAAAAAAAAGTGAAGTTTTGTTTTATCGGCTGAAAAATATAGGAAATCCGCTCCCATATTTAAAGTAACCCACACGCACAAACAAACCGATGTGAGTTGTCCCCTTCCATTTTCACGATGTCTCTTAATCGTGTTTTCAAATTGATTTTGTGCAAAAACAATTATATTTTTTCCCATTTTTGGCGCTGTTAGAACCACCACAAGGTAATTTTATGTAGTCCTGTGAAGTTTTGTTGAAATCGGTTGAAAAATGTAGGAAACCGATCCAATATATAAACGTTACACACACACACACACACACACAATCTGCGTTTTATAATAAGTAAGATTACTATAAATGTTATTTTATGGGTATACATGTTTGAGTTGACATTCCTGTTTTTTAATTTTTTTAAACAGTGAAATTAATATCAACTAGCCTAGATCAAAAAGACAAACATACCTTCCAACAATTGAACCTGTATGCCCTTTTTCCATCAGAGAAACCACTATCTTAGTCAAAGTGCGCTGTTATCAATTTATGTGTGTGTGTGTGTAAAAACATAACTTTCTTATTGTTAGAATGTTTGACTCAAATTCAGGAATTGTATACCAAATAACATTGTGTTTCTTTATTTCTCCTCAGATGTAATGATTTAGAGAAATATGAATCATCATGTGTAAGCTTACAGGAATATTTAAAATACAGGTACTGCTAACTTTTGATCATTACTCTTCATTTTCAAATTTCTTAATAGGAGGACATTCCAAGTCTAAGCCTTTAATGACACAATGTTCTGTATTTAAATTTGATGAGAAAAAATATGAAATTCTAAGAGATTCTGTCATTTCCTATAATTATATCATGGAGATCTTGTTCAATGCTTTCTTTTTTATATTGAATAAACTCTTATTTTTTATTGACATTCAGGTTTTATTCTTTTCATTAAATTTAAGTGACAAGCATTTATTATCAGAGGTTTTCAATGCACACAATATGAATATCTTATACACAGAAAATTTCAAGCATCATAATGTAATGTTAATAACATCTGTAAAGCTGCATCAAAACAGCCTGACATTGCAAACCACCATCCAACACATCACAAATCATTATAAATCAACTGTCAAGTACTTTTTGCAAACTTATTACTCCACAGAGATTGAAAGCCTACTGCCTGATAGTTTCAGTTTATATGTAATGAAGTCATTTGCATGACAGGCATAAAGACACTTCAGTTTGGTCTTTTTTATTTTGGTACATGTTAAAATTCACTTTCTTCTGTTACTTTAAACTTTACTATCTTTAATCTCTACAGAGCCAAGTTTTCTCTATAATCTACAGCTTATTTCCTCTTTCTAGTCATAAATAAAACCTGCCTCATATTTTTCTTTGCTTTTCTAAAAATATAACCAAACTTAATTCCTCTAAAAGATTGGCATTGCATTTGACACTTCATATAGTTGTTCTCATATAAGAGATTAGTCTTCAAATCTGTGTTTTTATAGCTAAAAAAAAAAAAAAAAAAAAAAAATACTGGCAATACTTTTTTTTCTGAAATTACCTTATTCTTTTCAAAGCTAAAAACAAGAAATGGGAATACATACATATGTCAATAAGTTACTTTGAAGTTAATGCATAGAAACATTTGAAAGTAAACACTAAAAAGTTATGCACATATATTAATTCCTGTATAGTGATATTTATGCTTTTAGCTACTACACCAATACAATACTGATGTTGGTTATATTTTATGTGTACATTCTCAACTCCACTCAATTGATAAGTACCATTTTCACACTGTATATTCATTGATTTAATGTTATTATAAAGCATATACAACTCTTAAAAGTAGGGAATTATGATTTCATTGCTTATTTCTTTTTTGGTATGAAAATAGAAAAATGCACAGGAACCTTATCTGGTATGTATGGCAATTGTATCAGTAATATAATTTTAACATTAAAACTTTCATGATAATATTTTTTCTGAGATCCTGCTAATTTTAGCAATGGCTGACAACTTTTAATGTTATTGCATATTTAATATGTTTATTTATATCCAAATAAGTCAACTATATTTGTAAATGTTGATTTACATTCTATGTTATAATAGTAAAATGATGTTAAAATATAAATCATTATGATCTCTTATGAGCTTTATTTTAGTTATTAGTAATTTTATTTCATAAAATTTTGAAATAAGATGTAAACAAAAATGTACTAACATTGAAAAAGTTGAAAAAGAAATATCATAGGGAGGCATTTATCAGTTTGTCCTGTGTGATGTTCTTGGGTACAGAAATCATTTTTAAATACTTTGGGTTCTATCTTCCTAATTTAGTCTTGAATAGTAAATGTGTAAACAAATGTTAAAGAAGAATTCAGATATATGCTTGCATTTGGAAGATGAAATTGCATCATGGGGCAATAAATTTGGGGTAATTAAAATGACTGGTATATTGTCAAATTTCCCCAAATTACTGGATATATGTTACATCACTGATGAAAATATAAAAAACAAAATAAAAATAAATCAAAACTGAAAACTATACATTATAGAATCATAATTTATTATTTATAATAACTGCTTCTTTTCACTTTCATTATGATAATAACAATATTCCATTTCCTTTCACAATCAACTAATTTAAACCCTACTGAGCATGTATTGAATAGGTACCTTCACTTTTTTGCTAAAAAAACAACATAGCATGATGAAAAAAGGCCACAAGCTTAATAAAAAAGTTTTCTTGTCAGAATGTTTGTTATTAAGAGAAAAAACAAAAGTAACTTTTTGTTATATTTTTTAATCCTTTCTATGACGTTTGATATTTTGGTTGAAAATCTTGTTCTTTTTTTCATCAGTGGTATTTTAGTGGCCTTTTACCAGTAAAATAACACATTGATTTGGAAATTCTTACAAAAGTCAAATAATTGTCAGATTTTAATGAAACTTTCGGGACTTATTCACAAATGAATGAAATTACTTTTTAAATTATTACTTTTTTTTTTTTTTTTTTACATCTGTTACCCCCTACTTAATTTCACAAAATTTTGAGAAATTAAATTTTGATCACAAATTTTCTTTTAGTTAAAAAAAAAAAAAAAAAAAAAAAAGCAGTACTCTTCAGAGAATGTAAATCAATCATTTTTTTTTTTTTGAACAGCTACACATTTCCTGAAAATCTGCTTTGAATTATAAAATAAAAAACACAATAAAACTATGACATTAATAAGAAAAAAGCTTTTTTAATTGCTTTTATAAATAAAATTTAGTAAGGACACTATTGTCTTAAGAAAAAAATATTTTTTGATGAATAATGAATTTTTACAAGAATTGTTTTCATTTTAATTAGAATAATAATTTATAATAATTTAAAAAAAAAATTTTTTTAATCTTTTAAAATGCTGCATTATTTTGTGTTAAGTGATAGTGTTATTAAGTGAAAACTATATTTACTAATCAAAAATTGAAAAGCTTAATACAAATCAACATGCACCAAAATTTTTTAAATAATTTTAATTTTTTTTATGTATATAAAATATTATGTAACATGTCCATTTTTTAAAGTATAGTTGACCATACACTAGATTATCAGAAAAGAAGAGCAATGACTATAGTAAATTTAAATTCAACATTGCTAAAATTAGATTATGAAGAATATTTCCAAACATTTTTAAGATTACTGAGTACTTAAAAATTATATAAAAAAAGTGCTCACTTAATTTTCTTAATGTGGCCAATGCACATCAGTACAGACACAAAAGAGGCCTTGGACCACATAACACCAGTTACATCCAGGTTTTTCCAGTTAGCAGTGGAACAGTTTGGCATGTCTACATAGAGGCCACTCTGCAAATGGTCAAGATGTGGGTCTTTGTAAGATGTCACATGCTAATAAAAGCTGGGGGGAAAACAGCAGTTAGGAAGACATGGTGTCTTGTGAAGTTGGTCCTGTGGGCATTTTGTTCCTCAAGTTGCTGTAGTTTCCAAGCCATTGTTATTTTTTTGTTACCTTCCATTTCTTTCCCTTCTCTCCCTATTATCCCAATAGTTGCTGGGAGAGCAATCAGTTAGATGTTTCTACCAAATCTCAACAGACTCTTTGCTTACACTACACCACTTAAATTATGTTTTACAGATCACCTGTCAACACTTGTCAATCACATAAAAACATGACTATCGTCAGTCAAAAACACTGCTACTGTTTCTTTTAAAAATGCATTTCTGTTATATAGGAATAAAGTGTCGCTGCTGACACTGAGTTTGAACACAAATCACCAGAGAGCAAACACAGGCAATCCAATTTTGAATAGGTAGATCATGTGATGGTAAAGGAAATGTACATACAGGTATTAGTGTGGCATCTAAGTGATCACTATACAGATTACTATTCAGTGGTTACTATTTGAGTGAATATTATCTAGCAAGTGTTATTCAAAGGCGTCTGACACCAGTATTGTTCAACAGCATTACTATAGTTGTATCTGTGACTACAAAGTCTCTACTACAATGAGCATTACAAAAGTGATAACGAATATTTGTTGACATTACCAAAAATGGCAATGAGTGGTCATTGACATCACAAAAATTTCTGTGTTATTTTAAACTTAAAGTAAATAATATTTGTTTCAAATCAGATTAATTATACTTTAAATCAGTTAATATTCCTCAAATATGTTTCAGAAAAGTATATTTTATTTTTGGAAGATTTTTTTATTACAGAGAATTACATTGTGATGAAAGATGACTAAAAAGGGCACTAATCAGCTATTTTAGTAAAAAAAAAAAAATTATTCCAATCAATATTATTTCTATTTGAAATACACCAGAGTATTTTGCTTACTGGTAATAGTAAATTTAATTCTTTAACTTTCAATTAAAGCTAAAAGTTTCAAGGAAGCCTTTTCATTTTTAATAATTCTTTTTAAACTTTTGGTATCATGAATTAGCAAAGGTCCCCTAGTATAGAATATGCTAAAGACCTCACTAAATTTCCCATAGCTACACTCAGCAAATTAACTAAAGCTAAGACAGCCCTGAAACATCCAGCAACTCAGATACTATACCATATTATATCACCATGTTATTTTTTATTTATTCTTTTTTTTTTCACCTCAAGCAAGGCAATAAATACATCCCTACAAACAAGCTGCTAGTGTCCGACAATGACAATGCCAACAGTCTTCTGGTGGCAGCCACTGTCAGACCTCTAGCAGTCCACCAGTAGTAACATTGCTGAGACGAACATGCTGGCAGTCCAACAGTGATCCATCAGCAGTAAACACTAGTGGCATGCCACCCAGTAGCAGACTGGTGGCTTGCATTAAAATGCAAGGGTTAATGAGAATGAAAGAAGTGGAAATAAAAGGAGGAGATATATATTATTAGGTAGCTATCTTTAATTTTTTGGTTGTTCAATATGGTGTGTTCAAAAATTTAGAGAAAATAAAATTTGGATATTTCACATCAATCATTTATTTATCAATACTAGTACATATTTGTCAATAAAATATCATTAATAATGAGTAAAATATTTTAATTATGATATTATCTAATCAATTTCAAGCAATAGTCTGATATACCCAGTTTTTTAAATTTGTATTCACTTACTTTAGGACTTTAGTACAAAGGTAAAGAATGTGTTACAATAATCATTAAAAATGTATCGGATCTCTACTATTAAGAATGATTATGTGAATTATGTACTTATTAAGCCCTACCAAAGATCACTATGATTAATGAAGTAATATAATGAAACAATTAGGTGTTTTAGGAAAATCCAGCTTAAAACTGACCATAATCTCAGAATAATCAATTTGAGCTGCTGACAACAAAGATCATACCAGAAATTCCATAATATAAAAATGATAATATAGGCAAAATAAATGCTAATAATATCACCACAGACATGCAAAGAGTATGTCTTTTGAGCTTTAGATTAAATTCAAATTTTTTTAACTTTATTCTCCTAAATTATTTCAGGAATCTCATGACCTCCAATCAGGAGAACTATTTCCATAAGGTTCTAAAGCCAACAACACTATAACATTTAAGACATGACATCATTACAGACTGCAGACAAAAAGGCTATTTATCATATAAGAGATTATGAAGGAAGTCACCTTTTACTGTCATCACTAGATTATAAATTTGGACAAAATTTTTATAAGACTAAAGAACTATATTGCTACACAATATTTAATACAGGGAAGTAGATCACCTTTAAAAATATCAAGTAAATTGAAAATAAGCTGACAGTAAACACAAAAGATTTCAATATTTTTGTCCTTCCTTTAATATTGAATTTTTTTTTAAAAGTGTATTTTTTTTCTTTCACAATTCACTAATGTATTTGTAGCATTCAAATTCATTTAGAACTTTCTTATAAAAACGTGTAGTATATGAGCTGTTGTTTTGAAAAATAAAAATCACAATTTGCATATAGATTGGTAATCATTTTGAATATTAGCCATATTGACAGAACTGGAAATAATAAATAATGTCCAAAATCTTATGAAAACTATGCATGAATAATAAAAATTGAAAAAAGTTTTAAATTTGAATAAATTTAAATATTATTAGCCAGTAAATGTGTTAATGTGTTCAATATTCATAAATTGTATGATCTTAAAAAATACATGTCCATTGTTGACATTAGTGATCATTACATTCAAGTTTAAATGAAATTTTTCCACTACAGATGCAAAATTCCAATCAAAAGCAGATCCTAAAATTTAATCATTTCTTCAAATACACCTTAAAGAAAATATCTACTATATTTTATTTTATCAAACTGTAATTACTTTATAAATATAATCTCTTTACATAAATGCGAACAGAAATTAAATTATTTTTTACCTGTCAGAGAGAAAAATGAAGTTTAAAACCAGAAGCAGTCTTTTAAAACAAGTTTTAGTGATCACCAGTAACTTCTAAAATTTACACAGTGATTCACAGACTATTCAGTCTCTGATAGGACATACAGTTTGTATTAGATAGAGAAATATAATTTATTTCATAATTGTAAATTAGAAGGAAATAATATCACTGTGATTATTCAGTCACTCTCCCACTGCCATAATGGAGCTTCCCAGTGCCTTTTCTATAAACATTGTTCTGCTATTGCACTCTCTTTCATAATGCTTTTCTTTTTCTCATATACTTTCACATTCAATAATCCATTGTGTCTTAAGTAGCTTTATTGCCTTACTTGGGGTGAAATGATTTGAAAAAAAAAAAAAAAAAGTGCTTCCAAGGTGTCCCATTTTCTTCTGGTATTATTTGATAGCTTATTGATCTGTTTTGATAGACTATGAATATGAGGGAGATGCTGAAATGCTTGGCATAACCAATAAGTCCTCCTCCTTCCAACAAAATAAAAGATCTTTGATATTTGGTCATTGGTCAGATTTGGGGCTGAGAATTCTTTGCACATCCTTTCTTCATTTCTTGTTACCAGGTGCAAACAAACTCATAAACAAAAGCATTTTTTCATCAGATTGTAGATAAATGTAAATATTCAATAATAATCAAAAACTGCTTCTGGTCTCTTATTAATACACCAAGCAAAGATAACACTTCTAAAATCTTTATCTAAAGAAGTAGTTTCTGGTCTTTACATTTCAATCTGTACAAAATGTTATCTGTGACAAAAGAATAAAGGAAAATAGAATATCCTATAAAATCAATAACTACCTTTTCATAATTTGCCATCAGATTTTTACAAGCCAATGTTAATATTAATATATGAAGTGCAAAATATCAATCTATCACTAATGCTGTAAATAATGTTTTCTTTTCATATTATCATAATTTTATATTTATATCAACAAATGAAATATGAATGCCTTTTTATAAACTATGTAAGCTGTAATTGACTAATGGTCATAACATTAGAATCACAATAAATAAACAGATAATAAAATAAGGATTATGACTCCAAAAACATAACTTGTAAATAAATAATTAAATAAGCATTATTTGACCCAATCTCTATATGCCTGCTGTTAGCTTCTAAACTGGGTATAAGATACTCAAAGTTTTAACCTAAAGTTAGAAATAAAAAAATATAATGTAAACAAATACTTAAAGAAGAAATAACTTCTGGTTGTGATAGGCTCTCCTCATATCATATGTCAAGATGTGAAGAAAAGTTTTTCGTTTTTCAATAAGTTGTCTGAATTAATATATAAAGTGAAGTGGGTCTATTTATCTACCAAAATCTCCATAGCACTACAAAGGAAACAGATTCTAGCAAAGAAAAGAAAAAAAGGTTTTATTAGAATGAAATGTTCAGTCTAATAGCAAATACCAATGTTGTTCCAAATCAAAGCAGTAGTGGCATAATTTACATATATCTTTTCACTGCTGATATCAGATGAAATCTTTGTTTTTATTATAATAATAGTTTCAATATGTTCAGGTACAAAATGTTTTAATACATTCAACATAATGTCTGTTGATTTCTTTAAGACCATTTATTTTAAGTAAAATTGTCAGTTAAAGAGATGAAAAGTTAGAAAATCCTATACAAAAAAAATTTATCATAAACATAATTAATCCAAACAGCTACTCCAGAGTAAAAAGTAAAGAGTACTGTTATGAAGGGAAAAATATGGTTGAAAAGTTACAATTTTAATCCTAGTGATAGTCTGTAGAAGAGAGGTTATCCAATTTTTACTCCAACACTGAAATGAAAATCATTACTTCCACCAACAAAATTGAAAGGTCAAATTTTCTACATTTTTAAACATGTTCCCATTTATTGTCAAAAAATGTCTAAGAAGAGGCATTCTCAAAATTATAAAAGATGACAAGCTGCATGCACTATGGAATAAATGGAACTTTTGATATCATGAGTATTGTAGCCTGAATGCTTTTAAGATAAAAATTTAAGTTTACTAACGAAAACCGATTTCATATTCCTGAAGAAAACAATACAAATGATTGCCCAAAATGTCATACGAGTGCAAATAACATCAACAACACTTAGAAGAGATTTCAGTATAGAAGAAAAATTACATTTAATGTTGTTTTAGGAACTAAGTTAATTAATTTTAGTATATTTGCAAAATTATTTTTAATGGTTTTATTGATGGAATTTGTTTTATAAATGGGAGGAGGAGAAGAAATACAAGAAAAGCTGTTACAATTTTTCATCCAAAATGCTAAAGATACAAGTAGATTGAACTTTAAATTAAACATTTTTCTTGTCTTGTGTATCTAGATGCATAACCTAACCAAACACATTCAACTTTCTATCACTTATGTTTTTTTTTTTTAGCTTATCATTTAATTACCCACTAGTTTGCATATGATATCTTCCAAAATTATACTTTTGATTTTTTTTTTAGGAATACAGTTTACAGTGTATTAAATCATGCATTTTTATAGTCAAGTAACTTGCTAACAATCAAAAAGAGACAGCTGAAATTTCTGAGACAGAGAATGAGGTAAGATGGCTTGAAGAATTAAATACTGGACATACTGAAGGCAAGAGAAGTTGGGCAACAGTAAGAGTTTGTATAAATGAATAACAGAACAATGAGATAAAATGATGATAAAGAGGCAAAAAGTTACTTAGAGCAACAAAAGACAGGTAGTTGTAGGGAGTCATGATTGCTTATGTACTTTCGGGACATGGCATATAAAAGATTAACGATGAAAAGCAAAATTTTCAAGTTTAACTATTGATGACATGGAAAATATTTGTATCAATGCTCCTCAAACATTATGCATTATTAATTGATATAACTACTTAACTATTTGTCTGTCTGGGCCTGTCATTCGACATTTGAATTGAATAGTATGTATTCAATAACTATCAACATGTGAGTCAGATAAAAAAGAATTATTGACTCTTTCAAAATATACAAATAATCATTAGATATGCTCACAACACCTTGTTTTGCAGATATGTTTATACTAGCTTAAAAGCTGTCCTATCTGGCAGCAATTAAGCTAGCTCCTGCAGAGAGCTCTTGATTGGGCTTTCATCACAATAGGTAGAGAGGGGTAGATGCAATAGGCAACAATAAACTACAGAAGAACTCAAAATTGAACACTGCATTTAAGTATTGCATTAATATTTAAGCTTGCCTTTTAAAAGTTCAATGATAATTTTTCTGCTGCTACTTAATTTAAAGACAATTTAAGGTGGGTAGGTCCTTACTTTCTGTACAAACAATTATTTTTATTTCATAGCTGACATTAGCTGGATTTCACAATTTTGATTATTCCCAAATTTATTTCTAAGTTATAAAAATTGTTATAATACAAAAAAATTTGTCACAAAAAAATCACGTAAAAAAACAAAAAAAAAACAATCTTGGTAACAAAAACTTTTGAATCCAAAACTTCAGGATTGTGGGTCCGGATATGGCCTGGAAAGGTTTTAATTTGCTCACAGAGTCAACCTGATTCCAAAATATTATGATATGTTGGGCTATAGCCTCTAGGAGTAAAGTTGAAACATGGACAATTTTATTTTGAAACACTGTAATTTGTGAACAGTAATTTTTTCATTTGAACATGAACTATTGAATGTTAGTGAGTTGTGCCCCTTGTGTCTGAAAATAATCACAGTAATGCAAACTTGGGAACCCAAAATTTCAAGATTGCATGTCTGAATCCAGCCTGGAATATTGTTTAATTTGCTTACAGAGTTACCCTGATTCCACTGTGTTGGGCCATGACCTCTAGGAATAAAGTTGAAAACTGTGACACAGTGATACACTGACATTCTAATTTATCATATAAATATGCATACATGTAGAATACACATGTGTGTAAACAGATTTATATAAGTACACCATCTTTCAAGGACATACATTTCTATAAATTCTAATATTACATTCTCATGAAATAATGAAAAATAGCTTGTATATTAGTGGAGTATTATTTTTATGCAGCATCAAGAGTCCAAAATAGAAATAACAGAAATCACTAATTCAAAAAAAAATTGTAAAGATGAAAAAATGCCATAAGATTTGGTGGTAAAAGGTTTGAAACAATTCAATCTTAGTTATCTAAAACCAAAAAGCATAGTTTCTTCAAATTCAACAGTAACATTGTATAATATAAGATAATATATTTTTATTTCTTCAATATTTATGTAATTTTTCTTTTTCTTTATACATTTCTTTATAATACAGCAATAATTTGCCATTGACTACCAGATGGAAATTACTATTTTAAGCTTAAAATCTATACCTTTAACAGTTTTGTATCCAGAGATTTTCTTCTGAATATGTCGCTTTATTGAACTTGAAACTTAAGGTTGAAATATAACCCTTATAGCATTATTCAATACAGTTTTTATTTGTATCTTCATCTTTTGTGTTTCTTGTTCTCTCACAATATTTTGAACAGATATATTATTAAATCTTCAAATAAAACTGCAGGCAATTGTAACAAAAAAGTAGATTTGAAAGAGACTCAAACTGACATCCCATACCATATGAGTTATATATATGTAACAGTACCTTGTCTTATTGCCATTAATTCTACTTTATTGCTTATATAATAGTAGTAAAATTAGTCTAATATGTTTGAAGTTTTGAGATTAATATATTCATTATCATCAATACAGAATTCAAGTTTGTATCTCATCTAAATCTACTTCTTCCATCCTAAATTCTGACAAAAAAATATCAGCTAAAAGATCATTTTTAAAATAACAATAAGGTGAAACATTAATAAAAATGTGGGATAATGAAAGTATATAATCAGAGAACCATAGAAACTTAAAACATAATAGCCTAGAACCACATGCTCTAATCCTAAGTCATGTTCCAGAAAATAAACACTGTGGATTGTCTCAGAATTAGACAAAATAGGAAAAACATTTTACTCTGGCTTAAAATTAGAATTTTTTTAATTTGATAACAAGTTCAACCCAATATCTCACACTTTTTCTAACTCACTTATTTTATGCTCTATCACATATTACAAATATCTAATTAGGTATTTTGTCTGCAAAGTGAATACAAGTACATATAGAATCTGAGACACTGTGCCTGCAGTCCTGTGTTCTACCAAATAAAGTTTAATATAGCTGGACTCGTTTTAACTTATAAATTCTAATGTCAACTAGAAACCTTTTAAAAAATGTAGTGAACGAGATAATCAAGTACCCCGGAAAAAAGTTTGTGTTTTGAAAATGCGATTTGCGGGGAGGGATTGCTAAAAAAGTAGTCAGCAAAACTCTTATAGCGACTTACCTCGTCAACCCAGTTTATAGCGTTATGTGTATTCTGTGACGAAAAAAAAAGAAACAAGTCCGTGAGGAGTCGCTATAAGAGTATATTAATATGCAAATTACGGAGCATCCTATCCCGGCTGTCGATTTAATGGAAAAAATAGGTTCTGCCAATAAAAGCAGTTGGTGTTGTCGACTCGGGGAAGGAAAATTCGGGCAGTTTTGGCTACGGCGTTCGTGAGAGTTATTTTCCTGACGCGTTACAAGTGATTTTCTCCTTGTGTTGTGAAAGCCACAAATTTGCTTTGAGAACGCTTACACTTCATGCTATTTCGGCAGAACCTATTTTTTCCATAACGTATCCCGAGGAAGAGCTTGGTCCTCCAAGAGGCCTCATCCCGTTGATGGCCGTGGTACAAAAGAACAAGGGAAAGGTGCGCCCTGTACTAGATTATAGAGAACTGAACGAACATGTAGACACATACACAGCTCCTGCTGATGTGTGTGCACAAAAATTGAGAGAATGGCGAACGAAGGGATCCAATGTCTCTGTGATTGACCTTGAAAGGCCTACTTGCAGGAATACGTGTGCACCAGTCACTGTGGCCATTTCAGACGGTGATCCTTAATGGGGGAGGTACTGCTTAATCCGAATGGGATTCGGACTCAATGTGGCGCCGCCATCATGAAAGCCATCGTGGATGCTGTGCTATCCCAGGATGAGACAATTAAATCAGCGACGTCAGCCTACATTGACGACATCTACATCAATCTAAACCTTAGTACCCGCTTCACAGGTGAGAAAGCATCTTGCTGACTTTGGGCTCGAATGTAAAAACCCAGAACGACTGGAGGATGGTGCTCGGGTGCTCGGCTTGCAGGTCTGGGGGGAGCACAACATGCTGTACTGGAAACATGGAAGCGAGCTCCCGGACATTCCCAAACACATGACCCGACGCAGCATGTTTTTGTTATGTGGAAAGCTGGTGGGACATTTTCCCATGGGCGGGTGGATCCGCATTGCAACTGCATTTATTAAACGTAGGGTGACTGCTGTCACTTCCGGCTGGGATGACACAACCAATGATGCTCCCCTTAGACACATGATAGCAGAAGTCATTACTAGGTTGCATCAAGACGACCCCGCACGTGGTAAATGGTGCGTTGACGGATGTGAATTTAACGTCTGGGTCGACGCGAGCTCCCTTGCAACAGGAGTGTCTCTTGAAGTAGGTGACACTGTCGTGGAAGATGTGTTGGTTGCGCCCCGAGAAGGATACGCAACATATCAACCTGTCAGAATTAGATGCCGTTATTAGGGAGTCACCGCGGCCCTTCAATAGAATGCAAAGGTATTGCATTTATTCACGGATTCCACATGCGTGTATAAGTGGATATCAGACACTCTTACGGGAAGGCTAGGATACACGACAAAGGCTGCGAGCGAGATGCTCATTCAAGGAGGCTAGACACACTGGGAAAGTTGGTAAGTGAATACCACTTATCCAGAGACATACAGCTGGTCAGATCCCAGCAGAACAAGGCCGATACTTTAACAAGGGTACCCCAAAAATGGCTTGAGAAAGAGGTAGAGCCGGTAGAACATGTCTGTGTAACATCAGCGAGCAACTATAACTCAGATTTACTAAAATCTGTGCATTGCCAAAGCGGACATCCTGGTGTAAAACGGACCTTATATTTCGTGAGGCAGATTTATCCCTCCGTATCCAAAGCTGCTGTCAGGGCAGTGGTCAGAGGATGCAAGTAGTGTCAGTCCATCGACCCAGCACCTGTGCAATGGCAAAAAGGACAAGTGAGTGTAAGAAAGGTGTGGCACCGTGTTGGAATGGACATCACCCATTATAACGGACATCACTATTTAACCCTGATTGATTGTGGCCCAACCCGGTTCACTATTTGGCGGCGTTTGCGTCGACAGGATTCCAAGCATCATTGACCACTTGGGGTCATTGTTCTTTGAACGTGGACCTCCGACGGAACTCCTCACTGACAACGACACTGCATTCCGCAGTGAACTATTCAAAGATTTTGTGGCTTCGTGGGAGTACACCTCAGATTTCGCTCTTGGCGTATGTCCTATCAGGGAATGGCATAATCGGCGATGTCGCCGGAGCATCAAAAGAATCGCTGCTAGGAAGCAGTGTTCCATAATGGAGGCAGTGTATTGGTACAATGTTACTCCGAGAGACAATAATGTATCGCCCTCAACCGCGCCCAGCCAACATGATTTATCAGTACAAAGTCCGGCTACGAGGCATTGACGCAACGCGTTCAACTGAACAGTTAAACGAACGAGCACCGTATGACTTGGGCGATCGCATGTGGGTGAAATCTCCACATAGCCGGTGTACAACCCGGTACCGAGTGGGGCATGTCACTGGACTAAGTAACTCGCGTTCTGTGCTGGTTGATGGAATACCAAGACACATAAAGGACTTGCGTCACTATGTAGGTACAGATACGTCAACAAGTGACACTAGCAGTGAGTGCTCAGAAAGTGAACACATAATTACCATCAGAGGTAGGGCTAGCACCCCTTCAGATGGTGAAGACTGTGCATGAGGTTGTCAAACCAGAAGAATCCTCAGAAGAATCTTCAGAACATTCTTCAGATGATGAAGACTCTGCGCATGAGGTTGTCAGATCAGAAGAAACCTCAAAATATAACACACAATCTCCTCCAACAGTCGCCCCGCTCCGGAGAAGCTTAAGAATAAAGAGGCCCGCCCATGAGTGTCACTTATGTGACAGGGGGGAGTGTAGTGAACAAGATAATCAAGTACCCCAGAAAAAAGTTTGTGTTTTTAAATGCGATTTGTCGGGGAGGGATTGCCAAAAGTAGTCAGCAAAACTCTTATAGCGACTTACCTCGTCAACCCAAGTGACAGCGCGTGCTATGCGTGTATTCTGTGACGAAAAAAGAAACAAGTCCGTCGCAGGAGTCGCTATAAGAGTATATTAATATGCAAATTACGGAGCATCCTATCCCGGCTGTCGACGAATGGAAAAAATAGGTTCTGCCAATAAAAGCAGTTGGTGTTGTCGACTCGGGGAAGGAAAATTCGGGCAGTTTTGGCTACGGTGTTCGTGAGTTATTTTCCTGACGCGTTACAAGTGATTTTCTTTCTTTGTGTTGTGAAAGCCACAAATTTGCTTTGAGAACGCTTACACTTCAAAAAATTAATTGATTTCAGGATTTGAATCTCTAACACTTTCAACAAACCAAATTCAATATACTATCTTAAAAAAATGGGGAAATAAACAGTATAAAAATATCACAGCTTCAGTCACCTTCTTAGTCTCTTGAAGGAACAAGAAAATTAAAGTGAGAAACACAGAAAGAATAGAAATGTGTACAAAAAATAAACTAAGAATTTTGGCTTAATTAGTCTAGGTTTTGAAAACAAAATACAAAAAATATATAAACTTAATGTAAATGGAAACATCATCAGAATAAAAATTTACTTATCAATTTGAAATTCACAGCATTGATGAGATATCAGACATTATGTTACAGATACTTTTAATTATACTCTTATATGCATCTAAACTTTATAAACATACTTTACTGGTCAAGCTAAACATTTATAGATTGTCTTAATAAATTTAACTTCATCATTTAGCTCATGGGTTTTCTAAAATTATTTCAATTTAAAAGAAGAATTTTCAAACTATACAATCATTTTTAATTCAAGCTAAATTTCCTAAGTTCTATATTTACTATTGCTTAAATTACAGATTTTATGCCTCATCTCAAAGAAATGATTTTTTTCTACAAATCATGTGATAATATATTAACCAGAAATACAACAAATGAGGAAACCTCAGTAAAACTATCTTATAATTGTATTATTTATCTCACACAACACAAGCTGAAAGAAAGGAAAAATTAAATGTCATAAATCTCAACTTAGAAAATGTCCAATAACATCTTAATAACCCAATACTCTGATCTCCAATGAAAGCAAAATAGCATTTAATATGGTATTAGCAAAATTATAGCATCCTTATCAACACATAAGTTAAAAAAAGTTAATAACAATTAAAGCTTTTTAATACATTACTTAGCAATACTTAATGACAAACCATAGCTGTAAATATCCAAGCATAACATATCTATAGATAAAATCTTTAATTTAAAAATCAGAGCAAATTTTTGTTATAATGAGATGAATAAAATTACATCTAACAGAAAGAAAACTCAATTACAAAATCAGAGCATCTATCCAAAACACTCATTTAACTAAGTGATGTTATATGCATAGAGGCTCACATATGCTAAAATTAGCTCTGGTTAAGTTCAGGTAGGTTATGACTATCCTAGATAAATACTTAGACATGGCATGAATTTGAAGAGTGATGGGGTCAATTTGATCAAGCTGGAAATAATTTTGATCTGAGTTTATCTTCAAAATGGTTTAAAAAAAAATTTTGAATGATTCTTGATTTGTCAAGGAAACTAAACTTTTTCTAGGGAAGCTAATAAATGTATTTTTCATATTTGGTCAAATTATATGCTAATCTGATCAAATACACTCAATAAACTTAATGATCTATCTAAGAACAGCTTTTTAAATAAATTAATATAAGCCTTTTGTTGGGGTATGTTTCATAACTATATATAGTATTATTTATATGTTATGAATTTTATCTTGACAATAATAAAAATTAAAAGCATATAAAAATGTTGTACAATTAAGACATGTGTATGTATCTATGTGCATGTAATACAATTTATCAGACAATCTGGAATCTTTTTTATTAAACAAAGCTAAAGCATAAATTAAAAAATATCTTATAAGTCATCAATATTACATAAAAGTTAATTGATAGTTAAAACTAATTATACTGGCCATAATATGAAAAACTTTTTTAAAATATTGAATACATGAAATTATTTTTGAATAATTGAAGATAGTAATTTTATAAAATTGTAATGAAACTGTACAGTATTCAGTGATAACTATTGTTTTAATTAATGTCAGATTTATACTTATTTATCTATATATGCATTTTCATTTCAAGTCTAATTTGAGAGAAATAATCTCCAGAGAATATTCTCTAGATTCTTAAATGCAAAACTACACAGAACCAGTCAATATAACTATCAAATAAAATATCCTTATTTTTATTTGTTGCCTCTGTTGATATGTTTTGTTTATTTCTAAATGAAGTCAAATAAAAATAGATGAATTTGGACATTTATTTTTTAATGTTCATTATCTGAGAAGTCAAAAAAATTTACAGCACTTTTTCAACATTAATCAAAGGTTACTGATATTTATTGATCAAATAATAACTAAAACTACTTTATTTTCTCTTTTATCCATACAAAAGTGGAATAAATTCCTTTATTTTTTCCTTTTCAGTATCACATTCAACAGCAGCTGGTTGATATTTTTCAAAGTTATTTTTTAGAACTGTAGAAGAATGTCCCAATGCTATTAACTCAATTTCACCTTTGAATACTCAGTATTTTCATATAATTGAAACCAAATGAATGTTTTTTCTAAACCAGAATAATAATCCAATAATAATCAATGTAATATTTTTTATGGAGGAACTTCAATGGAATAATCTTTAATAAATAAAATGATTTATCAGAAGGAAGAAAATGTAATGTACAAAATCAGAAACAGATGAAAATCTTTAATTAGAGTTACAATAAAGAAAAACAAAAAAGAGGTGGAAGCATGCAATAGATAAATTTAGATGAATTTTGCTCAAGTATGCTAAAAGAGAAAACTTTATTCTTTGGTTTTATATAATCAATCATTCAATTATTGAAGAACATTATTAGTACTCTTCAGTCTTGTTTTTTTTACAGTAAAAAATTGTTTTTTTAAGTCATTATCCTATCTTATGAGATCAAATGGATTTATAATTTACCAATTTTAATGGGAGTAGATAGGTTTGCCTATTGCCCATCTCGTACTCCTTCCAGGTCTATTGAACATGAGTAAAGGTTTATCAATATGGGCATGTGATCAGAACATTCGCATTCTGACTATGAGACCCAGGTTCAAAATTGATTTGTCAGGGAGGTGATTTCTTGAAGTTATCAGCTTGGAAAGCTGATTTCAACATGTGGCACTATTGAAAAGTGCCTGAAAACCATACAATGGGTTGATCCAAGCTTTAGGAGTGAAATTGGGTAAGTTGAGCTATTGAGAAGCTGTCACTGGTCATGTTAGGATGAAGTCACAAATCATCATGACCAAGGGTTTGAGTACCTTGTTCAAACTGTTGATCATGGCAGAAGTTATATTTGCCCCAGAAACTGTAACTAAGATTCACTCAGCATAGTTACAGTTTAAACCCAGGAGGGCTCTGTGGGTACAGAACAAACACAAATGTGCCTGAATAGACCTCTGCAACATGGATTGACGAGGTGCTCTAGCAGATGGGTATGCTTGGAAACAAGAAATCTGCCATTATCATGAGGTTTATCCCTTGCTTCTTGTTTAAGATTTGGTTTTCTGGTTCCTTTCTCCATGGCCTTAATGATTTTAAGTCTCTTAACATTTTGGTGATCTGATTGATCAGTGGCTGTGACTTTTCATTTTGAGGATACTGAGTTGGTAGTTTTATGGTTCCTGCAACCCAACTGGTAGTAAGGAGCCGAATCTCTTTGGTAACACTTAGAGAGTCTGCTCTGGTCAATAGTCATATAATATTGGGGTATTTGCAGTGCCATGCTTAGACGTTTCCTTTTGAGGATACTGAGTTGGTAGTTTTCTGGTTCCTGCAACCCGACTGGTAGTATATAGCCCAGAAGAATCACTTTTTCTGGCTGCACCAGTGTAATATTTCTGATCACAACAGATGCTTCTTTGTGTCTGCTTGCAATAATAATTGCAAATGTGTCCTCAGTGAGGATAAGTCTTTGTCTGCTGATAGAATGAAGCACCATATAACTTCTCACAAGATTGATTCTCATGACTACTGTCAGCTCTGTAATAGTGTATTAAATAAGGCTAAGTCCTCAATCATTTTTCTTTTCACTCAATTTGAATTTTCCATTGATAAAGTAGAATGCTATGCTCATAAATTAGCTTTCAATTCTATTCTTGACTCATCCGGAGTATTTTTGCCTGACTTTCCACTTAGAACTGAGTGTCTATTGTGTAATATATTCCATCCATGGTTTCTAGTCATCTCTAAACTTGATCCCCCAAAAGCATGTGGACTCAACAGTATATCTGTAATTGTCTGAGAGTAGTGTACTCCTGGACTAGATCTCATTCTCTCTAACAAAATTTTACCCAAATTGGTTAATAGCAATTTTATTGTAAAAACATTGACTTACATCACAAAATATTACATTATAGGGTATTTTTTGGATGTAACATTTTTTTTTAAAAAAATCAACTTCATTCTAATTTGTATATAATATGTCCTACTCATATATTTTTATAAAGTGTGACCATAGTGAAACATGACACCTTTTAAATATTGTTTATTGAAAATAGTTCTCATATTTTTATAAATTGCTTCATCATTTATCTGGATATCATCAATTTTTAAATAGCTATATTTGTGCATTTACTTTCATATATATCCAGCACCATCACAATGTTTGTGCCACCTGAAGTGGTTGCAGAATTTGCAATATTACAGAATTCAACATTTACATCATGTTACTTCATTATATTAATTCACCTAAATGTTCTTCTAAAATGTGCCACCAAGAGTGACCCACCCCTCCATTCTAGGTCTGCCAATACATATGTCTATGTGTATGTGTGGGAGTTGTAGCTATATAGATATGCATGCTTATTTGTTCGAAAACATTTTTATATTAATCGCTGCAAGCTAAGAATAGGAAAACATCACATAATGAGTGCAACATCACTAGGACTCACAAAAAAGACTAAAAACAGGAACAGAGAAGTTCACACGCTAACTATTGTACTAAAATTTAGCACTGGTAGAAAATATAACCAAATTGTAGGTAAGTAAATCAATATAAGAAAACTGAATATAAAAAATAGAAAACAAAAAATAAATGAATATTCAATAAAAATCAAAATTTATTGTTAAAAAAGCATCAGCATATTCATATTTTAAACATTATAGATAAAAAAAATCAAATCCTAAGCTAATTTAGTTGAGGTTGAGTTTGGAGGCTTATAAAAAAAAAAGTAAAATTTTAAACTGCACTGTGTACTGTAACAGTGATATGACTTTAAACATGAATAAAAATGAAAGATTCAGTATCTGATCAGTGATGTTTCAAAGATTATCTGAACCAATATCACTATCTTTGCTGATTATTGGTATTGCTTGAACACAATGCTAAATTAAACTCTTCCAAAGTTCCACAATAAATGTAATCTATGTAAAATGAAGCCTCAAGGATTTCTTGGAGTTTATAAATTTGTTGCATGAAAGAATTAAAAAATTAAATTTTCAGCTACAAATTTTAATTTGTATAGTCATAAAGTATTTAGATTATTGAATGAAGGATTTTGTTTGAAAGTAAAAGTGACTATTTACTTTTATCATGTGTATGTATGCAAGTGTATAGTTAAACACATAATCCAGTGTTTCCTAAAATATTTATATATATATATATATATATATATATATATTATATAAGATATATGTATATAATATATAATGAATCCAATGAATTCAGCTCCATGAGTAATACATGGTCCAGGTAAATGTATCCTTTTTTTCAAATAATCTGAATATAAAAGGTTATCTTTAAAAAAAAAAAGAAAAAAAAAAGGTGTTTTAATCAATTCTTCTGTCACAGATCAACAGAAATAAAATTCATGAATCCATGTATTACAGAGACTACTTATTTGATGATGACTTTAAAGAATATCAGAATTATTTCATAATTTCAGTCCCCAATCTGGATAAAAAAAATTTTCCAGATTGGGGACTAAAGAACATTTTTTTTTAAATGCAAAAAACATTTCTTATTACTGAAAAATGAAACCACACCAGTAATTTTCCTTTGATATATTCTTAAGGAAAAAAAAAAAGAAATCTGAAAATATCAAAGCTAAAACAACTGTTCACTTTTAACCTTGACAATCCTGATCTGTAAGTTCATGTTTACAAGAGTAGCTAATGATTAAATGCCATAAAAAAACACTTCTATGAAAATAAATAAAGCACTGCTAATCTGTTACTAACCTGAAATGTAAAATAAGATTTGACAAATATTAAAAGAAAGACAGACCATAAATTTCCTTTTCAAACCAATTCTATATAAGGAATTTAATATAATTTCTCAGCCTGTTTATGTTTCTACTTATTTATATTGCTATGCTATACTTAATAGAATGGTTATTACAAATACACTAAGGTAGCTGTATACATAGGTAACTAATGAACAGAACTAACAAGTTGATTTTGATCCAAGATTCCTGATATTACTACTATTTTTTTATAAATTCCTTGAGGCAGAACAGCATGTATAAAATTCAGAACCACACACACGTATTGATGAATAGGTCAAGAAATAGAACCAAACTCAACTTTTGCTGCAAAATCAAGAAAATCATCTTCATGGTAACTTGACAATAAAACCAATAAGAAAATTATACCTGTTATTGCTGATACATGACCCATTGACCCAACTCTCATGGTACCACTGATATCATATATTTTACTGAGAATATTTTACCATGTCATGGAATGAACAGTATTATTTTAGTGTTTGAAGAGAAAAAGCATGCTATCTGATTTGCAGGTTTCTTTTTGTGACAGCCAGACATGACAAATGGGGACAAATTCAGAATATATATGAAAAAATCCTTTTTGCTCATTTTCTAATTCATGTCTATTCTTGTCTGCCAATATCACCATCGAGAGAGGGATAATGACTTATTTTGCTCTCCAATGCAACAACTGAATCTATATTTTACTCATATTTATTAACAAAAGACAATCTCTATAGGTGCCTGTCATCTGAAAAGTTTCATTTATCAATGTTAACTGACTTTTTTCAACACTAAACTGCTATATATTTTCTGAAACAGAAAGTAAATGAGTTTTCCAAATTATTTTTCTTAGCAGTTGCTCAAATAGTACAATGGGTTATTTTTTTGTATTTTTTAGATTGAAGTATTAAAAAATAACCAAATGGAGTTTTCAAAAATGTTGTTACTTACCTTGAAAAAATAAAGAAAATTATTTTAAATTGAAATAAATTTACACAACAAAAGTTAATTTTATTATCATTATATTTGCTAGCAATACCAGTGAAAATTTCATGATTTTCTTATTTGAATTTTCTGTTAAATCATAATTCTTAATTTAATGAAATCGTCAGGCCATGAGTATTGGGTTTTTTCTCGACTATTTATATATATTTATATATATATGGATCAGTGGTGCATTGTGGGTAGTCCATTCTGGCAGTTATTTTGGCAGGAGTGGCTTGTTTATTTATTTTTTGGGGTTAATTTATTTTACTTGTTTTTATTTATTATTTCTTTTTTATTTATTCTTTTTGGTTTTTGATGTTTTAAGGTAGTAAAAATTTGGGGGGTATTTGCTTAGGTCGCTGATTTAATAGTTTGGGAAGATAATTAAAGCTATTTATTTGTCCAATTTTTGGATTGATTACTATAGTCTATTCTGTTATTTTGGCAGGGGACAGTTTTTGTTTATTATCTTATTAATTTATTTGGATTGATTTTTTTACTTATTTTTGCTTATTTGTTTTCATTTTTATTTGTTCTAATGGTTATTTTAGCAGGAGAAGTTTGTTAATTTTTTAATTTATTTATTTCAATTAATTTATTTTACATGTTTTTTTTTTATTTATTTACTTATTTTTTATTATGTATATTTTTATTTACTCTTTTCGGTTTTTAAGTACCGTAGTAATTTTAAAAAATTTTTTTCTATCGTTATATAGCAGTTATAGCTATTTTTCATCCAATTGTAATCTATTCTAACAGTTATTTTGGTGGGGTTGGTTTGTTAATTAGTTTATTATTTACTGTATTTATTTAATTGGATTGATTATTTTTACTAGTTTTTTTTATATATTTATTTTTCATTTTTATTTATTCTATTTCATCTATTTTAACGGGAGTGGTTTGTTAATTTTTTTATTATTTGCTTGGGTTAATTTATTTTACTTGTTTTTTATTATTATTTTGCTTATTTTTGTTTATTCTTTTCAGTTTTCGATTTTTAAGTATAAATAAATATATATGTGTGTGTGTATGAAGTATTTGAGTTTAACAACTTTAACAAAATATTTCAGTAACAGATCATTATTTAAAAAATTAAAAGGGTACAGATGAAAATATTAAAGATTGTCAAAGTTTCCATTTCACTGAAACAAATGTTAAATACATTCAATATAGCATTATCATCTTCACTATCATCCCTTTCTTTTTCTTTCTCTCACTAAAACCAAATAGCATCTATAAGTTTTTTTTTTCTTCTATCATTCCTTGCAATCAAAAAAGAATGGTCCATTAATTATCTGAGTTAATGGCAAGGCTTTTTTTTACAACGCGATGTTTTACTATTTTTTTTTTAGAAAAGCAAACCATTGCAATTTAGTGAATTTGTAAAAAATCTGTCTACTCTATTGACAAAAAGAGCCAGTCAAAATGCAAAGGCAGAGGATATTTAAAATCAGTACTACACAGTTCTACTAAAAATATATGCCTGATCTTACCTTCTCTCTCTCTCACACACACAAAGTAGTCATCATAGAATATGTGACAATGTTTTCTGTTTACTTATTTATTTTGGAGGTTAAATATATCTGTTAATATAATCATGATCTCACTTTATTGATAAAGCAGAATTGATACGTATTTGAATAGAATTGATTTCATATCAAGCTCACGTTACTAAAAAAATATTTAAGTTTTAGTATGCAGAGATACAAAAGCTTTCCGTTTTTAAAATTTTTATATAAATAATTTTTTGCCTATCATCTGGTTCACACTCCTCCCCAATCTTTTGAACAGAAGTAGAGGTTTCTGGGTTAGGATTGGGTTTCTAGTTTCTTCTAAAGTCTTCTCATTCTCTTTCACTCCCAGTAACCCCTTGCATCTTGATAGCATCATCACCTTGCTTGGGGTGAATTGATTTAAAAAAAAATAAAAATAAAAAAAAAAATAAGTAGTTGTCTGTAACCTTGAAAATATTAAATATATACAATACTGTTTTAACACTGAGCCTCTTTGTATACTTTCCATTCTTCAGCCATTGTCAAGTGAAATCCTGAAGTGTGTGTGTGTATGTATATATACACAGTGAGCTTAGTTAAGAAAATCACAGTGTTAATCATATACTAACTTGACTTAAGTACCTGGAAGCTGAAAGAAGTGGTATATACCAAGTGCTTAAGTCAAGCTAGTACTCCTCCTCCACTTGGTATAATTTTAAATCACCTAGGTACTTGGTGTATCTAATACTGTGAAAATAGACTAGTATGGTGTGTCTATTTGATTAAAGTGGTTTCTTTTTTCTCAGGATTTCATTTGACAATTGCTGAAGAACAACAATTATACAAAATAGAGATTTGACAATGTAAGTTATGTTTTCTAATTTACTAAGTGTGGCATAAATATTTACACATTATTTAAACAAATTGAAACATACCTATTGGTAAAATAGTTTCAAATTTTGCATAAGGCTTCCTGGAATTCTTTGGTTTTATTGTTTATAATTAAATATGACAGATCAAACAAAATGTGATCAAATTGTTACATGGAGAATAACTTGTATGAAAAATGTTTGCAGAAAAACTGTTTTTAATGTATGGAAAAAAGTTTCATGAGGAGCAAACAACCTTACCAAATTCAATTCCAGGAAGAAACCATTCAGGTCGTACTGAAGTATCATTGAAGTTATCAAGAAGAGGGTGCAGATAAATCCACAAAGTAGCACAAGGAAGATAGCAAAAGAGCTAGATATTTTGGATATTAAGGAGGATTGTGAAAGAGGATTTAGGACTAAAATCATATAAGATTGGACAAGAACAGCTGCTCTCAAATGCCTCCAAACAAAAATGGCTTGGCAGCGAGAAGAAAATGTTGGAGATGTAGCATGCTGTAGACAATGTATTCGTTTGGTTAGTCAAGAAGTTTTTAACTGTGGTGGCTGTGGCCAACTATCAAAACAATACACTTTACGCCAGTTCACCAAAGATGTCAGAACATATTTCAGGAGATAGAAACCAGCTAGCCTCCATCGAGACCTAACCTTGATCTTATGAACTTTGTAATAATGGCCTATATTAGAGAATGATGTTTCATCTATTTCATCAAATGCATCAGACCTGAAAGAAACTCTGATGACATCAGGGTACAATTTGAGCAAAGGAATAATGAAGAAGTCATGCACTTTCTTGAGAAGAGATTAAGTACTATGGTGAAAGCAAAGAGTGGCCATTTTGAATTTCAAATTTATGTAAAATATTGTTAATAAATATAACAGTCAACTTTTCAACTTTCATTAACCAAAATCCAAATCATTTTATGAGAAAAAGAATAATGGGTAAATGTTTATGCCACACCCAATATTTAATAAGAACAGTCTATTTACACTTTTTCTAAGTATCAATTATTTTTTTAATTGAATTATCAAGAAATATATAAAATTAATTGAAATTATTATGATATAATACAAACATAATTAAAATTACAAGATACTTTTTAGATACCATCTTTCTCTTATACACACACACTATATATATAAATTACATATAAATGAAACTCAAAAATACCCTATCTGTATGGCCATAAAGATGGGGTATTTTTGACTTTCATTTATATATATTTGCTCAGTAATAAATTTGTGGATCAGTTTTAATATTTTATATTATTAGGATTCACTTGGATTACTTATCCACAGATTTATATATGTGTGTGTGTGTGTGTATATATATATATATATATATATATATATATAGGCAGCAATTTTCATTAATGCATGTTTCATTAAATAATATAGACAAGTTTTCATTATTATTTTTATTATTGTTTTGTCCATGTTGATATATTGAAAAGTAATTGTCATCTTTGGCTTATGTAAGCCGAAAGCTTAGATTGGATTTAAACATGTATCAATATGGTGATTTCCTTTCATCTTTCAATGATAATGTTATTAAGCTTATCAGACAATATGAAAGGAACTTAAAAATAAAGACAAAACTTGTCTATATTATTTAATGAAACATGCATTAATATATATATATATATATATATATATATATATATATGTGAAAATATATAGAAAATAGGAAGGAACTGGTTAGGTAAATAATCCAAAGTCCCTTAGTATTTTAATTATTATTTTTAAAAAATAGTGCTCGATACAAAAGTAGAGCATAAATATAATTATTTATTTAAAAATATGATTCCAAATCGCTACATAAGAGGTCTCATGTTTCAAAACAAGAGCTGAAAATCCTTGGATTATATTGAAGTTTTAGCTCTTGTTTTGAAACATGAGACCTCTTATGTAGCGATTTAGAATCATATTTTTAAATAAATAATTATATATATATATATATATATATATATATATATATATTTATTTATTATACACACACACACACACTAATTGAGTTACTTTTGATGGCATTTAATTTTATTAATTTAATAAGTGATCAGAAAAGGAAATCTTCTGAGAACTTTTCCTTCAAGTCCCAAATTCTCAATCAATTAAATAATCTATTTACAAAATGATATCTAATTCATTTTTAATTTTCATTTAAATGTGTCCAGGTTGTTACGTTTCACCATTCCTGGCAGATCTTCTGTTATCACCATGTGATATATTTAATGACAAAGATGGAGACAAAAGGAAAAAGAATCTAAATGAAATTGGCTACACTATATACCCAAAACATTAAAAAAAAATTTTTTAAATCTAAAATTCCCAATGTCTCATTTCTGTGCATGTGCAGTCACATTAACATAAACAAACCTAGTCTGATGAAGTCCTAATGGAAGAAACACATCATGCAAAAACTTTCCATTTTGTTAGACATCTTTCCTCCAAAAACTTATTGATATATAAAAATTTATATATCATTATCCCATTTAAATTTACACAAAACAACTTTTCTTAAATACAACTACAGTTTTCAAAAATTCATCATCATGACTGCGTGGCCATAGGGTTGCTGTGCAGCTGTATGCCAAACAGTTCTCTCCGTATATCTGGGTTGAAAGCTGGAGAGGTATTCATTCATATGTATGCAGTGTATCTTGGGCAAATAGATTTGGTGGAGCTCATCCCTCTCCAGATCAAGCCACAGCTGATATCCTTGAATTTGGTCATGGACATGTGGTTGTTGACTCCATTTGGGAAACCCTCCATTCTGACTTGTGACTTCCCTACACGCAAGACTCTAGTGGACACTGGCAGGCCACTGATGACACACCAGTGATCCGAGAGCAGTAAACGCTAGTGGTACACCACTCATTGGCAGATTAGTGGCTTGCGCATAGGGTTCTGTCTAGGAAACTTTCTGCTCTCATTATTTCATACAGACCAAATACAAAGGAATTTATTTTATAAATAATCTACTTTTATTAAAACAAATAAACTTCCCAATGTTATTTAAGAAGGAATGCTGAAAAGTTCTAAACTATTTCTCAAAATCTGACTAAACATCAGATATTTTTAAAGGGCTTTTTAGTTGGGCTAAGAACTTTCCAGCACCCCATTGAAGAAGCCTCTCAGAGGTACTATGTCCAAATCAGTTCATCTCATGCTAATAAATACTTATCCATAAAAATCAGGACTACTTATTTCCCAAGTCATTCACTTCTTGTTAATACACTTTCTTTTGTTATCCACTAGTAAAATACTTATTGCTATCCCACAGCACTTTAAATTGATTGATCCATTCGTCTCTTAAAAAAAATCAGTGCATAAGATGTCATTTTCAAAAAAGGAAAAAAAAAAGCACTGAATTTGCCATGAGTCCATGCACAAATTGTCAGTTTAATGGACTTGTTTATCGGTTCCATCAACTTACTTCTAGTTTTGGATAAAATGATTTTTTACATCTTCCATTTGTATTGATGCTTTTAAAACTACACTTCTTTCAAAAAATGTATAAGTCAGATTTAATTTAAATTTTGATACTTTCTAATGACTCCAGTTATTATAAATGCTTATCTTAAAAATTCAATAAAGTTGATTCAATACATTTATCAGGTTTAAATACAGCTTCAAGGGTGCAAACAAGACTTAAATGTTTCTGATTATACAAGCTACTTTCTAGAAATCTCAGATATAAATTTTTAATATTCTCCAGATGTATTTTTTGTTTTAATACTTTTATTAAATCTAGTACAAAGGATTTATTTAATGCTTACATTTTTAATATTCAAAATGAAAATGCCTTTTGTTTCCTTTAATGTCTAAAATATTTATTTTAACAAATAAGCCACAAGTAATAGTGAAAATACATCTTCATATATTAAGTATCCTCTTTATAAAATCATTCCAGTTATTTGGTTTGCACTGCAGTCTTCAGATGTTATACTTCATAACATCTAAAGATCAGAGCCAAAGAAAACTAAGTGTAGCAGTTAAAGTAAATAAATTTCTCTTGCAGTCAGTGGTTGGTAGGCCTTTGATTTTGAGATGAATTGAAATTATAATTTCCAGAGATTAGCCAGCATAATTTTGTATAGTATCAGAAGAAATGATTTTTTAAAAACTTATAAATTATTGACTTAATAATAAATTCTGTTGTGTTTATAAATGCAAAAATAAATCTTGGAATTTTTTTTAATATAAAGCATAAAAGTGTCAAATAAAGTGTAAAAATATATATATATATATATTTTCTGATTAAGCATTTTTAAGTAAAATATATAACTGATGTAAGCATCAGCTTTTACTTAATTGGTTAAAAAACAAATTTAAAATACATTAATTGCTAGCAAAAGTATGACCCTTACTTATGTATAGTTTCTTAGGCAAAAGAAAAATTTTGACTGTTACACCCTAAACTATGATTTTTTTAGTCATATCATATGACACATTTTTTAAATGCCTTATCCTTCCAGAATGTAAGCAATCATGTCTCTACAGATTTTCCTTTATTATATGCAAATTGCCATATATTCTTAGGAAATATAGTGGTTTCTCTGTTGCCTTCTCCACAGTTTGGAATTTAGTTTCCCATTTCTGGTTGCCACCAAAAGCTAAGGAGCTCAAGCCACCCTGCTAATTAACTCATTAAAATTATGTATTTGTCTCCCTCCCCAACTCCAAAGTTGGGGAAGGAGACAAATTCATAATTTTCCCTAGGGCAACTGTGTGAAAGTGAAGGCAACAGACTAGCCCTCAATTTAAACTTGAGTGATTCCAATTTCCATACCAATATTTATTATACTACCTATAAGTTTAAAATTTTGACAATCAAAAGCTTTTCAAGTAACCTTAAAGTGTATTTTAACTTGTACATGGAGTAAACTAAAACTTCTATAAATCATTTTGCTTATAAGAAAATATGGAAAATGTTTTTTGTTCCTCACAAACCTAGCAGAACTAAACTACACTTTGTGTGGTCCTATCTTTCAACTATGAAATTATAACAATTTTGAATGATATTTGATGATGATTTCATTTATTCAGATTTTTCAAAACTAATGTCTGTTTTAGCTGATCTTTCCCAAATGTCAAGATTTTGGTGAATGATGCTGATGGAGATTATTTTAATTTCTGAGATAACATTTGGTAGAGCATGAACTTCAAAGATCTAATTCAGAAGCATATAGATTTTCAAATACAAACAAAACCATTAAAAAATTCCCTGGCTTTTTATAAGTTAAATTTCAGAGACAAAAGAAAGAATTCTAGAAATATCCAATGTAATGATAATAGAATAAATGAAGTTATAGTAAGGCCAATGTTTCAATTCCTGAAATTAAGTATAGCTAAAAACGTACAACAAAAATTCTAAATTTAAAACTATTAAATACTAATAGCAAATATATACTACTAAACATGTTTTACTTAAAAAGTGTTGCTAGGGGCCTCCTACTTAAGCTTATAAATAAGAAATGACATTCTCAGTCATTCTCTTTTTCTACTTTTTCTCTTAGATAATAAGATGTAGTTGCACATGGGGGGGAAAAGTGTCCCCCACTGGGACACATTCACTACACTTTTAATTACTTTTCTATCAACTTCTCCTACACAAACTTCATACACACAAACACATTCTCTAGTTTAAATGTTTTCTTCTTTCATATTCATGGTTTTTGTCATCCGCAACAATCTTCTATTGTTATTGTTTGCTCTTGGTAAAAATACACTGTTGTTTGTTAGTATATAGTTTTGTTGTTTATTCATTTATTACTTGGGCTCAGATTCAAGTCTGCAATAAATGTTGAGGGAAAAATATACCAGAAGATACTTTTTCTACCTAAACATGACTAGCATTCCTGCAACATATGCCTACTTAAGCTCTTTTTGCCATAAGATTCTTGAATTTATATACACTTGTTGATTATAGAATACAATGATGTTATCATTAGCATCATTATATTCTATTTGCTTCTGTAGAAAAGTTAGGCTCAAAAATACCTGATTCAAGCATTAGCATCAACATTAGGAATGAATGTCAAATCTATCAAAAAGTGTCTGAGATGTCATCTTAGCACACGCATAGAAATAATCCTATTCACAACTTTATTTTAAAGGTTGTTTAGTTGAACTAGCTTTATTTAAAATGTTTGCCAATTCATGCATTCTATTCATAATGTATTAATATAGAGGATGTCCAAAGAACAGCAACATGAATTCTGGCCTCTCAAGAGTCTGTCATACTTAGAGCATCTAAAATCTTAAACTTCCTTGCCACCTGAGTGATGACATGATAGAAGTTTGAAGTTCCTCTAACACTGATCAACCATAAATTCAGTTATTCTAGGAGAGAGAAACATTCAAAGAAATAGTTTGAAACCTGCCAAATGAAGATATAGATTGAGTGTACATTCCAATTGTTTTTTTCTATAGTACTTTTTACAAGGAACAGCTTATAAGATAATGTTACAGCCTTTCCTGTAGCACTCTGACAAGGACAGCAACACAACCAAAGACATAGAACTATACATAGACAGTATAGTAGAAACCAGACCAACATCAGATAGAAAACTTTGAAATTCAAACTGCTACACTTGAAGATAGAGTGTTACAAGAAGTCACTCAGCTGATATTAACTGGATGGCCTGAAAATATAGGAAAGATAAAAGAAGGAATTAAGCTGTATTTCATGTACCATATTGAATGATCAGTACATCAGAATCTATTTTTTCAAGGCTGAATAGTGCTCCCAGAATCCCACAGAAGTGAAACCATAAAAGTCCATAGTGGTCCACATAGACCTGAACAAATGTAGAGAATGAGCTAAAGCATTAGTATGTGGCCAAGGATATCAAGTGAATTTAATGATTATATCAGATGTATCTTCTGCAATCAGCACTGTCCATCAAAACCACACATTTTAAGACCAATTCCATTACCAGAAAGACCCTGGCAAAAATAGATATCTTCACACTAAATGGACATATTTACCTAGTAGCAATTGATTACTTCTCACACTACATAGAAATAGTCCATTTTAATCCATTAACTAGTGACAGCATAATCAATAAGATGAAAAATATCTTTTCCCAGATGGGGGATTCCAGAGGAAGTAGTAACAATGGAAGTCAGTTCACTAGCACAGGTCTCTGTTAGTTTACATCCCAATATGGATTTATGAATCCACACTTTCCACAAGCAAATGGTGCAGTGGAAAATGGAGTGATGATCACAAAGAAACTATTAGAACAACCAGATATTTTCCTAGTTTAAATGGCATACCATTGTATGCTGATATCAGCTACAAAAATAAGTCTTGCAGAGCTGATTATGGGTAGGAAAATAAGGAGTGTACTGCTGACTCACCCAGACTAGTTGAAATGGCCAGATTTGGAAAGTGTAAGGGAGATAGACTCTGCAGCAAAAAGATATGCAAAATAATTAGAATAGGAAACAGTGCTAGATCACTTGAGTCTAGCAAAATTGGCAATCAAGTGTGAATAAAAACTGATTAGGGAAAATTATGGAATAATACAGGAACAATCACAGCAGTGGATCACCAGAACATAAGATATAGCCATTTGGGAAATATCTATCATAACAAGAGATATGCAGTATGTTAGCAATGAATGAGAGTTCCAAATAAGGAAATCTCCTCCAGCATAGTTCCAATTCCAAGATATAGTTCAAGAGAGTAAAATTGAAACTTAACACAGAGGTCTTGCATGCAATTGGCACAAGTGATCAAAGAATATTTCATACCAGGAGAGATCATGTGCTGCATAAACTCAAATACCTAAATGACTGTTAGTTAAGCCCATAGAAAGAGAAAAAAAACAAAAAGAGAACAAAACAAAACAAATATTAAGAGCCACTACTTAGAAGTATATGTGTGTTATACATAGGTTTCTGAACCCAAAGAGTTATATGTCTCAGCTGCTGATGGCTGCACAGGCCCACACAGGAGTGACTGTTAATTGCAATGAATGCATGTGAAGATGCTTTCCCCCAGATGTTGCCTTGTTTTCATTCCATTGAGCATGCTTCTCCCAGGTGGCAAGCCTTTGTTTCTACTCTCCTTGCTCTAACCCTCAATGTAAATTGTATCTCCAACCTGAGCAATCATTGACAGTATCTTCCCACCTCTCGATGTCCATGTCCATTCCCCTCATGTCTGTTTTGTAGAAGTCCTTGAAGTGAAGATGAGGTCACCCTTTTGCTAGTGGCCAGTGACCCGTGCAGAAGGACCTTCAGAAACCTCACATCCAGCAGTACATTTTAGTTTATTACCTTAATTAAAAAAATACTCTGAACTTAAGTATCATTCAAAAATGAATGGACAGTGAAGACTGACTGACACATCTACTGAAAATAAGAAATGGGTAAATAAAAAGGTTGTGCCTCTTAATCTTATTTAGTTGTTATTGTTGGTTTTATTTTTTTAGAAATTAATAAAAAATGGTTTGAAACGAAGCATGCGTATTGTCTGCATCATTACCACTAAAAATAGATGTCTCCACTAATTTGCTAAAAAGAGCATACCATGGTGAAAAAAGGCCCCAAACTTGATGAAAATAATTTTTTATCATATAAATGTTTAAGTATTTTTTATTACATTTTTTAATCCTTCTTAGTGCATTCAAAATTTCAGTTAAAAATCTTGTTTTTTTTTTTTGAGTAAGAAAAATTGCCATCAAATCCACCATTTTTCATAAAAGTTTTAATTCTCTGTTTAAAAATCTTAAAAAAAAAAAAAAAAAAAAAAAAAAATCAATTATACCTTTTTCAAAAGTTATTTAAGAAAAATTAGAAAATTTAAAGTTTACTTAATGTAATTGAAAATAAACATTACATAATTTTTTAGCAGAAAAAATTTAGTTGAAAATAAGAAAAGCATGTCTAACTATGGTGACTTGTTTTTGAAGGTGTGAATTGATGTTTACGTTGATGCATTGACAGCTTACGTCAGGGGAAGTTATTGAATGTAAGGACAGAAGTGAAAATATTTTCAAATTTTAAGTGAACCAGCTTATTTAACTATACAGTAATTTTAACAAATTAAATACTTTCAAAAGTCTAATATTTTACTGATTTTTTTCCTTTTTTTTCTTTTAATGATGATATTTCAAAGCCTGCACTGTTTCCATCCCTAAAATTGAAACTAAAAAAAGAAAATAATTAATATTTGCAATATGTGTCTCACTGAAAAACAATAAATTAATTATATTTAAAAAAAAATTAAAATATTTAGGATGTAAAAAAGAAAATTAAAAATGTTGAAATGCAACGATGATGGTCAAACAAAGAGTCAGTCGGTCAAATAATTCAACGCGTGCTTGTAGAACAAAAATGAAAAATTTTCTGATGTCAGTTTCTTGCTGTCAGGGGAAACAACTCTTAGAACACTTGACATTATGTCAAGCATGTCCATCCATATATTTGGAAAAACGTTTTTATGAAACTGTAGTAAAATTCTTTTTAAAATATATGTGTGTCGCAGATTGTAATAAGCTTTCAAATTTATGATCTATAAAATGGATCTACTTAATAACTACATTCCATAAAGCGCACTGAAACGTAATTTCAAAAGATTTAACACACTCTTTGTATTTAAAATTGAAAAGAAAAAAGAAAACAATTCTTGTAAAAATTCACTTTTCAACAGAAAAATATTTTGGCTTCAGACAATAAACATAAACATATATTATTCATAAAAGCCATTAAAAGCTTTTCTAATTAAATAATGTCTTAGTTTTACCGTTTTTTTTATGCTAGAGTTCAGAGCTGAATTTTGGGTAGCTGTGTATTTCGATTTTACAAAAAAAAAAAATCAATAATTTATATTCTTTAAAGTCTTCTGCGTTTAATATAAACACTGGCACGGTGTTGAATTTCTTGAGTTTTCATAAAATTAAGTAATGCTGGTGGGCGTAAATGGATGTAAAAAAATATTTTTACCGTGCCTTTCTAAAAAAAAAAAAAAAAAAAAAAAAAAAAAAAGGTCTGAGATAATTTAATAACTCCATCATTTGGCAATAAGTTCTGAAAGTTTAATTAAAATCTGACAACAATTATTTGATTTTTGCAAGAACTTCCAAATCAGTGATTTTCACCTGAAAAAAGTTCTAGAACACTAATGGTAAATGTAAAAGAATCAAGATTTTTATTTTAACCAAAAAAAAAAAAAAAATTTAATAAAATAATCCAAAAATACTTCAGTCTTTCCTCTACAAACTTTTTGTTTGGCGATAAAACTGTTTTTTTTTGGTCCTTTTTTCATCATGCTGTTTTTTCGACAAATTAGAGATGAGTTAAAAAGCATGAATTATTAATGCTTTGGTTTTTGTCTGAAAATATTAATACCAAGTTTTCAGTAAGAAAAAAAATAAATGAAGAATAAGGAAATTCTCAACTTAAGTACAAAAACTGCAATAAGATAGTACTATAGCAATTGCTATGTTTTTTAATCCCACATATACTCCAAGTCATTTTATTTGCCTGCGATTGGCTAATAAATTACTACTACCTTTGTATAGGACAATTTAGCCATCGCAGTCGTTCCTTTGAATTTTTTGGTTCTGAGCATACTTACCTATTCTGTTTAGTACTAGTGTAGTGATTGGTTAATTTTTAACCAATCACATATTTTTAATGTACAATCAAGTTTTACCGTGGGAGCCTACCTTTTTTCCCTTAAATTGGGCAACTTTTCACAAGTCACCAGTAAGATCCCAGCCGTCAACACAAATCCACAATCTTGCTCAACGCACACACAGACACAGAATTTCGTAACTAAAAACTTACATTTTCTTTCTGTAATTGTGCCAAGCACAATTTACCAGAGCTTTGTTGATTAAAACCAGTTTATTCGCAACATATACCAAGCAATTGTATTTCTTTGTGTTATTCATTCTTCACATGCAAACTTTGCTCTAACAATTTCAGAACATTTATCTCACAAGAGAACCCTCTTCAAACAGTTGATTACAATCAATCTACAGCTAAAGGGAAACAACTTCCTTCTCTTTAATTTACATTGTGAATACGATTTTATTTCATGCTTGTTGTTGCATTTTATTCAATATATATTTGTTGGTTAACAAATTGGAGTTGTTATTATTACTTGAATCCTGTACGTGGAAGTATCATTAATATAAATAGTAGTAGTACCTATATATTTGGTACCCTGCTACAGTACTACAAACTTTTTATAATAACCACACGATCAGTTCCATGACTATTTAAAGAAAAAAAAAGAAAAAAAAAAAAGAAAAAAGAAAAAAAAGAAAAGAAAAAAAAAGAAAAGTAAATGGCGGTGGTGGGGGCTTTTTCTAACATTCTCACATATTTCTCTCTTATGTTCTTAACTACTGAGTACATTTTTTTCATACTAGTGTTCTCGTATGTCCACAAATTCTTGTCTTTATTTGTTGCAATTATCAATTCTAACTCACTTAAGTAGATTTTAAAAATGTTAAAGACAAATGCTAATTGTAAAAATGACTAATTGTCAGTTATCCTAGCGCTACAATTCTTAAAAAAAAAAAGGAAAAAAAAGAGCTTTGCATCTGAAATTTGGCTTTCGGAAAGGAAATTACAAAATATAGTTAATATTTGTCTTGTTTTATTTCCTTAAAAAAAGTTTAAAATTCAATTCTTCTACCAAACCGATTTATTTCCCTTACATTGCACGCAAAATCTTTTGAACGAGACTCACACTATGAGTCCACTTCTCGATTTGAAAGTCGTGTATTATTCGAAATAGCGTCTGAAATACAATAATATTTCCAACTATTTGTGCAAGTCAAAAACGAAATTTAATTAATTCAACATTTGTGGCCTGCGCCTCATTTTGAAAAAGAAGTTATAATAATAATGAATAATAATCACAGGAAAACATCAAATAAGTGAATTAAAAAAAAAAAATCAGTCACCATCATAAAAAAAAAAAAAAAAAAATCAACAGTAGGAGAACTTAATTGCAAGTATACCTGACACAAGGCAGCAATTGTAAAGTACTAAAAATAAAATAAAAGTGTAAGCATAATAAATCGTCGTTGCTTGAGCAATAATTGACGAAGTAGCCGTAGCGGTACTCCGTACTAGTACTACTACAATATGTACAGCAATAGAAGCTGCACTTAGTTTTGCAACGCTTTGTTTAGAAATTTGAATCCTTTATCGTTCTTGTGGGGATAAACCTAAATCAATTTCAGCACAGCCTTGAGAATTCGTCCGAAAATGCGCGTCGTCGTATTAGCGATGGATTGGTAATAAATAGTTTAAGGAAGGGAAATGAACTGCACTTGGCTTGCTTTCACTGAATGAGCATTTTACTTACTACAGTCCACTTTTCATTTTAACTTTCGTTTTCTCTCTTCTCTACTTTTTTAAGAAGAGAAAGCGTAGTTAGGAAAATATCCTAACTACACTTTCTCTTAATTCTCTTTCTTGAATCCACATTTTAAGCAGCTTTTTTTTTTTTTTTTTTTTGGCGGGGGATAGAAAATTTTGCCACTCATTCCAGACACAACCACTACTACACAAAAAAAAAAAAATCTAACTCTCCGATCCGGAGTTCCTGATATTTCTTTCTGCTATCGCAAAGAATCCAAGAACGCTACCACCCAGTCTATCCAAATCATCACCGGCGGGGGGGGTCAAAAGGCAGCTGAGTCAACTTCCTTTAGTACGACGAAGATTTATTTATATTACTTAATTTTTCCTTAAAATCTTTTTGAGTTGAGGAATACATGAATATTTTTACAAACTAACATTGATTGAGAGTTAAAATTCGGTTAGTAACGTATTTGTATGAAAATTGAAAGAAAATATTTGATGGATATGATGGTATTTGTACAGTGAGAGATCCTCGGAATGTTGAGGTCACAAATTTATGTCGTTACACAAAGTAAAAAGCTATTTCAGTTTTCCCTCTACCCAAATACAATTTCAGTACATACATGTTGGTCTATTTTCTTTTATAATAAAAAAAAATAAAAATATTATTCAAAGAAAAAAAAACTTATCAATTATTAAATGACTTTCGCTTTCTTGCGTGACGACAGAGCATAAATCTATGACGTCGACGTCAATTTTGTTTTCGTGGGAGGGGTTGTAATTTACAATAAAGTACGTGAAGAATAAAAAGATGAAGACAAATTATTTTTTTCTAGAAACTATATTCGTGGTAGGAAAACGGTTCTAACCCTAGTAAAAAGAGAAAAAAAAATATTTTAGAAGAAAAAGAAATCTTAGGTTTCTGTACTTTCAAATTTTACGCCCCAAAAGAATTAAAGAGTTAAAAAAAAAAAAAAAACCTAAAGGACACAAAATATAAGGATCCAGTTTTACATGGTCAGGTAAACAACATCAGCTGATATCAGGGTATTGTACATCGGACTTCTGCTTTAGAACAATTTCAATCGTTCTCATTTTAAACTTAATTTTTCCCCCAAGTTATACACGTCTGAAAGAAAAGAAAATGAAAGTCATTTTCGAACAAAACAAATGAAACCACAGAAAAATACATTTTTTATACAAAAATTCACATAATAATGTGGAAAATGCAAAGGCAAGCAGCAAGTCTTTTTTGTTAGTCAAAAACGTCCATAATTTTAATTTTAACTTTTTAAATTACGGAAGCATAAAATTTTTTTAAAAGATTTTCTTTTTCTCAGACTAAGAACTTTACGTGTTAGAAACCCTAAAAAAAACAAGTTATTAAGTTGGGTACCTAGAGACTTTGAGCACAATCCAATACTAAATTGGTGGCAAGGTCACATCATTTTTCAATTGAAATGGCTAGATGTAACCAATTAAGTTTTATGCTATCAGTTTTCTTCTATCGCAATTCTCGCTTATGGAACTCTCTTCCGGCTTCTTGCTTCCCAGTCAACTTTGAAAAAAAATTTTAACGCAATGTCAATCGTTCTCCTGTCTTCTTAATTATTGTTCTTTTATTGTCTTTTTATTAATTATTCTTAGTAGTATATTATTTTATTTTCTCTTGCATCTTAGCGACTTTATTACTTTGCTTGTGGTGAAATGATTTAAAAAAATGTAATCTTTTATATTTGAAATAAATAATAATGATGATGATGTGCTTGAATTTAAATAAAATAACCTAATGATGTGCTTTAAGAGACTATCAATCTTTAAAAATATATGTTAAAAAAGAAATTAGAGAGGTTCTCCACACTATTCACCTGCACCACTTATGTAAATTAAATGATGATTTTTTACCCCATTCAACAGAAAATCCAATTCAAGTGCACAAACTAAAATCAAAAACTGATCAAATTTCTTGGTGTATATAACAACAGTGTCCAGTATCTTGCTTGGGTAGGCAATAGTAATTTTTATACATGAATGTCCAGCCATGGCTTTGATAAACAGATTTACAATACCAAGCAAATTTGAAATAAATTATAATTTAGGACTGTACACACAAGGATAATATTTTTGATTACATTGAATTGAAAGCAATAAAACTTAAAATTCTTCCTTAATCAGTAAACACAATTTATCTTATGTTTAAATTTATTTTGCATGGTTTCAAGTTTAATTAATAAAACGAGATTTTAAAAAAAAATATTTTGAATGAAGCCTCAAAAGAACAAATGATGAGTGAGAAAAATAAAAGTAAAAATAATATTTAATTTAAAGGAGTTCAAATTATAAACAGTCCTACAAATTCATCTCATTAAATATTTGTAAAACTAACTTTGTAATTAGTTTTTTTCTCTTCATAATAAAAAATTACTCATGTAATAACAGGTAAATTCTAACTCAACAGATCATTAAACACCTAATTTGAGATATTGTCAGAAAACTTACAGAAATTAAAAAAATGTTTTTGAAAACTATTTTATTCTCTTGTCTGTCTTGATTTAGAGTAAAGGTTCTAAACTTTTTTTATGCTCCACACTTCTAAGAAATGTTTGATGAATGTTTATACTCCCTGAAAAAGTAACATATTTGAAAATGATGAAGTCTAATTTATAATTTTGTAACGACATACATTACTGTAGTTGATCATAACAAATATGCTTTTAACTCAGTAAAAATGCAACTATAAACAGTAATTAGATTTAAATTAAAAAAAATTGTAAACAGTTAAATAATTAACAAATGTGAATATAAAATCCAATGACTTTGTGCCAGATTTTGTCAAATGTGAAAACTTGTTGCTGACTGTCATCTGCAGGCTTTCCTGTCAAGTCAAGTAATTCCTAGGTTTTGTCTTGATCAGTAAAAGAGAATTGAATCCAAATTCACACAAGTATGTTGTTGCAAATAAAATGAATATACATAATTGCTTTTTGACCAAGTCTTATGCACCAAAATTCTTCCAAAGTTTTGCTTTTAAATTTCATTTCAAAAGCTCAATTTGTCTTTTTATAGTTGCCTAAGAATTCAGGGTGTGACAAAGAGATTCTTATAGATTCTCTTTTGATACAGGACAATCTTCAACTTGTACTTATCAGATAACCATCTGTTGTCCAGGATTTTCAATGAATTTCATCACCATTTAGTGGTATTTCCTGATCATTTTTGCAAGTTTCCAACTTTGTTTTACTTTTACAAGCTCTGAAGTTATTAAACATTTCTCTTTATCCATTAATCAGCCTTATTTTAAAGCCTCAAACTTACAATGTGGCTATTAATTTGAGACTTAAAATTCTAGACAGTTCATATAAATTGTTGTTATTTGTTTAGATTTGCACAGAACAAACCAGATTTAATCCTAACTGTACAGATAAATGTTGTCATCATTCAGCATTAAACCTTTAGACTCCAGTACTTATTTTATATATCAATAAAACATGAAGTGACATACAAATAATTGGTCTTTTATTCTAAATTAGTACACAAAACATTTACATCTTGATTTTCTGTCCAGAAAGTATCCAGCCATATCTTGAGAACCAGTTGTACAAATTTAGCAACCAATCAGAAGATAATTTACTGTACATATGTGAACTGATGCTCTCTGATGGGGTTATTCAGTTGGTAATGATATCATTCAGTGTGTTTGTGTATTGTACAGCTGTTACACTCATAGTGATTGAGCAAAGTATCATTGTGAGTCTTGTGGTAAAACATAACATCACCCATGTCCATCAGCCAACCCAAGTTTGGCTCCTTTCACCATTGAAGGAAAAGAGATTTCAGATGATAGACAAGATTAAGAGT
Organism: Acanthosepion pharaonis; assembly: GCA_903632075.3. Taxonomy (NCBI): domain Eukaryota; kingdom Metazoa; phylum Mollusca; class Cephalopoda; order Sepiida; family Sepiidae; genus Acanthosepion; species Acanthosepion pharaonis. The sequence continues at coordinate 132,963 of CAHIKZ030001144.1, forward strand.
GTGACAAAGCAGCTGAATTGTTTTCAAGCATAGAGGGGATAACTGAGTGAAAAAGTTCCAAGGTAAGTACTTTGAAGGATGCTATGGTGACATTGCTCTTGGTAGGCTTTCCCCATCCCCTGTAAATGGCTGGATATTTTTTTTCTGAACAAACCTTTCATAATAAAGGCAATGTCACTATTGTTCTTCCTAAAACTTATGTCAAGTTGAATGACTAGAATTATACATGCTAGTTTCCCAATACTCTACAAAGAAACTCCCATAATAAATAATATTTACAATATTTAAATACAAGAAAATCACATTAAAAAATTACAGTGGTAATGCTTTGACATTAGATGCAATATTTATTGTAATATTTTCTCTTAAATACATCAATGATACTCACTCTGCTGGCATTAGGAAGAAATAGAATTGTATCTTGAAAATTTGATAATTCTATATTTTATAACAACTGGAAAGAACTTTTATCAGTTTGACATGTAGTTGATATGATAATCATTTGATTGGCACAATATTTTTAATGTAGACTGTATTTGATGAATACCTGAATATGTATGACATAACACACATCTGTAAGAGTATTTAATTACACCAGAAGTTATAATAAAAGATTTTTAATATATGAATAGTAATATTTTTTGATATATTTTATGCAATATAAACAAACTGTTTTCAAGAGGAAACATTCCCAATTTCACAATCATAGAAATATTAAATATTAGTTAATGGTTCATTCAAAACAGAATCTAGAGCAATTATTTGATATGTTTTCACTTAAAATCTGAATCACCAACATTTCATGATATACTGTCCAATTTAAAGTGAAATTAAGTTGATTGACATTTGAATTAAGTTCTTGCCTATTAGGAGAGAGAAGACTTTTGAAATCAGCACCATATCTTTATAAATTGTTAGTAGGAAACTAATAAAATACTCCTAATGATATTCATTTAATGCTACCAAGTTGTTCAAGAATGGGTAAAGTGTTAGGGCATATACCTTGACACTTACTTTAGAATATGAACTTAAAGCACAAGGGTAAAACCAGATACTGATCTTATATTGGTTAATGTAGTAGTAATTTTCAGCTGATATAGCTGAAAATTACTGCTATGGATAAGTACTAATTATAAATAGAATATACAAACCAAATCACTTATCTATTGTCAATATTAAGACAAGAAGGTAATTGATAATGGAACTTGGCACAATGTATATCCGTATATGGTAAGTGTGGGAGATTTTTTTTATTTCATTTTTTTCTATGACCTTGAAAAGATTATCATATTAGATTATTTTAAAATACAACTAAATTATGAGGTAAGTTAAAAAATTGTACCCAAGCATCCATATCAGATTAGAATGCAACCATGCAATATTAACAAATCAACCATATACAAAACAATAAAATACTTTTGATGTGCCAATAGCCTTTATTACATTCTTGTTTTTAAATGTATTTTATAATCTGCAGATTTCTGTTCTAGATTTAGACTGTATTGCATGATTCATTAGCAGAATCAAAATGATAGCCTGTCAAAATACAAAGGCTATTTATTAAGTGCAACAAAATAATGGATTTAATTTGTGATTCAAAGCACAAATTTTAGCTGGGGTGCCTCTGAGAGGGATGTTTTGCTTCAATTATCAGATATTGAGTAAGAATATACTATAACTTTTTATCCTTAATAGTTGAAAACATTAACATATAAAAATTAAAAAGAAAAAAACAAGACTGATCGCCAGAAAAGAAAATGCAATCCTATAAGCTCTATTTGAGCTGTATTTCAATATTACTTAATTAGGCTCAAATTATCTATTCTTTTTTCCAGAAAATATTTGATAATTATGAGAATAAACAAATTTAGAAACTTATAACATTTCTATCAACATACTCAAATATATACATATGATTCTTTTTTTACATTTTATAAGAGGAAAAACAAGCTTTAAGCTTCAATTGGATCAAAACCTGGTTTATATCAATTGAGAATTACTGTGGACCTGTGAGAGAACATATTTTCAATATTCCTTCCAATAATAATTTTTTGTAAATATCCATGCAGGTGAAACAATGGTATATGAATGCGCCTTTAAAAATCTAAATGACCAGAATCTGGCAGCTGATCTTTCTTCTGGCCTAACTCTAACAACTCAATGGGGATAAAAACTGGCTGGTCACATTCAATACTTGAAAAACTAAACTAGTAATATTTGATCATTACTGAGCAAACCCAAAATTTTTATCTATTACAACAAACAGGCATTCTCTCAAGGAGAACCTTGACTTGAATGCCTATTGGAACTTAAGCTCAATCCAGAATTCAAGTAGAACTCATATATACAATCCACCACTAAAGATGTTGGAAAACTGGTTGGTTCCCTATACCATTTCAGTAAGTACCAACTCCTCCTGCTATAATATACCACTACAAGACAAGAGCCAGACCAGGCTGAAAATGGATCACTGCTGCCTTGATAGTGTCCAAAGGTGCCTACACAACCTTTTGGGTGATTTTCTACCCTACAACCCCTTTCCCACAGATAAAACATTATAAGCGTCTTCCTAATATCACCATCTCCATGGAAAATGTTCAGATGAGCTACATTCCTTAGTTCTATTAACTCTAATCCTCCTAGTTAAGACCCACCAGGTTGCATACACTGAAGCGAACCACCCTCATTCCCTTTGTATTCCATTAGTAAGGAGTTCCACTCCAGCAACTTCTTCCCAGGGTCTGCTACTTTGTGAGACCAACTCCCAAGAAGATGTTTTCCCAACCACTACAATCTCAATCTATTCAAGTCTAAGATTAACTGTACTGTTATCTTTCACACATATCCTCATAAACTATGTCTTTTACTTCTTATGCTTAGCACTCACACAACAACCTCCTTCAGTAACCTTCTACTTTGAGCGGCTATTGGGTTAACATTAGTAACAAAAAAATGTAATGATACAAAGAATAAATGCATATGGTGGTAGATCAGTTTATAGAACAAAATTATTGAAATCCAATACAGTATATTTTTTTAAAATTATCTCAGGACACATTGTTTGATAAATATAGGCAAATATATTGATCAAGTGATAATGAAAATATTGTAACTAGAAAATTAATGAAACATCTTTAATTTTCAACTGTAGTGAAAACTTCAGCCACTGTTTTTAAAATTTTTCTTTCTATTCAATAAGCATTATATAAAATATTACTATGAGCTAATAAGAACAGTCAAATTTACTACTTCATTTGTAGAGTTATTAAGAACCCAATCATATATTTTAACTTATTTAATTAAATTGATAATTGATTATTATAATTAAACCCAATTTTAAAATCTTTTAGTCATGAGCATGCAAATAAATGTTATAGTGAAAACATTGTTTCAGCAAATTTTCCACTTGATGAATAAGCTTCTTGAAGCTATTTGCATTTCATCATGTCTTAAATCATTTTAAGTTGACCTTTGTTTTAAGGGAATTGGGATAGTCAGACTTTGTTCAACCAATCCCAATGTTGAAAGAAACTTAAACATTTGCCTAGAAACAAAGATTTAATATTAACTAATGTTGACAGAAACCATAGGTAACTATTTCAGTTGCATACTGGTATATACTTTTTGCATACTGTTGTTAATTGCAAAAATCCCAATCATATCTAGTAATCTATGACCAGAGAACACTGCTTTACATTATTTTTTTTTTCCCCCATGTGCGACTACATCTTATAGCCAGATTTGTGAGTGAGAATATCATTGCCTATTTATAGGCTTAAGGTGCATCTCCTAGTGATGTTTTTTTCAGTAAGTCAAGTGGGATAACTCACACACACACACACATATACATTTAGTCCAGTAACTATAATAATTTTGTTACTGATTTCCATGCATTCTGTTGTATACATTAATAATTTTCATGAATGCCTAACTCATTATTATACAAAATTAACTATGTCATAATTTCCTAAAGGTACCTTATTGTGCATGCTGAAATGTTTTATCTGTTAGAATTCATATACAAATATTCAATGAGAATTAAAATATACTAAAAGATGAGAGAGAAAAATTAAATACACTATTTACATTACTCAGACTATCATCCTCATCTTTGTTGCCATATTTATCACAACGTTTCGGCTGTTGTACACTCTGGCCTTTTTCAGGTGGTTGGGATGTTGAACTGAACCCTAGTAGACTGTTCTAGTTCCATGTGCCATGTCTAATGGATGCCAGTTATCAGTTATCCCCTGTTAATTTCCCTCTCCAAGTTCTCCACCACCTTAACCAGGTATTGAACTCACACTCTTTGGGTCCTATCACTGGATCTAACTAATGCTTTTATCCATGTGTCCTTGAGGATGTTATAGACAAGCGTATGGTTGCAAGAAGGAAATATGACAACAGCAAAAATAGATTTACGTGATTTATTTCAATAAGAAGTGTGGGTTTGGGACAGCTACCTTGTGGTATAGTTCATAGGCTGGCAGCAGATCTGGGTTGATCTCTTATAGTAGTTCTCGCTGGTTGGCATGGCGCTACTGCTGCTGACTGCTCAACCTGACTGTGACAGGTCTCTTCCCTGGCCTCCTGTTGACTGCTGTTGTACTTCACTGTGTGACCCTTTTTATGGTGTTTTTTATGGCTTAACAGGCTCAAAAAACGATGCAAGTATAATTAGGAGGGAAGCATTTTTATTGGTTGAAAAATAGAAACACTTTAAAATATTATTTTATTTTTCGACCGGAATTCGTGCGTCGGGAATATGCGTAAATGACGATAATGGTCATTTTGTGACGGGGCCTTGTCCCGTTCACATCCGGCTCTCACTCTTGAGTATGTTAGTTTATTTGCCTGCAAATCAGCCGAGATATGTCTTATTTTATTTTATAACAAGGACATCTGTGTATAAATTTCTGGGAATTATAAACCTAATGACTACAGCAACTGTTTTTTTGTTTTCTATGCTTGGTCGGCTCAGGAGATTTTTGTGGCCAGAAAAATTAAATAATAATATTAAAGATGGGAGTAGGCCAAAACAGCTCTAAAATTTTTGTAAAAATAAAATGCTTAAATAGAAATTAAAAGATAAAATATAATTAGCTACAAAACTAATAAGATTAAAGGACCAAAACATGTCTGGTTTGTAATTGATGATCACAGGTTTGTACAATCTTTCCATTTAATACTTTTGTTTTATTTTTAATACTTGTAATTTATAAAATCCCTATATATTTCTTTAATCTTTAAACCCATTAAAATTTTTTCTTTAATGTATTAAATGTATGTAGGTGTTGTGCACTTACACATAGGACATATTTATGCCCTTTTAAGAAGTTTATTTTATAATTTTTTGTGTAGCTGACAAGAAAGTATTAAAGCTTGATGACACAAATAAGAGCAAGATCCATAATCCCCAACCAATGTGCCAGAATATTGAAATGTTATTTAAAAGATTAGTCAAGAAAACAGTTTATTTGTCAGTCATGTTTCTTTATTTTTTATTAAGACTATCAATAAATAAATGGGTTAACATTTAAAGTCAAGTTGATATTTGTTAGTCTTAAAGATAAAGAAAATTTATAATTCTGTAAGGCCTTTTCAACAAAGAAAGCTTGATGAAGCAAAATTTTAAAAAAAAATAGAAATCATCAAACAGAGATGAAATCCTCCCATTTGCAAGCATAGTGTCATGGTAGAGAATAAATTAAGTCAAAGATTTCATTTGAAGAAAAAATAATTTGACACACTATTAAATATTTTAAAGAAGGAAAACTTATTCCAAATGACAATACCTTTTTCCTCTAACAGATTACAACAGTATATGAAATATACAGGATGCTAGAAGAACATTTAAAGGAGTGTTCAACAGAAGTTTATATGGTGAAATTTAAAAGAATGAAGGAAACCAGAACTAGAGGTGAGGTAATGTAGAATAGTGACAATATAAGACTAAGTTATGATGAGCAGTAGATAGAAGAATCATTCATCAAATAAGAAGCCAAACTTCTCTTCTTTGATGAAAGAGATTTATAGGAAGAATCAGATTATCACCAGGCCAAATTGTCTGAAAGGAAGAAGACAGACATGCTAGAGGGCACATGCCTCTTTCTTCAAAGAATCATTTAAGTTCTGCAAGTGAATTCTTGAGAAGAAAATATAAGTTTTCTAACAGCAACTTAAAACAATACTTACAGGGTGTGGATTCAGATGCCAAAAGGGTTGCTCCATCACTAGTGATGAATGGCTTGGGATACAGACCAAAATATCTGAAATGGGGTTGAGTGAGTTTAAATCCGTGATCTACAAGATGTGCTGGGAGAGCACCTGGATTCAATGGTATCTCATATAGATTGTCCAAGAGATGTTAAATTCCTCACTGTCATGAAGGCTATAAGATCAGTAAAATGGATAAATTATTCCAAATATACCAAGGTGTCTTACACATGCTAGAAAAATTGGGGATGCAATTACTGTTTATAAAGGTGAGAGAGAAAGTAATAATCAAGGTGCTTAGCCAGTATGACTGGTTCCTTATTTTACAATATCGTAAAAAATTATACAGACCAGGCAGCATGCTTTTTGAGGATAAAATTATTATAGTTATTTCAAATATGCTACTATAAGCCCATAATATAAAAACACAGAATAAGTGACTTCTGTAAAAATTATATAAATTCCTAAAAGTCCTGTTAAGCAAGTTCACTTTAAAGCCATATGACCAAATAAATTTTCAAATAATTCTCAACGGTACAATTTCAGATTTTTTAAAAAATGTTTTCAAGTCAGTTTGACATTGCTTTTTAATTTTCTTCCAGAACTCACAAGAACAGACAAAAAATTGATTTCTTATTGATATTCACTATAATAGAAACATCATTTTAGTGGAAACTGACATTTTCTTTTTAGCTTTGATAAATGTTTTCATAAAATTTTTTTTTTATCTTCGATAAAATTCAAAATTTCAAAAGTATCTTTGATGAATATTTAATAGTCGGTGTAACCAGCTATTGCAGAAATAGGTACTAATGCAGTAGTACTTGGAACTAGTTGAATTTCTTATGAATGTATAAAATATCTTGAAACTGAGAGAGAGAGAAAATTTGGTGTACACTATGGTTTAAAACATTGCTTTGTGCTAAAGTCATTGTTTCACAAAAAACTGTGTCTATTTAAATATAGCACAACAGTATTATGGCCTAAGCAAGACTGGCTGAAATATATGCCAATATTCAAAAGGATCTGAAAATCAAAATACATCTATTATTTGAATGCTTATTATGAGAGAGAAAGAATGACATCATTCTTGTCATGCAGACTGTTGCAGAGCAATGGTTAGAATGCTAAATTTACAGATCATTACTAGGAACTTATTCTCAATTGATTCTTAACTATTGTAACCTTATGTCAGAAAGTGGGCAGATTCCATTTACAAAATATTAAACTCAATAAGTTTTCTCAGCTGATTCTTCCTTAATAAGCTTTAACATTAGATATCTTTTGTCTATATTTACCAGACTCATTTCATACCAACTTTATTAAAATCATTTCATTTTTACATTACAAGCAGTTTTCACATAATCAAAATGTCCAAATGAAGTACTGAAAATGATTTGCACAAGTTTATTAGTCACTTTGATTGGTGGATTCCACATGAAAGTGAAAAAAAAAAAAACTATTTAAATGAAATTTAAATTTTCTGTTTTTAAAACAAATTATAGTGGACAATAAAAAATAGATACTTTACAACATGGAATCCAAGAATAAATAACCAGTAATTATGTCAAAAATGAATCTTCATCCAGAAAAGGTGATGTTGTATATATGGTGAAATTAGAATGGTATCCTCTATGATGAGCTTCTTCAGGAGAAGCAAAAAAATTGATCCAAAGAACTACCACTCACAATTAGACCAACTGAAGACAGTAATATATGAAAAGCAATTAGTTAAGGGAAAGGGCATATAAGATTTCATTGGTAACCAGAAAAATTGTTACAGCTTGGTTAGGAGGTTTTTATTTATCTCTGTATTTATCAGATAGTACACTTTCAGATTAAACTTTGTTTTTACAGGATTCTCAATGAAAAAATATTTAAATTCCCTGGAAAACAATAAAAGGTACTTAACAGTTTTTTGAGCAATGGAACAAAATAAATATGTTGTTCAATAAAGTTGATGTTGAAAATAAAAAAAAGGTTTCTTTTTAATTAGTAAACCAAATAAAAAATTTTGGATACCTAATAAGGAAATGAAAAATAAATAAAAGAATATAATTTTACAAGAGGATGTTGAAAGGTTTGTGATTCAAAAGAAAATTTAAGGTTACTCATTTGGTTAGATATTGGGAAGTGGGTTGGGCTAAGAACTTTTCAGTATCTCCTTTGTATAATGGTTTCCAAGACAAAATGTCTAGCAAAAAATCTATATAAAGGCCAAAAGACTTACTAATACCCAAGTAATTCAGTTTGATTGAATTCTCCATGTTGAATGGCAATGCAAATACAGATAATCTATTCAGAAGATTCAAATCTCATGCTGTTATTCATCATATCAAAGCTTTTACTGAGTGAGTTATTCATAAAAACTATTTGATTTTGATGGAAGTCTCTTGATTTTGAAGACGACTGCTTCAACCAAGTATATCATTTTTGAAATTGAAGCTATAAGTAGAACACTTACAGATCAAAAAATATTATAGTGCCTATAGAATTAGGTAGTCCATAAGTCATCTCTCCTCTTTTCAGCAAAAAATTTCTATTAAAAAGATAGACACTGAGTGTAAAACCATATAATTTTTAACTGAATTTTTCTTATTTGTGATCTCTTTTAGTAAATAATAAGTTTTAACAAATGGAGCACCATAGTCTTTTTTTAGCAGGTTAGGTGTTTCTAAATGATTAGTTACTCTGAGAAATGATATGTAAACTTTGCATATCCTATACTGTAAATCTCCAGAGTGGAAATATGCATAAACCTTGCTGTGAATCAATCGTTATTTACTAAACTTAGCTTAGTTTTAACACTAGAGTAAAAGTATGGGACATGCTGAGAAGACTGAATTCACAATTCATTAGAATGGTTTCTGAAACTAGCAGGTTAACCTTTACCCCTATTGCAAGGTACTCTTGATATTCATCAATAACAATCCAAGAAATAATGATAAAATATATAGAATAAATATTGAAAAAATAAAATGTATAGAATAAATTCATTGTTATAATGAATTATATTTTAATATTGAAAAAATGAAATGTCAAAAGTATCAATTAATTTTATTGTTATATCTTAAAGATCTTGAAATGCAACAGGTAAAATCAATTCTCAATCTAAGAATCAGCAACTTTAATATGAAAGTATGAAGGTTCTTTTGATTCAAATTTTATTTTAAATATTCTATCCTTAAATTTGATTTAATTCTAACCATAAAAAGAAACAACTTCAGCAAATATATTTTTTTATCTGTGCCTGGAATTAAGCATTCCCATATACTTTTTTCTTTTAAGCAAGTTTTGACCCAAGCAAGGTAGTAAAATGAGTGAGACACAAGGGGTTACTGGAAGTGGAAGAATTAGAAAAGAGAAACATTACTAAGGAGTGGGAACAAAAGAAGAGTAATCAAAAGGACAGCAGATAGCAATTGACATTGCATTTAAATTTTTGAAGATTAAAGTTGACTGAAAAGCATGGGGCTGAAAGAGAGATCCACAAGTGAGAAGTGTGAGAAAAGAAACTATTAGCATAGAATTTACGGTTACTAACTCAACTGTAAATTGCAGAGAACTTGTTGTCAGTTTTAAATTCATAAATTCTAGGTACCATAAAGTGCTCATCTGAACAATTACCATAAAAGTATTTATAAAAAAGGCACAGGAAGGCGATGGGAAAGTGACTGAGGCCAAGATGGCAGATGAGGACCAATAATATTGCTGATTCTTTGGATTTTATCAAGGATCTCTAAATATAAAGCAAGAGCTCAGAACCATATGTGGCAGCAATATTCTAAGCATGGATGAATGGTAAACTTATAGATATGCAAGATAGACAATTTTTCTCTCCTGAATCTAACACAATATAGTGAACCAACTTTCTTAGCACCTGACCTAGCAATAGATTCAATATAGTCTTTCCATTTCATGTCAGCTGAGAACATTAGCTGGAAAGGTACAACGAATCACTCTCTTGGAGGTTTGCATATGCCATATTAATGAAAGGCAGAAAAGGGTCTCTCAGATGATTAATAGAGAGCAGTTTAGTTTTGGAGGCATTAAAATTAACATGCTATCTTTAAAATACATTTTCCATCAAACTTTCTCATCTTTTGGGATTAACCTTGCAGATAAATTGATTTCCTAAAAAATGATTGTCACGTTCCAAAAAAATAACCAATACGCAATATATTTTTTTCAAGGATTCAATAGTTGATATTAATTACTATATATTTTGTATTTTCTAGGCAAAAGAAAAAGACCTGACCAAAATCTTTATCCTTCCTTGAAATCAGATTAAACCTCCTCAATACACTCAAACAAACTTTTCCATGACTGGGCAGTTAAGAAATATCATGTGTGACTCCAATCCTAGATCCATGTTTTATCAAATGTAGGAAACCTATAACTTAATTATGAGTAATGTTTCTTTCTTACTGACAGAGTGGATAATAAAATTTATATATATATATATATATATATATATATATATATATATGTGCGTGTGTGTGTGAGTGAGTGAAAAATGAAAAAATTCATTTATGTGAAGAGAGAACATTTGTATTGACATTTAAATTATACTGCAATAATTTGTAATACCTGGAAAAACATGTTATTCATCAGTTCATATATTCTCCAGTCAGTATTAGGTCAAAATATTTAAACAGAATTGAGTCATTCCATGTCAAATCAACAAAGGTCTGACCATCACAGACAGATTTTTTTTCAAATTTGGAAGGGGCTAAAGGGTTATATCTCGGGAACCCTTTGTAAAATAGGTATCATTCAATTTCTATTATGAAGCTCTATAAGTGTATGAAATTTGAAAAAAATCTGTATTGGTGATGGTCAGACTCTTGTTGATCTGACACAGACTGATTCAATTATTATGAATGTTAATTTATGTTAGAAGTAACACTTAATAAAGTGTTGAAATTAAACTTTTAAAAAATGAAGTATATATCACATCTTGTGACAATAATATTAGAAATATTATAATTAGGCAGAAACTCATAATAGCAATAAAATTTAATATAAAAAAAAATAAGAGTAAAAAATCATTAATGGCCTCTTCAACCATTGATACTACTTATAAAAATAATACATTTAAAAATGATAATTTTACATTTCACTTATATTTTGAGATCATATATCCAGAATGATTTTGAGTAAGGAGTCAGCAAAGCATGGCCTGCTGGCCATATCCAGCACACTGGAACATTTTATCCAGCAAGCTGTTTAGATGGAATATATGATTATTCTTGAATAATTATTTTTCTTTGTTTACTCTACATAATAATGTTAACATCTTTTGTTTATATATCTAATATATGTAAGTAGGAATTATGAAAATTATAGTATATATTATAAATAATGTATACAAAAAGTTATAACTATTTAAAAAATGTATTAAATAAAATAAATACTAGTTGCAATTAGAGAAGTATATCAGATGATATAAAACAATCTTATATTTACAAGAAAAAAATAAAATTAGCCTTCAGAAATCAACTGTTGCATAAGTTAGAAAAAAATTATTTTGATGACAATTTGAAAATTTATATAAAAATACAAGAATGTGGTCAAATAAAGGTTCTCAATTAGTTATAAATTATTAGTTGCTTTTATTATTTTTAATGATTGATGCAAAAAATCTTTTGAATGTATCTTTGGTTCTCCTATCAAAAATACAATTAAACCTGCAGTTCCATGATATTCTGAAGGCAAAAACAAAAAAGGAAAGTTAACTTTTACAAATGCCTCCTAAATTAAAGATATTCCATTACATAATTGTCAGACAAGTTTTTTTTTAATTAAGAAATTCCCTAAAATCAGGTTACAAAAAAACTAAAGTGTCTTTATTTTTTAATAAGACTTGTTTTATTCATTAAATAAATACAAATAATGAAAGATGCTGAATGTTTGATAAACCAAAACCAACAAAGAAAGAGTATGAAACAAAAATATATCTAAATTTGAATTAGGTCACAATAAGTAATAACATTATGAGTTAGAAAAGGACTTGGAGATGATGTATTTGGGAGTAGATTTCAAATATGAAATCAAATAGATGCTTCCCCCAAAAAAAAGGTTGAAGCAAAAAAACTAAAGATGAGTCCTAATTTTGGGATCACAGTGGGACTGTATATAATAGTAACCATAGGTTGTTTAAGAGTTAAAATCTTAACCTAGTGTTTTTATGTCTGGAACATCACATTTTTGTCTTTTGACAAGACATCTTTAGTTTAAATGACCACTAAAAGTAGTCTTTACCTGAATAAGCATCCAATTTCAAAAATGTGTAAGTCTTTAGTTGACATATTTAAGCAGTTTAGCTCATTGGTGAAATACTGAAATCTGTCTAAATAATTATCAGAGGCCTATTAAGCATCTGCAGCCCTCATAAAAGAAAGAATTACTCCTCAACATTGCTTTCCTTGAAGGAAGCTTTGTCGCTAATGTAGCTCTGGCAATATTCATCAGATATGCTTGAACAAATCCAACTTCCTGGATAGCAGGCTTATGAGAAAGGCATATTGGATAAATTCCATAATCTTGCACCTTCAGCCAAAGCAGAAGTACCAGCCATGCTTCTTGAAGATCAATTTAGAAAAAAAAGAATACAAAAAAAAAAAGAGCAAATCAAAAGAATTTTACCCTTTGAATAAAATAATTAGATTCCTGAAACAAATTCTTTGATATTCAAATCATTTGGCACTGATGATTTGAAACAGTTTTAAAAACTAATGTTCATCCTAGATATGATCATCATAGATTCAGTAGTAGTATAAAATCTGGAGATGTGGATTTTACAAGTACATAAAATGATTGACTAGTCAGACTAAAAAGTAAAAAGTTGCTGAAAATCACAAATTAATCTCATTACAATTATATTATTACCAACACAGACAATGATGAAACTATCTTTTTCAAATAAGTAACAATATCCATTCATCTTGCTCCTAAAATATTTTTCAGTAAAATGAATTAAATATTATTGCTCCATGTAAAATAGTTTAAACAAATATTATTTGATAATATTCAAATAATGCATTTCAGGAAAAAAAAAAAAAAAGGAAGAGAAAAGTTAGTTCTACTGCGGCAATATTTCATTATTGTGCATAAACAGGTGTATAAATCATAGTTTATCACAATTTTATGACTTTCCAATAAAGAAATGCCTACCATTAGACCTGAATCAAGTTAATTACCAGAAGAAAATGTAATATTGAATATGAAAGGTATATTTGAATAGATTCCTATCCATCCAAAATAATCATCAGGAAAAATGTTATTTTTTTATTTTATATTTTAATTTTATGATGCATGGATTTTAATCATGGATTAAATTTGCATTAAATGGTAATCAATTTTCTGAATATCTTTTACCTGAGATTTAATACAGATATCAAGGGATATAATTTTCATTATTTACATATAAACTAATGATTTCCAAAGCCTCATCAAATCTTTATTTTTTAAATTTAATCTATTTGAAACTTAGAATAACAAGTATTATAAATATACAAAATTAATTCAATCATTTTCAAGGTTTTAATGGATTCTGAATTTAAAAATTTCTGTATCAACAAATTACAAAAAAAAAAAAAAAGAAAAAAAAGTCTTTCTCAAGGTCATTTGACAACAGTGTGCATGGAGAAATTTGAACCTATCAACAACATTTAAAAGTTTGACTGCAAAATCAAAACTTAAAAAAGTTCTTTGATTGGAAAAAAGGACAAATCAATGTCCAGTCAGGATCATAGAATTTCAGGATGCACTTCCGTTTAAAAGAATGCAAGAAAGTAAACCTTGATGTTGTTTATATACAAGAGGTGAGTTGACTTGGTAGTGACTCCATTGTGTATTTAGGATACAATTTATTTTAGACTGGCCACAAGGAGAAAAGACAATATGCAGTTGGAATTGCAATATACAAATCACCAGATATTGTAATAGACAATATTGTATACTAGTCAGAAAGACTGATGGCTGCAAACATTCTTGTTCATAGCTGTAAGATCTGAGTAATATCAGCTTATGCTCCCCAAATGAAAAAGATGTGGTTTTGGAAAAAGAAAAATTCTATACAGAATTAACTAAACTTTGTATATTAGAAAAAACCCAAAACTGTGCAATAATGAGGATTATAATGCACCTCAAATATTTTTAAACACCCCTCCTACTTTGATAGTAGGATGATATCACCCTCTCAAACAGAAGCAATGAAGAACACTTGTCAAGCTTTTGTTACCTAAGAGGATATTTTTATCCTTAACATATGGTTCAACTATGACTATCCCATGAAACACCATATCACATAGCATAGCCCAGATAATGTAACAAAATCAGTATCTCAGACTCTTGGATTAGTTTGTGATAGATGTTAGAGTATATAACTTCAAACCTTGTGAACTGTCACTACAGAAACACAAAGAACTGTACCAGATAACAAAAAACATTACTTGAGAACTTTCAACAACTAAAATGGATAATGCATTTAACTCGAAGAGAAAATAATGACAATTAAGATGATGACATTCGACACTACTTCAAATAAAAGGTTAGGAAGAAAAACCGCATCATTACTGTAAAGATTGATAACAGCTGCTGGACTTGAGAACCCTATTTTCCTGAAAAATTGTTTTAAGAGAAAGATTTTATAAATTTTAACCGACAATAGTACTGGCTACTTGGTCAATGAATGCCTAATGTCTCCTTATAAAGAAACAGCTAATATTACCAATACTCATATGTTTTATATGCAGTGCTTGACAAGTGTTATGTCCATTCTGAAGGATACTTATACAAGTTTACTAAATCTGTTCAGGCCGATATCTCATAAGTGTCAATGAAAAGATCCTGTTTAAACTGCTATCCACCAGAATGACTGCTTATATCTCAAACATTCAATGAAGAAAGCAGTTATACATATCAGCATAATTTCTGCTAAAATTCAAATGTACTGGAAAGAGAAAACACTTTGAATTGATTTAACATGTTTGGGTTCTTTTCATCACACTGATATAAAAAGAGCACTTGACTTGTTTTGAGAGTTTTGTGAAGTGACAAGATTCATAATGTGTTATCTTGTGTTATTTTAATTGCTGTTCACTTCAGAGTTTGTAATATCATTGCAGTTACTTGGGACTGGTATTTTGATGTCTTGATACTGCTGTTGGTTGTCCTATTGATGGAGATGATTGACTCAAATGTGTTTAGAATATCCAATCAATAGTACTAATTGCTCATTTATAAGAACATTTATTGATGGTATCACAACCCATATCACCAGTGTACCTGATATGGAACATATTCTAGTCTCTCTGGAAAGTTTAGTATCATAGGCACTGATGAAGTTTAGCCTTTATGATATTGTTACTTGTATACAGTTTAAGATAACAGGTGATGATATGATATCAGGATAGCAACTGATGATATAATTATAAATATCCTTCAACAAAGATAATGAATACTATATGCCTAAACTGTTTCTTCATCTTTCATATATTCATCCTTTTCAAAATGTTTAATAGCTGATGTAGTGCTTGAGATATATGGTATTCATTATCAGTGTTGGCCTGATGAAGACAGAAAATCACCTTTTGAGGACCAGCTGAAGGTTTGCTGCATAAGTTCATTCCTCTATCCCATGTGGCTGTTGCAGGTGTATAAGGTGCTTCTGATGGATATTCAAGTATGAGAAAGACATACAAATAATTGCGAACATACAAATAATGAGTTCCATGGGGCTGTAAGTTTTAAGAATATTAAGTCAAGTTAACTGAAACAATTGAAACTGCACAAACTGGCTTTGGGTATGATGAATATATCAAAAGAAGAGTGGTCATAGCACAAATTAAACATATAGGGAGTAGTAACAGAGTAGTTAAAGCCAAGACCCAACCAAAGAAGGATACCTGGACAGTGTAAAACTGGCTAGAACTTTTACCTTTTCATGGACTGAGATCAGACATGTAATCATATACAATCTGCTTTCATTTCATGCTAACAAACATAGATGAAAATTTGGTGAGTCAATTATGTGCAGCCTTTATGGTGGTTTTGCTTCCTTAGAACATATGCTTGTTGGTTGTACACAAACCTTTCTAGGATTAATTTGGTTGCACAATCAGGTGTTGCAATATGGCCAACTCAATAGAACATTATAGTAATTCTATATTAGAAATAAAGTGTGGCTATAACAATTAAAGTAAAAGCACAAGTTTAAAAAAAAAAAAAAAAAAACACTGTATAGTAATAATAATTTTCCATCTTGGAAATTCAAATAGAAAATAGCTACATTCATATTGCAATAAACTATCTATAAATAGAATTGATACTTTCTCAAGTATGAAAGCATTTTTCTTAACCCCTTACCTTTGAATTAGAATCTGAGCCTCTTATCCTTCAGTTCTATAGTTATTGAACCAAATACACAAGCTGTTAAAGTTATTGATAATGAAAAATCATAACATATCTTTTACATAATATACCAAATCTCACAATTTAAATATAATTAGAATAAGTGTTTTAGCCACGGGGTCTGCTTGTAAAGCTGTCTACACAAAGTGAGTTTGACTTAAGAGGACCTCTTTCTAACTGGATTAATCAAAAGCAAAAATAGAAAACAAAGGTACTAATGATTATGAATACAAAAAAATGCTTGAGGCCTAAAAGTTTGTAACTTGTATTTTTATTTTGTGTTGTTTTTTTTTTTTTATTCCTACAAGGACCTAGCAAGATAAACAGAGCAACTAATCCACAATTTGCAAAGCTATTAAACTCTTTAGGCCCAATCCAATGAGACATTTTATAGTTATTTAGAGGAAGAAATAAATCATATTAGTTGACAAGTGCCATCTGTTTTGAAGCATCATAAACAGAATAATCCTTTTTCTCTGCTTATATCTGGCAAACTGACAAAATTGTCTTTCAGACAACAATAATAAAGCTGAAAAATAATTGTTGTGTTTTTCCTTTTAATGATGATTGTAATAGGTAACCTTGAATAAAATAAGGGAGGAGACATTCATGTTTTGTTAATCTTGATCGAGTAAAAGTTAAACATACTCAGGATTAAGAGATGAAACAAAGTAGAATGCACAGCAATCGAGTATGAATATTTAGAAATAGAATTATTATATCAAAATTTAAATGCTTAAATAGATACATAGAAGGGTATGATGTTTCAACCCCTAATATCCTCAGCTTTAAATATCACTGATATTTACCAAAGAGCATCAAGCAGATGTATTTCACAAACTTAAAGACATGCATACATTAATTATTAACTCCTGAATAATTAATGCTTATGAATTGGAATATGATTTACTTCACTATGACGTTTTAGTGCAAAACAAAATTGAGTTCTTATTGAATGGTATCTATAAAATAATGTGACAGTTTGCATGATCAATGAAGATAACATAGTAAAATAATTTTTATTAAAAATACTAAATATTTTTTATTATTTTCAATCTGATTAAAACAAATGCATATGCATTTTGAATATAATTCTTATCTCCTGCATTAATCACATTTACTTTTTTCATTCTTAAATCAGTAATATATATAAACTATACTTAATTTCAAGAAATACTAACAAAATTATCTAATGAGAGTTTTATTTTCCTATAGTCAGTTCATAATTCAATAATAGTTAAGAAATGGCATATATGAGACTTCTACTACCTACCAAAAAAATTTTTTCAAAAATATCTCCTGAGCCTTATATGCAAAATTTAGGTATCTTGTAGGCTAATGTTTACCTAGATACAATATACAACCTAACTGTATCATACTCTTATACTATTTGCTTAAATGTCGTCATCATCATCATCATTATTACTATTATGACAAGTTCTTTAATTAAAATTGTAAAAGAAAATATATTTGACTTATTATTCACATCTATTTATCAAGGCTTTATGTAACTCCAGATAAATAAAGTATGCATATTTAATCAAGAGGAGTAAAAAAAAAAAAAAACTACTGTGTAATGCTTAAATATTGGATTTTCTAGATAAAAAATGTATACCAACTAAGTATATAAAGTGTTTACAATAAAATATATGAAAACTTGTAGGATATAGGCCAAGAGCTTGAGTAATTAGTTTGCTTCAGTATTTATGAGATAAAGCATGATTAGCTTTTATGAATTTGTTAAGCTACTTATCTTTAGCTTGACTGAATGTAGATGACTAGGATATGGTCAGTAAATTTTGAAAATGAAACCTGGAATAACATATCTTTGAAGTTTGAAGAAACAACTCTAAACTATATGACAATTGCATTTGGAGACTACAAGTCAGGTTTCTACATCTCAGCATAGCTAAGAAACAAAAATAAGCTTTATACATCATCAGGAAATGATGGATTGGAAATGTTAAACAACAAGATGATAGAAGAGATTGGTGTCTAAAAAGCAATCATTTATTGAAAAGTGACAGAATAACCAATCTATAAAAATAATTTTATAAATACAGTATACAAAAATCAAAAGGATTGAAAATATTTCTTTTTAACCATCCTACTCTTATTCTTTACAATGATTTAACCATGTTCAGGTAAATGTCCTCGGTGCTGATAACTGTTATTATTCTACTTACAATTTTGCCATGGTATTTTTACTAACATTTGCTAAATGTTAACATGATACCATATCTGTTCCATGTGTAATTTGAATTTGATTGTAATCAACAATGTGCTTTCCATTTATGCACTTGATACTGAGAAGCAACAATGACAAATCAGCACTAACAGTACAAGAATGTTTTCTGTATAGTGCTTACATAAATTATGGTTAAATCTGTTTTTCAAAATGCTTTATGCAATTTTCACATATCAAAATTTCCTATTGCCAGAAAAAGATTCCCTTGTAAATAAAACTAGCTGGTTAGATAAGATTGATGCATAGAAAGAAGGGTGTGTTTCTAGTTGTTTGCAAATCATTGCAATTCATTCCTTTAAAATCCATCATTATTATTAAGAACATTACTAAAAATAACCAGAACAGCATTATTACAAATATACTGTGCATAATATTATGATATAAAAAGTCAAACATTCACTTGATCAAATTTTCTTTTACTATGAAACAATAACATAAAGCAATTGCTTTGAAACTAAGTTTAATTGCATGTTGACTTTTGAAAGAGATAGAAAGCAAGCAAATTTAATTTCTTCATTCTAAATTATAGAATTTTTATTTGTAAAGTACTTTCACTGTAATATTCATTGAGTAATTTTTTTAATACTGCTTATAAATGATATGATCTGTATTTAAATATTCATCAAGTCAGAATAATACTAGCTAATATATTTTTGTTATTATTACTATAATTTTATTCCATTATGATCATTTTAAATGTTGCTGTTAATGATATTATAGCAATGTAACTATTAGCATTGTTATTAATACTGCCAAAACAATTGTTTTATCAGTAATGAAATCTTGAATCAGCTACTATTAGCCAAGCCATTGAGAAATTCATCAATTGTACAGCTATCTAAATTATATTTATTAATTTTAAACATATTCAAGTTAAATTCCTCTTAAATATATCTACTTTTTATAGAAATTAAATAAAATATCTGCCAGTAAGAAGTGAAATTAACATTAAAAATTATCTGAGAAAATGATATTTCTCATTATTATTACAGTAAATTGGAAAGGTAACCTCAAAGAAACGATTGCCACAATATAAAAATTTTCATAGTTTGTCCTATTCAAGCAGTCTGGATCCCCAAAAAATTGAAACATGAGTCTCCGTAAAAAAAAAAAAAAAAAAAAAAAAAAAAAATAGATGTGTTTTATTCCATTATATTATAAAAAGCCAATAGATTCTGCTACATGAAGCATGATAAGAATTTAAAATACATATGATATTGATAGATATAATTTAATAAAAGTAACCACATTTTTCCAGGAGAAACTGAAATGAGTTCACTTTGACTTACTTATATAGAAGCATAGAAACGTGCTGATTACTTTGATTTGTGAATTCTTGTTGTAAGAATTATCTGTACAATTAAGAGAAGCTGGAAACATGGACATTACTCAGGCTTTAGTCATGCAATGATGTCATCCATGCTGCAAATCACTGTGATTCATGCTCTTATAAACAAAACAAAAGGACAAAGAAAATTAAAGCAAAATGACATCTAAGTCAGTCCAGGCATCCGTCAGCACAATACAGGGATGCAGCAGAAAGGCAAGATAGAGCTGAACTCAGGAAAAGTCTACTGGGTAACTATGTAGGAAACTGATTATAGATTTCAAGGAAGCAACCAATCATAATTGCAACATTAGAATTAATCAAAGCCTTGTCTAAAATCTGACAAATTTTATTCTTAATACAGGCAATTCTAAATTCATAAACTGTGATTGACAACAATAAAGAAAATCATTTATATGATACAGTCCTGTTGTATAAGACACAATCAAATTATTTTCATAGTGTCACCAAAATGAAGAATGAGGTCAGGAGTCCCTTACCTAAATAGTTAGTTAAGTATGGGAAAAATTAATCAATGAAAAAAAAAAAAGATTTAGCAATTTCAATTATTATATAAAATAGAGTCATAACTATTGTATAACAGATTTATTTTAAAAAAATACTTTTTTGCTTAATTCCAGTGAATCGAGGTTATAAAACATTTTCAGTCCTGGTTACCAGACAGTGATGCTCATCTGATTGAACATCTTTTAGAAAATAAATAGAGCCAAAGTTCTTTAAGCGCTTTCCAAAAATTAATCATCGTTTTTACTGATATGCCCAAAAGGAAAATATTTCAGTTGTTGATGACATTTTTTTATATTCCAATTCAATTTAGAAGTATTAGTCTTCAAAGAAAATTATGGTTAATATTTTTTTTCTTTTTATAACAGAAAAATATACCTGTATGAATTAAAAGGGTTTCCAAGCATGAAATTTTTCTTTTAAATATACAAAAATATACAAAAAAATGGAGTGCATTTCTTTTTTTTTTTTTTTTGTTAGATATAATGATAGCTTTTGCTTATATTTGCTATTTAGTTCTAAGGTTTCTAACTTATTAGATTCTTCATTAAGCATAAGATGGTCAACTTTATCTACAAAAAAATACATGTCAAAGCAAACATTTTTCAGTGTTACATTTCTACATGTAAACCATAACAAATATTAAGTATATGTGTATTTAATCCTGTAATACCTGTATTTTGGTTTCAGTAATTTTTAGTTTTAACATTTTTTTTTTCAAGACCAATGTTCTTTACAATTTTTTTTTCTATGAAATGTACATTGTCGATCATAAGAGGTGTATTTCTGTGTAAAATAAGCTCAACCACTCCATTCATAAAAGTTAACTAATGTGTCTGAAATGACAAACATTGAAAAACCTTGGTGCTTATTTTATGAATTACTTGAAAAAGCATTCTGATCTTTACTGTTTCCATCATTTGACTTTAAATCCAACACTATGCCAAAGTAAAAAAAAAAAAATTAAGAAAATCAATGAATACTTCCTGTAATTATTGGGTAATGTAAAAAATTGTTCAATTTACAAACTGAAAATTAAAAAATTATTTTTTTGTTTTTCAACATTAATTTTATTGAAAACATTTGCCTATTCTGCTGTTTTTCAGGTTAAATTTATAATTCCATTATTTCAGAACTTTTTATTTTCTTCAGCAAATAAATTGACTTAGGTGCCTTTTGCAGTCTTACAGAAAAGTAAAAATTTTCTTTATTAAGATAATTCTGAAACGACAAGAATAAGAAGAGTAATTTGAAGGTGCAATATTTGGTAAACTTCCCAGCTGTAACAATTTTTGCTTTTTGTGACCAAAGAAATATACTTTAATAGAAATATAAATCTTGGGTCTCTTTTCATTGATTGCTGTGCTCAGTTGCCGTAATTGGGAACAGTACTTATTTGAATCAATTCTTTGGATGAAAACCAGCTTCTTGCACCTTTAGAGGAATATAACAAAAGCTGGTGCAAGTGATTTTCAGCTCTTGATTTGGATATTCTGAATGTGTTAGCTATCTTGTACATTGTATAACATTGATTTTTCTCATGCATTGATTTAATTGCTACCAAGCTCAACTCATCTATAGATTATCAGTCAACAATAAATCTCCAATATGAAACTCACAAACTACTTTTGATACATTCAATCATCTACAGTACCTTTTCTATAAACTGCACAAATATTTTGCATTTTTATCTTAAAATATATGTCAAAAATGTTAATTTAATGTTAGAATCGAACAAAAATGCACGTTGATATTACAGCTGTGGCAAACAAAAGCATTTTTTAATGTCACTAAAACTGAATATTTATGCTATCCCACAACAACAAACATTTTGGCTAAACTAATAAAAAGGTTAAAGATAAGAATACTTTCCTAACTTGTGAAATAACATCATTAGACCTTCAGGGAATAAACGTTAATAACATACTCTACCTTTCAACATTGGAAAAGATTTTAAAATTTGTAAATATTTTAAAAGAATAAAATGTATTATTAATGATTTATTTGTATTTTTTCCATAGGTTAGTGTACAGATGCATTAAAAAGTCTACACTGCACCAGGGGCTTCCTACTCAAGAAATCAACAAAAATATCAGGAATTAGTAAAGAGAAAAGGCATAAAAATAACATGAAATTGTATCTTTATTTGGTGATCAGGCAAAAAAAGTTACAACTTAGTTGGGAAGTTTTCACTAATCAGCCATATTCACTAAATATTATACCTTTGAATTATCATTTATTCCAGTTTTAATGACAAAAACATTCTTTGTACAAAAAATAAAATGTTCTGAAGAATACAATGAAGTTGCTTGAAAGATAGAAAAATAATTAATATATTGTTAAATAAAGTTAATAACAAAATTAAAAAAAAATTGTTTTTTGATTTAATTTAAGGCAAACAAATTTTTTGTTATCAAATGATCCATTTCCATCATACTACATGTGTGTGTGTGTGTGTATGTTGTCACATATATAGCATGATTATAAATTTAAAAAATATAGACAATGAAAGCAATTCTGAAAAGTTTACTATGAATCAATATTTAGCCACCAAATTTTTAAAAAATTTAGATGTATCTTTAAATGGTAAAATGCAAATAACCTGATTACCTTTATAATAAATTCTGTTATGCTGAAGCTAAAAGTATAGTTTATTTTATGTTTTTAACAATATTAAACTTAATATAAGAATAACAAGCATTTAGAGCAAATTATTTTTATTAAACTTAAGTATCAAAAAAGAAACATTCTTTGATCAATCTTATTTGAATAAATATTCCCAATTCTTTTGCTAGCTTGCAAAAGATAGGAATATTTCAGTTTGAAATTATATTTGTAAGATCATATAAATTCTAGAAAATTAATGACATTATGTAGGTTTATATGCACATTAAATTATAACAGATCAGCAAAATTTTATTAAAATTTTAGATAAATATTTAGATAATCTATGAAATCATACAACAGGTTACATCATACTTCCAGTGGATTTGAAATCTTGACCCCCAGTTTATAAGATCAATGACCTTAAACTTAGTTATGAAAGTATATAAAATTGATGGTTATAATTACATATAAAAAGGTCCTTTAATAAGTATAAAACCAGATACAAATTTTGATCTGAAAACATTCTTTAAATATTGAAACTGGAGGTGCATTAACAAGAAAGGAGATTATGTTGAAAAATAAAATGCTGTTTTTTCCTCATTTATATAAAAATCTATTATTGATTTCCAGTTCAAAAACACACAAATATATTTCTTAACTTGTATGGTAAATAATGTTAAGAAAATGAAGTAATTATTATCAGCATAAGAATAATTACTGCATTACTTTGTGAATCTTAACATTACTTATCATAAGACTAATAACAATCAACATGTCAATCACCTTGTAACTTTGGCTAATAGGATAATTGTTTGATTAAATTTTCTTTGCTTAACCATTTTTTGAAGGAACAAAGGAACTATATATTACAAATGGAATTTTGCAATAGAATAATTTTCCAACTAATTAACAGGCAGTTAAAAAATAGAGATATCATGTTCAACATTCTTAAACCTTGCCAATAGCAATTAGAAAAATGCAACAGGCAATATCTTTCTTTGAAATTATTGTATGCTTTCCAAAATATTTTTTGCTCCAACATCTGTCAAAAAACAGCACTCAACAAAAGCATTCTTTTTCCCTAGCTGAAAACATCTGCATTAAGAAGGAAGTTGGATTCTTAGATTATCATATGTAAATAAGTAATTATGGATTTTAGTATAAATATACTGAGCAAAGAACCCTATTCAGAGGACTGTTTTTGAAAAGATCTTGTCTAGACTAATGAGTAGTTATAGAAGCAATAAAACTTACAACTTGCTAATTGCAATCTGTATACATTTCAGATGCCAGTTCCAGAATTATCAGTTTAGTTAAATTTTGTCTGACTGAAAAATTCAAATACAAGAAGAAAAAAATTAGATTTCAAAGGCAATAATAAACTATTATCAAGAACAATTACAATAATAGTAATGTTGAGATTAACCATTTCCTAACAGGAAACATTTGGTATTCATTAACCTAACAGTGTTACTGTTGGTTAAAATTTATAAAAATCTTTCTCTTAAAATATTTTTTTCAGGAAAAAAGCTTTTTCAAGTCCACTGTTATCACTTTTCCTAGTATTGATGAGGAGTGAGAGGGGTCCTTTAAGGTAGTGTGGAAAGTCAATGTTTCAATTATGTCATTATTTTTTCTCCAAGTTATATGCACTATCTGTTTTAGTTATTAGTTATGCTGGAAGTCTCTAAGTGATTTGTTTTGTTATTTGGTAAAGTTTTTTTTATTTGTGATTCTTTAGCTTCAGTCTATGAAATCTGATGAAGGACTGATTCTTTAAAATCTACAGAGTTCATTCACTTGAAGCTATTTTTAATTACTGACCTGAGAAAACAGTTGTATATAGCTGACAGTTTAGATATTTCTGAATGAGTTGGATATTATATGAGAGCCTAGATCTGATGAGGCTATTTAAGAACATGACAGTTCTGTGGTTAATATGTTGGTTTTGTAGCATCCTGTAGTGTTGGACAAAACTACTCCTAGAGAAGCTTAATTTTCTTATCTCCAATACTAAATTTGTTATAAGCAATTTAGATACTGAGGTATTTGAAGTGTTTAGTATTTGTTAATTCCACTAAATTCAGGGTATTTACCATTACTGCTTTGATTCCAATTTCAGAACATAATTTCAGTTTTGAAAAGTTTTATCTTAAGTTCCACTTCTTGGAATATTTGGTGAAGAATGTTTTTTTTTTGTTCAAGATCATTCTTATACCAACTATGAAAACCTATGTCATAAGCATAGTCCCTCCTTATCAGTATATTGACATCTGTAGGGAAAATAGTAACACTGTTTTCTATTAGGAGATTCATTTGAGATGTGCTATAAAATGTTAAAATGATCAAAGCCTATTTCTTCACATTTATGCTTATATATATTCAGAGCATTGTATAGGAAGAGATTAAGTAGAGTGAGAATCTTATTTCCTCCTTGTTATACTCCTGATGGGGTTTGAAATAATTTGGTGTCTTGGTGTATACGATTTTGTGGACAGATATAGTTTCTCTATCTGATCTAGACATTCAATGAAGTTGGAGCTTGGAAGACCATTTCTGATGGATGAGAAAAGGAAATCTCTATTGATATGGTGATATACTGCTGTGAGATCACCATTTTCTGTTCGACAGGTATGCAATTTTCTGGAGTTGTCTGATGACATATATGCCATTATTGCACCCCTTACCAGAGCAAAAGCTAAATTGGGTTGTTAGAATTTGATTTTCACAGAATGTGAAGAGTCTAGTTAGTAAAATATTCATTATTACTTTCACTGTAATGGATCCAGTTGAGATATGTCTTATGTGTGTGGGTCTTCATGACTACCTGTTTGTTTTCACAATGTGTAACTGCATGATATACTCCACTGCTTTTGAGACGTGCTTTTGAATCAAGGCTTAATAGAAAATTATATTTGTAATTTAAGGAATCTATGAAAGATCTTGATCATCATATGAGCTCCTAACATATCAGACATTTTTAGCCTTGACATTGTCAATTGTTAAGTGAGTGTTAAGAAATTTTACTTCTGTTAATCTTTCAACCAGATATTTCTTTCCTGTTTAAAGTTAACAATCAGTTGGGAATTGAACTATAAAGTTCATCACATGAAAATCCCAAACTACTATGGGTTTGTTGCTTTGGTTACTAAATGCAGCAATACACACTTAGTGTCTTTCTGTGGTAACCTCAGGACCAAGAACTCTGTTTATGATACAAGATGTAACAATATACCTGAGTGGGAATATGGTGTCTCTCTCTTTGTGATTTCTCTTCTTCCATGGTTTTTAGTTTCAGTTTTGAAGCACTATGATTGGGAGTATCAATCACTAGTTTAGCAATTTTCTGGTCAGCAAAGTCTGTTACCCCCATATCTAGATATCTGAAAAAGTTCCAAGCTAGAGTCATGTCACAAAACTAAAGTAACAGATTCCTGAGATTGATGGAGTTTTGTTATAATGTCAAAGACCAGAATACTTTAACAAAATTTTAATAAAAAATACTTTATTTCATATGTTGGTTACATAGTTAAGTATTTCAAGATAATGTCGTTCTTTCCCTAATTTTAATGTTTGACAGTAGTATCCAATAATCTGAACTTGGAATCACTTGTTCACAGGTATGATGATATTAGAAGAACACTCTGTTCTATTTTTCAAATGTTGGAGTGATAATTTGTTAATCTGCTCTTACATCTCCTGGTACAAGTTGCTCTTCACATGTCTCTTTGCTGATAGCTTTGGTGTAAATTTATAGTGTTCCCCAAACTTGTATATATGGAATTCAATCTACCAGATTGTCACCAATGGTGTATTGGTATGATTTAACCTTTAATTTGGGAATTAATTCTCTAGGGGGTCTCCTTTGAGCTTAGAAAGCACATAGCCTGCTAACCAATTCTGATAACTTGCTTCTCAAAAACTATCCTTTAAGACCACCAGTAAATATATCTATGTAAACAAACCACACAGCATATTGGCTGGTGAAATTATTCTGCCTAAGAATGTCTTTGGGTAAACAACTTAATTTCAAGTGATTTTAGAAATAATATTTGATTACAGCTGCAGATGTAATTTAATTATTGTCATAATTTTTAACCAATTTGTGTTCAAACCCTTAAGAACCCCTCAATCCATCTAATTTCTTAAAACTAATTGAAATTTTAATGTTTTATATATTTATTTTTTTTAACATTTAACTTTAATAATCATTAAACACAGCCAAGCCTTGTCATGTTTTCCTGTCTTGTACCATAAAATTGAGCCTTTCCACATTTACTCTAATGAGTATTGTCAAACCTCCTTGAAGTTCTACTTGCCAACTAAGCTACCAGTTAGAGTCAAACAAGATAAATTACTGATAATAAATTAACAAATAATAGCTCACAATAAAGAGTCCTCAACAACATTAAAAAAAAAATTATTACACATTACCAAAAAAGGTAAGTGTTAAAAGGTTTCTATAGTCAAAAAGCAAATTTTCAGCTTCAGAAGATTAATGGTACTAGTGCATCTGCAACTGACCTAAGTCAAAGAAGGGCACATGCATACCAAAAGCATGAATGAAGTGATAAATTCTGCAATCAACAAATGTTTCATAAGCAACTTCATTTACTAGCAACTAGTGAAAGAGCAATCAATTAATAAATAAATTTAGAGACATAATGTGACCTGGATATATACATTTTTTTTTCAATTGATGTCACCCCATGCAAGGCAGTAAAGCCACTAAGACACAAGGAATTACAGGGTATGGAAGAATTAGGAACAGAAACATTATTAATGAGCAGGAAAAGAAAAGAGTAATCAGGACAGTTGATAACTATTGACATTGCATTTAAATTATTGAAGATTAAAGTTGGTTGTTAAGCATGGAGCCAGAAGGGAGTTCCACAAGCAAGAAATGCAAGAAAAAAAATTGTTAGCATAGAATTTATGGCTATGTCTAGCCAGCTCAACTGTAAATTGATGAGATCACAACAACAATCTAGTACTGTGCTTAAATTCAAAAAGTCTAGGTACCATGGTGAAGTGATCATCCAAAAAATTACCATGAAAGTATCTATAGAAAAGATACAGGGAAGCAACCTTATGGCAGTGGGAAAGTAACTGAAGTCAAGCTGCCAGATCAGGGCTGATAATATTGCTGATTCTTTGGATTTTATCAAGGAACTCAAGGTAAATAGTAGGTGCATTGTACCATATGTGGCAGCAATATTCTAGACATGGATGAATGGTAGACTTATAGATATGTATGATAGATTCTAGAGAAAAATTGTTTTGCATGACACAGTGAACCAAATTTCTTAGCAGCTGAACTAGCAATAGATTCAATATAATCTTCCCACTTCGTATCAGCTGAGAATGCTAGCCAGAGAAGGTCACTTTCCTGGAGATTAGCACCAGCTATGCTGATGGAAGGCAAAGAGGGATATCTTACATGATTAACGGAGAGAAGTTTAGTTTTGGAGGCATTAAAATTAACAAGCTAACTTTTGCCTCAGTTAAGAATGAACTTAAGGTCTTTTTGGACATTGGCTGCCATTCTGACCTTATTGAACTGATCAACCTTACTATCAAGACAGGTGTAAATGGCTGTGTCATCAGCATAGATACCAAGTTGAGAGCTGATGTCATCAGGAAGGTTATTAATGAAAATTGAAAACAAAGTAGGATGAAGGATGTAACCCTGGGGTACACCCATATTAGTACGAAAGGATCTAGATGAGTGGCTGTTCAGGATAATTTTCATTTGATAGGAAAGACTGGATAAATTAAAAGGTTTTGTCCATAACTTTTCAGCTTTTGGAGAAGACCTGTATGTTAACTTTATCAAAAGCTTTTGAGATATCAAAAGCTACAGCCTGGGCTTCCCCCATTTTTATCTAGAGCATGACAGACTCTTTTTGCAACCAGATTTAAGGTTACTCAATGATTCATTCAGCAATTTAATGCTGAAAAGTTAACTAATCATTGAGAAAACCTAAATAAAACTAAGGATTTAGAAATCAAATATAAATATATCAACTGGAAAACCTAAATTGTTACTAGTTTTACAAACCGCAACAAACACCCAAAAGACTACAATCTGTCATGAGGTTTCAACATCTCATGATAAAAAGAACACACTGTTGTTAAGTCAATGATTATTCCGAAATGATCCACTTGGTTAAAAGATTTAACCTGATGAAGAATTAAAAAAGTAGGTAGTGAAAATGTACCAATGTCCAAATATGATTAGGCCAATAATTCACCCTTGAAAAAGAATCAATATAAAACCAAAACATCAGTTCTTATCCTTACATGATTCCATTTGGTATCATCTTGTATGAATTAAAAAAAAAATGTCTATACATACAGATGGTCATTGGTAAATTCCTTAGTAATCATTGTCATCAGAGTTCTATACTCCAGTAATTTAGTCCAATGATTTTGTAACTCACCTAAAAAAAAAAAAAAAAAAAGAAAATTGAAGAAAAATGAATGCATAATAAGCATAATAAGCCTTATAAATCTTTGTAAAAAATAGCAAGTACAAAAGGCTGCTGGTATTAAAATTCAGCTTTATGAAATACTGGTTTTTACTTTTTTTAACAACAATCTTAACCACAGAGTAGGTGCATTAGAGCCAATAATTCATGAGAAAAAGAACATTCTTGTTATCAAAGTCAGTATAGAATCATGACTTTTGCACTTCCTTTTCAACCTTGATTATTGACATTTTCATTACAATCTTTATAAGCAAAGAAAGCCCTCAAATAAATACATATTTTTTTTTTATCATTTCACCCCAAGCAAGGCAGGAATGATTCCACACTGCAGAGGTTGGTACATATACCACAAATGTTGGAGAAAAAAAGTTAAGGGGGTTTAGGTGATTTTTGTTGAGCTGGTTTAGGTTTATATTTTTGGTTATTTATAATCATGATGCATTATTTGATAAGGAAAAGCCTATGGTAGTAGTAGCAGTTGGTCATCTAATGCAACACATGCAGGAAGGGAATTTGCACATGTGCCGGAAGGGAAAGGCACAGAATGCAACATAGAGTGGCTTCGGGGTTGCCCACCAAAGGTGCTTGCAGGAACACCTGTCCATGCATGACATGGCACTGCAAGAACCCCAATATCATGCAATTGTTTATCAGAGCAGCTTCTCAAGATGCTACGCAAAACTCCTAACCTAGTTTTCTGGTTGTTCTGAGGGTACTGACCAAGCTGGTACCCTCAGAATGAAGAGACGTTGCCACTTTCCACAAATATAAAAAAATAAACAAAAAAAACATGGCAGCCCCACTATTTAGGCCTGAGAGAAGGAAAGGAACTGGGAACCCCTTCCTAAATAGGAAAGGGATGGGCCGCTACTCCTGTTCAAGAGAAGGGGAGAGTATGGAATGGGCTATAGGAAAACCTTTTTACCCCTATTAAAAACAAAAAAGTTACTAAGTTTTAACTTAGTTAAAGTCAAGATGTACATTAGAAATTCAACAAAGAATTAAAAATCTCAGAGAAATACCTCTGAAAGAACTTTACAAGACAAAATATTCCTGGATGGCTCTCCAGTTAAATTATAACAGAATGGACACTGATAACTTATATTTGGAGTCACTCTGTGGCTCACAGAACTTTTAGACAAATGCCATGTTTAACTGACATAAATAGGGATAGGCAGAAACAGGTAGTTGGGAGGCTATCTGTCCCTAGAATCATAGCAGCAGGGTAAAAAAAAAGAAAAAGGAAAGAGTGTAAAAATTGACTAGTGTCTATTGGTACAAGTGCTTTTGGCTACTTCTTTAGCCATTTTCAAGGGGATTTTTGCTGAGTGTTATCTTTTCATGGTTGCCTATTTAAGATGTTGTGTGATGCCTATATAATATTAGTGTTTATTCTGAATCTTGTGGAAGAAATGTGCCTAGAATTCAAGTTGGCATCTTTCCTTTTGAAAAAAACTGTATGTGGGAAAAGAAAGAGTAGAAGTGAAATCATCTTGAGAGACTTAGTATCTGGTTGTAAATGAAATAGAACTTAACACCTAACCAATACACATGTAATTACAAATACAACTTTGCCAATTTTAAACTAATCTAAATGTTTGCACATCAATAACATCCAAGAAGTTATTATAGCTGACTCTATATGTCCAATGTTGCATTGCTTATGAGCTCAGTTAATAAGGACAAATAAAACCAAATGTTATAGATTTTATTAATTACTTAATTGTTAATAGCTAACAGCCCTGGGTGATAAAAACAAGAGGTTTAAAAAGTGATTTTTGACTATTGAATTGTGATGCAAATAAGAGATGAATCCAGGAGCAGAACTCTTACTGGAAAACATCAACTTACAGATTTGCCTTTACAAATATGATAGTCAATTCTATCAAAAGTTTTTAAAGTAGTTTGAACTTATAGTACACAAGTCAACTACAAACTTTTTATTAACAAATACAGCTTGTTATGGATAGACTGACCTCTTACCACAAACCAACATATAAGCTTAAACACTAATACTATTTGCAGGCAGATTAGCAGCACTTCAGTGGGTAGTTAGATTTAATTCAGTTTTAAAATACAGTTTTAAAAAATCTAAAGTTATCAAGGTTATATGTTGTAATTTATGGCAAGGGAAAACCAATAACTGATTGCTCTTCCAAGAACTACAGGTATAATAAGCAGAGAAGAGAAAGAGGTAGGTGTGGTAACAAAATAACACTGCCTCAGAAACTACAACATGACAGGCAGCACAGCAACTGTAGAAACAAAATGCTCATGGGAACAACATCACAAGGCACCAAGTCTTGCCAACTGCTCACTGCTGGTTTTCCCATCACTTTCATTGGCATGAGGCATCTTACAAAGACCTGGATCTTGACCAGTTGTGAGTGTTAATGGACATGTCCACATGTGACTCAGGACCTCCTTTGTATCTGTACTGATGCATGTTCACCACATTTTTTATTTAGATTTATTAGTTATCAGAAGCAGGCCAGATATTATAAAGTGAAGTCTCAAAACATTAGTTTTTGTCTGGATTTCTGAGATGAGGAGTTATCATTATTTACACTATTTATATTCAGATTATTGTCCTAATCTTTGTTGTTGTTATCACAATATTTCAGTCACTGTGTCCTCCATCCTTCCTCAGGTGTATATTGATCTGGATAACCTACAGGGAATTCTGAACTGAATCCTTTATTTAATCTCTGGTGATAGACTGTTCTTATTCTACTGCTCATGTCTAAGGATACCATCTAGTTCTTATTTTATTTAGTACTGTTTGCCTGTTTCCACTGAGTGCAAATACACACTGCCTGGCCCATGGCTTGAACTCACAACTCTTATGTTACCAAATTCACAAACAAATGCTTTTAGCCACTAGGCCATCATCTATAAGGAAATAGTCAAGACATTAGATTGCTACCTAACAATCTAGGTGGTTACTTTTGAATGACGCTGGCTATGCAATGTGATATAAAATCTTCAAGTGATGGAGTCATTACATGGGTATATCCATCCAGGTACATCTAGCTCTGTCCATAGCTGAGTTGCATTTGTTGCATGGAATTTAGAAAGGTCTGCAATATGTTCCATTCATAGGGTTCAAGTCTGTTAAGCACAGGGGCCAACAGTGTAATTGGAAGTGAGCCAAAATGTTCTCCAATCCAATTTTGAGTCATCCAAGTATGATGGAGGATCACATTATAATGCTAGATCAAACTATCACAATTGGAAGTATAAAAGAGTGCAAATGGTCAGCAACAAGATCTGTTTATATCAAACTTATAAAGCCAGACTCCATTTTCACCAGTAGTCCTTATGAACTCCAACAGAACACACCAAAAATCATTACAGAGCTACCACCTCACACAAAACCCTACTGACAAGATGTTCTCCTTTACAAATGAACTTAACCAACAACCTAAAAGAACCAGAAATGTGACTTATCTAACCAGCTGATACAACAGATCTTTCACAGTCCAATGGCAATGTCATGTAGTAACTGAGGATTTTTAGCTGGTAACTACAAAACCCTATGAAATGCAGTACATTAAATTACATGTATATTAACTGTCGGGTTGAGTGGCACCAACAGTGAATTGGGGATGAGATCTAATGCAGTATCCCTTTTCATCAATGGCAGTCACATTCCTTCACCAATTAAGAGTACCTGCAGTTTTCATGTGCTGCTGCTGTTTGTCCTGAATTTACATATTCCTGATATGATCTTGCTACTTTTGCTCAAGAAAAACTTACAGCAGTTGCTACCATAGAGATTGAGTGCACCATCTTTCTGACACCAACAAACATTGTACAGTCAGTGTTAAATCCTATCTGTATCATATCCACTGGCTGCCACAGCTACACTACCTCTTATTAAATTGCACATATGTTAATCAACCGTGTTCATTTCTACAAATGAGGGAAAGTAAAAGCATACAGTGTACTACTGTTTCTACTTCTTTGATACTTTAGTTTATATAGATGTTAAAATAGAAGAAATATTTGACAATATGAATGAAGTTCATAAAGTAAACCACTAAGATTTGTTAACTTCCGTCTTTTTTACTAGATTTGCTGCTCTGAATTCCTTTACATAACAAGCCTTCTCATCTACAATTTGATAGAAATCAACAAAATTGTTGTCAAACTGTTTAATTGGCATTTTTTTTTTTTTGGTAAACAATGATCAGGTGGCATGATTTATTCAAGAAAGCCTAATATCTCAGTGTTGTTCATATTTGGCATTCCAGTAATATGATATAAAGGAAGAACTTGCTGGCATGAAATAAGACTCTTCTATATGCTTCATCATTCTCTCAATGTAGAATTATAACTGACATTGTTGTATTTTGTTTCTTCCCTCTACATCTATATGATTCCATCTTTAAATATAGTCGAAGTGCTTTTGAAAGCCAAAATGTACAACATAGTATTTTATCCAATTTTTTTCATTCAATTACCCACTATTAGTCTGATATAGAGTTTGTATATAATATTCTCATATATATATATATATATATATATATATATATATATATATATATGGTTGTAATACTCATAATCTAAGTTAATCAATGTTTTATTTTATCACTAAAATATCCTATTCTTTCTTTCTTTCTTCCATACAGAAGGGACATTCTTATTTTTGATATTCACCCACCAGAAACTACTTTACAATATCCATTAACTTATCTATGAAACAAGATAACAAAACCATTATCATCTCTGATGTTAGTTTTTCCTTTAGTATCTTCACTTAAAAACAAAAGAAACAAACAGATGAAATCCAATCACAAGTCATTCATCAGCAATTATTTTATGGCAAACAAATAGGAAAAAATACCTTCATAATTATTTCCAGTAAACTACTGCTTTACTGATTATAAACACTAATCATCTTGATAATGATAACAGAAATTAACCAATAACTTTTTAACACTTACACTGCTGTAAATGTATTTATAAATTACATGTTGTTGACAAATATATATATTGTCACATGAAATGATGCACTTTATAGGAAATGAATAAAACGTTTCTGAAATGTTAAATAATTAATTTAGATGAAATAGGCACCAAGTTGATGAATATCTGTTCTCCAGTGTACGTCTAGATCCTTCCCATCTTTAAAAAAAAATTTTCATATTTGAGGCTATGCAGCTTTTGGACTCAATTTCTCTAATATAAGGTTGATGTTATTGTGTTCCTTTGAGGCAAGAATGAATAATGAATAATTACTTTAAAAGACCATCATACTGTAAGCATTAACTTTTTAGGGTGCAGTGGAAGTTTGTTTTTTTTTTTTTTTTTTTTTAATCGTAATCACCCCAAGCAAGGTAGTAATGCCACTAAAACACAAGAGATTACAGAGTGTGGAAGAATTAGAAAAAGAAACATTAATGAGGAGTAGAAAGAGAAGAAAGTAATCAGGTAGACAGTAGATAGCAATTGACATTGCATTTAAATTTTTGCTGATTGAAGTTGGCTGGAAAGCATGGAGCCAGAAGGGAGTTCCACAAGCAAGAAGTGCAAGAGAAGAAACTGTTAGCATGAAAGTATTTATAGAAAAGACAGAGATAGGCAACCTTATGGCAGTGGGAATGTGACTGGAGCTGGACTGCCAATAATATTGATTCTTCTTTGGATCTTATGAAGGAGTAAATAGTAGGGGCACTGGACCATATGTGGCAGCAATATTCTAATCATTGTTTTGGTGATCCACTTGTATCTAACCACTGGCCTACTCTCTTACTATAATGATTCGATGCAAAAATGGCTCTTTTTCCCAGTTTGTACTCCTACAGTAAGATTACTCAACATTGTATCATTGTAATCATTTTCATTGGGCTTATGAGTAACAATATATTGAAAGAAAAATTATCTGGAAAGAAAAAGAGTCAGGAAGAAGTCAAGATTTTTTTTATATACTTCATTAGATGGCCAGATCAACACCAATTAAAAATGTGTCATTTCATGTGTGGCAACCTAATATATTTTTAAGACATCATAAAATATCAGTCTCTAGCATTTGTGTTATAAACCAACTAGCACTTTGTGCAATTTCCAAACTAGTGTAAACAAATAGTAGCATACAATACAACTTGATTTATGATATATCTTTATTATATTGTGTATTAGGTGAGGTCTCATTTAGCTTAGTCTGTACTGTAGAATATCTAAAAAAACTAAATTGCAGTGGCCATGAGATATTGCTCTCAGCATCCTTATAGGGATTTATTTTTAGTAAATGGCAATTTCCTATTTTATCAAAAATGGACCAGTACAGCTAGAATAAAGATATTTCTTTTGTATTTTCAAACATGGTATCCTTCTTGTAAAAAGTTTTGTTTTTATTTCCAATAAAAGGAAGCTATTATCTCTGTATCCAACACTTTTATATGTTAGCCTTATTCAAATGCTTATTTTTAGATGGATTTGTCTTTCTGATATGAAACAATATTATTTACAATCTGTTATATAAAAAGAGATAATTCAGTCTTTAAGTTGTCAACAACTGCTCTGACAAGCTTTTTTCCCTTGTGCTCCAAATACATGAATTTATGCATGCTTCTAGGTTGGCAACTAGGTCCCACCATCTTAATGTTGAAATAGCAACTGCCATTTCTACACCAACAGTTTCTTTTCTTGCACTTCCTACCTGTTGAACTCTCTTCCATTTACCTTGCTTCTCGGAGGTCTACAATCTTCAAAAATTTAAATGCAATGTCAATCGCCATCTTTTGTCTTTTTGAACCTTTTATAGTCTTTTCCTCAATCCTCTCTATTCCCAGTCTTCTCTTTCTCTCCTGTAATGCCCCTGTATACTAGTTGCATGGGGTGAAATGATTAAAACAAATAACCTCAATAATTTAATAACCTCAATAATTCTTATTACTAAGTATATTACTTCAAAATAATACCTCTTATGATAGCTATTATTATATTATATATTATAATAAAAGGAAGCCAGCTTGATAAGAGAGATAATAGTTACATTTCCAAATAACAAAAAAATAAAATAAAAAGCCATGTTTCTGAATGCTTTCTTTGAGACTAGCAAGCAGGCAAATTTTTTCTATCTCAATTTTCCCTTATTCAACATCTATTATTAATAGATATTAACTAAATTCAACTTAGTTGATATCTAATAATAATGAAAGGACTTTGATAAAGAACAATATGAGTGATAATGTGATTATTACAGTACAATTATAGTGAGAAAAAGAGAAGATACATTGAATTTAAGTTGCTGCTGCCATCAACTCCCAGTGTATAAGATATATTAGGGTATGTGTAGATAATTCAATTACAAATTTATCAGTTCAGTGTTTTAATAATGAAAAAATGTAAGCATCAAGAGATAACTGAGTTATTTTGCTTTTATAAAGATGGCTGCTAAGCATTCAACTTTATGGCGAAATCTGAAGATGATTTCCAAGAACAGATGGAGTTTTGCATACAACATTTAGTTTTTTCCAAATGAATAAGCATCCAAAAGTGAAACGGGATACACTACATTTATCAGATGGAAACGGGTATTTCAAGTGTTTTTACTGTTCCTTATAGTCTGGGTATGTTTAAAAACAATTTCCATGAAAATAAAATAATATTCTATTTGGATACTATCAAATAATTGATATTTTAAAACTCTTTGTATCATTCCATTCTCTGAAAGAATCCATTTTGGTACTGATTACTAATTTTGAAATTATGTATTGTATAGCTACAAAGCTCATGAAAAACACTTATTCTTAATGATCTGTCTATATTTCTGGGATGAGGTATTGTAATTATTTACACTATTAACATTGTTCGGACTGTTGTCCTCATTTTTGTTGCCATATTCGAGACATTTCAGCTGTTGTACGCTCCCAGCCTTCTTCAGGTGATTGAAATTTGGAATCCTTTATTTCATCCACCATCATTCTAATTCAACATGCTATGCCTCTTCCAGAGAAATATGAAGCAGAAACAGGCCTCCCCTTTAAGATAAAACTGCAAGAACATTGTAAAGCCATAACATGAGGGGAAATTGAAAAATCAGGGTTGACTGATGACATATGGAGAGAAAAGAGAGATCACTGCCCCCTGGGGAGTGAGGTTGAAAAAATAGACAGAGAACATTGGAAAATATGGAAACTTAAGGAATCAGCACATATGCTAGGCCACAAAAATCTCCTAAGACAGCCAAGCATAGAAATGAATACAATATGGAAACCAATAATATGGAGTGCTAGAGAAAAACAATAACAACAAAATTGCAATATGAGCTCTGGTAAAAATGGTTATGAGACATTAGGCTTATATCCCAAAAATTCATACACTGATATCCTCAAGGATACATGACCCAGTGGATAAAAGTGTTGGTTGGATCTTGTTTCATCAGTGCTTGAAAGAAAACAGTCTGTTTTCTCTCAATCTCTGATAAAGCTTTAATAAAAGTGAAACATGTTAGATTGATATACGTCTCCTATTTTTTCTTTTATCATATATATATATATATATATATATATATATATATATATAAAGAAATATAGTTTTATGGTGTGCTATATTTATGGGATAAAGTGCTCAATATCAGAAATAGAGTGTATGTAAATATAAAAGTAGACATTGAAGTCAACACTTAGAGGTGTTTTCATGCTAGGCACTAGATATGGACTGATGATTGCGTCTAGCAATGTTGCCTCTGAATGTTGACTTCAATGTATATATATATATATATATATATATATATATATATATATGAATTGCACAGAAAGTGCTGGTGTTTTTGGAACAGTGCTCAATGTTATATAACGGATCTATAAAATATATATATATATATATATATATATATATATATATATATATATACATATTAATAAATATACATATTATCCTGCACCATTTGCACTACTTGGAATTTCATGTGTACTGACTTACTTAAAATTACTTAAAATTTGAAAATATATTAGTTAGCATAATGCTGGTGTAGTTAAGTTCTATCTATATTCAGATATATTTTATAAACCTTTTTTTTTTTAAATTATATCTCATGGTATTAAATCCAGCAATTGATATAACTGGTCTTGGCATAAAGGGTAAGTATATATTATGAATTATTAATTTTATTTAAGGTCAGTTATTGATTAATAAATAATTTATACATATAATGGAAGGGAGCTAACTTAATCTAATTTAAAATAAAATTTAGTATAATTAAATAGAAAATAGTAACATTATTAAAAGGAAAAGTACTAAAGGGGAAAAAATAAGTACCAATACTACAGAAAAAAAATCAAGTAAAAAATAAAAAGTATAATATATATATAATAAAATAAAAAAAGTAAAAAATAAAATAATATTAGAAAAACCAATAAGTAATAACCCATAATACATAAGAAATAGTAAATAAATAAATAGTTAAGTTAATAAGCAAATAGATAAATAGAAAAATATATATTAAACAAAAACCAAACCCTGATAGCACTGAGTGATTAATCCAGGTCTGTGTGTTTAAGTAGATATTTGCTTTTATGTCCACATGCGATCATCAGTTCACTTCTCTTATTCAGTAAGCCCTGGTTATTTAAATGTTGCAAGAATGATTACTTTTTCAACCAAACATAGGTTACATTTATTTCCACTACCATTAACCCTTTGAGCCCTGCATTCCTGAACAATTTTAACCACTGCCTGAGCTCCTAAGTCAAAATTCACAAATAATTGGTATGTAACATTTCACAGTAGATATAAAAATAGTTACAAGTGTTTACCCACAGTTCAACTGGAGGCTGGGCATTACGTCATTTTTCTCTACCACCAGTAAAGCAGTGGTCAGATCTCAAAGGGTTAAATGGCCTTGCCATTATATTCCATTTAATTGAAGGTGAGTTACTGGAATCTTTCAATTGTCAGAAATAGAGAGAGGGTGCTATTTCTGTATTTAATGTTAGCCAAAGTCATACAGTGGTGGTAGAAACTCCAAGTAGTACAAATCAAATGGTGCAGGATAATATATATATATATATATATATATATATATATATATATATATATAAACCAAAAATGAATCTATTTAGACACAAAAGAATAGAATATTTTCAAATTCAAATTTTGATGTTTGTTAAAATACCAGAATCTGCATTAAGTACAGCAGTTATTCTTTACTTTTCAAACATAATGGTTATGTTCCTGTAAACTTTAAGTTAAATCAATGTTTAATATAAATGCAATATAAATGCAAGCTTTATATGGTAATATTATATTATTTACTTAAATATATTCAGATAATAGCTAAATTATGATTACTCCAATATGTATAGATAATATTTGTTATCAATCATAGAAAATAGTTAATATTTCTGAGTCCCCATAGATTTTCATCTTATTTTCTAGAAGATAAACTAAAAAACTTAATTGGTTCAATGTTTTTACTCACCCAAGCTTCA
Organism: Acanthosepion pharaonis; assembly: GCA_903632075.3. Classification (NCBI taxonomy): domain Eukaryota; kingdom Metazoa; phylum Mollusca; class Cephalopoda; order Sepiida; family Sepiidae; genus Acanthosepion; species Acanthosepion pharaonis. The sequence continues at coordinate 173,232 of CAHIKZ030001144.1, forward strand.
AATTTATTTATATATTTTTGTTAGCAAAATAAAAAATGAATTAATTCAAAACAAGTTCAGCTATAAGATTAACAGATGATGTTATATATTCATTAATATAAAGATCATTGAGCACTTTTTAAAATTAGTCAGACTTATCTGTATATTTTTTGACGATTTTTTAAAGATATTTTTAACAAGTGATGAATGTCTACTACCATCTTCATTTAATAAATGATTGACAACATATGAAGGCCAACTTAGTCAGCAATGAAACATATTGTAACCATGATTGAATTTCTAGCTTAACTTTTGTTAAAGAAGAAAATATGTAAAATTGTTAATCTAGGTTTTCTTAAAATAAAACTTAGATGAAAAAATAATGTATTTCAACTTTATCTGTCTTAATAAATTAACAAAAGTTGGAAGAGGATAATGGATATAACAATTTCCATTTCAATCTCAAGTTCAAATCCATCAATGATCAAGTCTTTGGCTAAACAAAATATCACAACTGCTACCAGGAAGACAATCTTCAATTAAACACAGCCTAATAGTTGATGGAGGCAAAAGTGAAAAGGCTACAACATTTTGAAGACTCTGTCCAGCCTTTAAACTTCTTAAATTAGTTCATGATTCCACAATTAAAACAGGGAGAGTACTGAATTTAATATAAACATAGCAATATTACAAATTCTAAAAACATGAAATTAAGGAATGCAAGTCAATAATGTAATGTTTGCTCTTTGCTGAGTGATACTAATTATCTGTAAGACATAAATATAATCAGAATATTTTCTTGATGTATCCAGTGTAAAATATCCACTACCAGTGAACATGCATTAAAGTTAGACATCATAATTTACAAACCTCCAATTTTTATTATAAGTTTAGTTCAAAGTGTTTTCATGATCCAAAGGCCCTTAAGCTCAGGGCAGACACAGTTAAATAAATAAAGATATCTCTAGCAGGAAACCAGGATAGTCCCAACCAAACTAAGATATATGGTGAGCCTAATTAAAGCAGTAGTTAAGGTTTTATGGTTAAATTAGTTCTTTAACAACAAGCCTTTTGATATGAGCAGTTCAAATTTTAGTGTAAGAGTAAGTACAAGTGGATGCTGATAAGTTGTCCGACTAACCAAGAAGGGCTTTTCAAAAAATCTAATTTGTTTTGATCTTGGAAAGTTGGTCAAGCTAAAAACTTGTAACACCATCATATTTTGGACATAATTGTGTATTTTCAATCTCATGCTAGTCATTGTAAAAAAAATCTTTGTAATTTAAGAACAGAATAATGTAATTAAAAATATAGAGAAAGACAATATGTCTTGTGAAAATTATTATTTTATCAATTTGACTTGATTACTTTAGCCTTATAAGTTTGTAATACTCTGACTAGAAAATAACAAAATATATTTTGACCATGAAAATTTGGCCTTAGTAATGTCAATGAATGGCATAGAGAACCTAATTAAATTCCGAACAACTGAATTTCATTCAGTATCTCTACATTTACAAACAAAAAATAAGACCAATGTCTAGCACTAGATAATAATGAATATGTGAAAGTGTGTGTGCATAAAATAACCAGTAAAATTATTGCAACATTATAGAAGATTTGGGATCAAAATAAATTTGAAAAACTTGACTTATATATTGGTAATTAATATTAAATTACCTAACAATTTCCTTTTTCTGTGTTATAATGACTATAAAGCTGTGTTAAATCAGTCTACTAATGCAAACTCATAATTTGAACTACTACTACCCAACATAAATCAAGCCACAGTCTACGATAACAAGCCATTATGAATCAAAAACCATCAATTCCTTTTTGCTAACAATCTTGTTATTCCACAGAAGTCAAAAGCTAACAGCCTCATGGACACAGTTTGATTTTATATATGGTGAAGTCATTTGCCTGAACAGCATAAAGATGTTTCAGTCAGGTCTTCCCTCCACCTATTTCCGATACCTGTCACAATACATGTATGTTAATCTTTGCTTTTTTTTCTCTATTACACTTCAATAAGAGTTAAAGAAAGTTTTAACCCTTTCCATATTGAATCCATTTCTAAATTTTACTAGTTTTAAGGTTGATTGATTTGTCTGTTTTTTGTTTTTTTTGTATTTTTTTTTACAGCTTATCAATCCTTTGTGGGTTACTTAAAGTAGAAACATTTTGGATTGTAAGAATAATTTATTCTTTTTGAAGAATGTGAATATTGCATTAACAACTTTTTAGAGATAATGAATTTTCCAGGTACAATTTGTATTATTTAACCCATAGCTGTGGGGAGAAGAGATGGATCCATACCCTAAGCAAAGGTATTTGCATATAAGTGAATGTAACAACCTTGACTGGAATTCAAACTGAGCTCTCCAATTTCTCATTCTGAGCCACTATCCATTGCCCCAGCTGCACATCCACCTAGTTTTAAGGTAACTTAAATTTCTGAGCTACACAATTTAACCACTCCATATAATATCTGGTCAAATTATGCTCAGACTATAAGGTTAGAGGCATTTTTACTCATAAATATTTGGTTTTGATCATTTCCATAGAAACTGAAAGTAATAAAATATTTATGTTTGGCCAGCCATATCTGGTCAGTCCATCTGAAAAGATTTAACAGTGTCCTATCAAGAACAAATGGGGGGAGATTAATGGACAGGCAGTACTGCATATCCTATTTTCTCTCAATTTTTCTTATTTGTGATCAATAAGTTTATATTAACTTAGGTTTAAATGGCATATAACTTGGATATTTCCAATATTTTTTCTTTGTAGGATGAAATTCATATTAGTGTTCAATTCAAAACTAAATCTGAATAAAAATAAAATCAATGCCTAGAAAATATCACTTTGTCAAACTTCCTTTATACAAATTAATTCTCAAAGCAAACTAGTCGCCTGTATACTCCTTACAATGGAAAGATGATACTTGACAGAGAATATAACCGTTGCCAATATTAAATTTTATTTTCTGGTATATTTTATTTTTCAATATATTGACCAAAAGAATTATTGAGCTGAACAATAATATCTTTTTATCTGTTCAGAATACATGCATTTGGGTATTGTAATTTGGCATGAGTACATTTATATGTTTGCATAAATAATCAGCAAAGGTTCATAACTATTTTTATCCACTTTTCTGGCAACAAAAAGAAAAATATTCATTTGAGTTATATATTGCTTTATTTTTATAAAGAATCCTGACTCTTATTTTTAAAGCACAAAATTTTAAAAAAGCAACCCATATCTAATAAAATATTTTAAATTAATCAACATTATATTTATATTTCCAATATAACAGACTTGTTGACTAAAAGAAAAGTGTTTATCTATTAGGTGAGTAAAACAATGTATTTGATAATACTCATATAATTCTTAAGGTACTGCCCAGAGATATTTCTACAATATCCCAATATATTCCCCAAGTGAAATACTTAACTACCTGAATTCATATTCAGTTCTAATATTTTAATCCTGATGAAACAACAGTTTTTAAAAAGGTATTTCTGAAACTAAGATTGATAAAATAAATAAATCACTAACAAATACATTTGTTGAATGAAACATGGGCTTCAAAAATTATTCTATTATGAAACATTATATATATTTTAAAAATGTTCAATAAATCATATGTATATTAGTTGACATAAGTACATTTGCATATTACAAATTTCACAACTTATAAAATGATATCAAATAGCATGAACCATGAAAAAGAAAAAGTCTATTTGAAAAAATTATGTGATAACAAGATATGTAATAACAAATGACACACACACGTGTGTGTGTGTGTGTGTGTGTGTGTGCAAGAAGATATATGTGTAATTTTATATATTTATATATGTGTATATAAATGCACTTACAGCAATATAAACAGAACTATTGAAGTCAAACATACTGAAACAGATTTAGACATGCATTCTTTTTCATGGGGACTTGACATTTTCTTACCATATCAAATATGAATAGGACTTAATGGTAGATAAATGTATTTATGTACTTCTATGAATATGTGTGAGTGGCATAATGGTTATCAGAGCAGAAAATGGGATTAGCAGAATGAGTTGAAATTCTAAGACTCTTATATTCATTTTATCTGACTTCTTCCCATGAACAGCATCTTTGTGGAACCAACTCCAAAGATGATGCTTTCCCACTCATGATAATCTTAACCTGTTCAAGTCTAGAGTTAACTGTTATCTTTTCCTCATATCCTTATAAACTGTGCCTCTTACCATTCACACAACAAATCCTTTTGGTATCCCTCTACCTCAAGCTTGGAAATGATATAAATTAATTGCTTCTTCCATTCTTCAGCTATGAGTAAAACAGTACATGGCAAATTGGCCTAAATAGTCTAAGAAAAAAACCCAAAAACCCCCCCAAAAAAACAAAAAAAAACTCCAAATTGAAACCTACCCTGAAAACATAAGCCAGCATGGTGGAGTAAGGACCATTTCACCCAAGTCTGACGGTCCTTAGTTCACTGCAGGTTTCAGTAATAATAAGTTTATTTGGTGGCATGTGATTTTATTTATGTAAATCAAGGATTGTTCTGATTATAAATACTATATTTATAATAGCATAATTATTGGTATTTATTTTTAATTTTAGATATAAAGTTGTGGTCAAAAGATCAAGACCATCTAATATTTCTTTAACAAAATTAACAAAATCTTAATATAAAATAGAAAAGTAATACTCACTTCAATGCATCAAATGTATTAAAAGAAGTTTATTTTCTATTACTTTCAATATAAACTAGTATTTTGTATGACCACCTTTTACTTTAACATTTAGCACTCTGCATCATTTATAAATATTACTTCCCCTTTTACTGTATATGGAATCCCCTCAAAATATAGTGTTTTATATATTAGGTTTATATATTTGAAATTATCGTAGCCTGGCTCTTAATTTCAGTCAATATTGTTTTAGGTATTACCTTAGAATGATATGACTATACAACCAAGAAATATAACAACTTGCTTTGGCGGGACTAACATTTTACTTGGCAAAAATAGTCACCTACAGAATGCTAACTCAATATGAAGTGGCATGCTGGCTCCAAGACACTGACAATATACTGCTGAAATCACAGTGGTCCAGACATCTTTGATAATATCCACAAGAGCCTTGGCATTGGCTGGCTGTTAGCCTCCAACCTTATCTACATGTAATTTCACAAATTTTCTCTAGGATTGGGATCAGGGCTGTTTCCAGGCCATTCCAACCTAGTGACCTTGACCTTCTTAAACTATTCTTTTACTTTCTTTGCTTTGTGTTGGAACCATGTATTTATAATTTATCCTACAACAGTTCCAGTACTTCTAACCATTCATGTTTGTTCCAGGGTTCAGAAAATCTAAACCAGCTGTTCAAAACTCTGTTATAAATTAACATGATATATATTACTCATATAAATATAAGTATATCCTGAAAATTTTACGAACATTGATTAATACCAATTTCATTACAAACGTTGATTTACATAATAAAATCTGTCAGTGTAATGCCAGTCAGTTTTTAAGTTCTCTGGATGATCTGAATAGACAGTAAGCAAGAAAACAAATCTTACTATTCTTAGTTCTTTTATTGATTACTTAAAATAATTTTTTGACAAACATTTTCAATTTCATACCTGAACATATATAGTTTTGTCGATTTTCTCTTCTATCTTGCATGACACAAGTATCTTAACAACCCCTATGGTAACACATACACACAAACTGATGGCATAGTGATGCATTCGGCGCTCAGAACTACTCTAATTTCTATGACATATGTAGAAGATAAAGTCTTTAATAATTCTATACCCCCTGCTCCAGATATGTCCAACCTTTTGAGGATAAATGTCTTACACTTTACTCATATCTACTCAACTACAAAAGTGAATGTCCTCAATGACAAAAAAGTATCTGTTATAAAAACATAATTTACTGGGGTCAAAATAATCTCTTCTTCAGACACATTATTCTATGAGGAACTATGCTGCCTAACAATGTCATTGATGAACAAACAAAATTACCATATTTGACAGCATATAAGATGCACAGGTGTATAAGACGCACCCTAATTTTAGGAGGTAAAATTAAAAAAATTAAAAATTAGTAAAATTATTAGTAAATGGTACAACCTAGGCTATATTTATAAGCTATTATTTTGTTTAAACAAGCCATGATTACAATTAAATGAAAAATAATAGGAAAAAAGAACACAAGCCTATAAAAACTTTATTATATTCAAAGGCAAGAAAACAAAATAAAAATCAAGCAATTATTACAATTGAGCAAAACAGTACAATTACCATTAAAATTTTATTCATCTTCAAATCCATAAAATTCGTCATCTTCGTTATCAAAACTCTGATACTCATTTTCAATACTACTATCATCATCGTTAAATAATGTAACATCTTCCGTTCCATTGAGAGCATTGCTAATGCCAGACTTTTTAAAAGATTTAATCACAATTTCTGGTTTAATATTATCCCAAGCTTGCTTCACCTATTTGTAGACTTGTGCAATGCTGGGTCTTTTTATTCTTCCTGTAACTGTAAGGTTGGGATCAGGCATTGCCATCCACATGTTTCATTGCTCCTTCATGTTTTATTCAATGACACATCCAGAGGTTGCAACTGACTCATTAGTCCACCAGGAATAACCACTATCTATGTCTTCAATTCTGCCACTTTCTTTTTAATGGATTCAGAGGGCTTTCGTAATAGTCCACCATGATGTCTTTCCCATACAACTCGTAGCCATAACTGCAGACCAGCTTTGTCCATCCAGCCTTTTGGATGAACATGAACACCTTTTGGTATTTTTCTCTTAAAAATCAGAAAAGGAGGCAGTTTTGTGCCATCAGCACAATATGCAAGAATGACTGTATAATGGGGTTTCTCATGGTTTGTGGTTTTTATTGTAATAGTCTTGAATCCCTTAATATTCACAGTTTTGTTTGATGGAACATCAAACGTTAGTGGGACTTAATCCATATTTCCTATCTAGCCTAGTTCAAAAGGAATTCTTTTTTGAGCATGTATAACAATTTATGAAACTACTATTTTGTCATCATAGCCAGCTGGCATTCTTTACACATCTGATGTTTTTGTACGCATTAACAAACCTTCCTGTTTCATAAAATGATAACACCATCCTTCTGTTTCTATAAAGTTTTGAATCCCCTTTTTGTTCACTAAACTTCTAGCCTCGTTCCTTGTCATTTTCGTAGTAACAATTCTGTCTGTACTCTTCTCATCTACAACCCACATTTTAATTTCCTCTTCAATTTCGAGCTAGTGTGGAGCTGGGTGGTGAAGGTTACAGTTTCCTTTCTTCACTGCCCGTAGGTTATTTTCCTGCAACTGCCAGTAACACATCATTTTTTTCTGTAGGCGGAGGGTCAAAATATTTTGCAGCTGCTCTATTTCCATGCTCTTTAGCATAGTTTATTACATGAAGCTTGTATGCAACAGTGTAGCTTAACCTTTTTCTTGCTTTTGTCATATCTGAAGGAGTGAAAAATCAGTCAAAAATTTTTCAAAATATGATCTGTACAACTTGCATCTTGTAAATGTCTTAGTGAAATAATTAGGATATAAAAATTCTGATTGTATTTATACCAATGCAACTGGAAGTTATCGCAAGAAAAATATTAATGAAACAAATATATTTTACAAATACATCATTTGAATTTATTGCATATATTTTTAGTCAAACAAAGTATTAATATTAAACATGATGAAATTAATATAATGAATATTATCAATGATAACACTTAATTTGCACAAGAGCCTTTTAAATAATGACTATAGGTATATGAAAGTTACTCTAAAGTCTAAGCCAATAGGAGTTTCCAGGTAGCTAATTTCAGCCAATTACCATAAATTTTAAACCTACATATGGCATATAAGACGCAGGGGAATTTTAAAGATATTTTTAGTAAAAGAAAAGTCTGCCTTATATGCCATCAAATACGATAGCTTTAACCAAATTTAGAAAAATAACAAAATATATCACCATGATGCAAACAAAAACAAACCCACCATTAAGTTATACTATTGTAACCAGATGCATACTAATTATAAACAAGATCAAAAAGCAATTAAAAATATAATTTTCTGCTACATCTCACTTAATGATTCTAATAAATATGTTAGATTTATTATCTACTATAAAAGTTTAAAATATCTAATCTAATTATTAGCAACAACATAGGATTTCAAGAAGCCTCCCTATAAAAAATAATGTTGCTTATGAATTCTCATGCTCTCTGAGAGGTTGCATCTCCAATATCAATATAATCAACAACATTAAGCTGTTACATAGGTTAACTTGTCACCTGTTGAAACTCAGTGAAATCTATGCACATGTTGACTAGCACATCACAAAAACCCCCACAAAAAACAAAATACAACTATCAGCAAATATATATATATATATATATATATATATATATATATATATATATGTGTGTGTGTGTGTGTGTGTGTGTGAGTAGGCATCATGTGGACAACCTCCAAACATAAATAATTCCTACTAGGCACACACACACATACATATACATAATCATCTGAATGGCATATAGACAAACTAGAATCATGATACACTCATGCACATAAATTATATACACGAACACTGTTTCACAAGTTAAATGCACATGAAGTCTGCTTCACCAATGAAATCAAACTACACAAAAATAAAAATACTGGAAAGTGTGTGTGTGTGTATATATATATATATATATATATATATATATATATATATATATATTAAAGGTGCCTAAGAAGTTTAAATGAAAAATATCTAGATTGACTTCAATTACATTGTGGCTGTTTCTCTACTAAGGGGATTTCATGGTTAATTAAGTTTGAAAAATCTTTAAATGTTGCAATATACCAGGATATTATTGTAGATTGCTTCCTACAATCCTGATGAAGATGTCTTTTAGCTTCTTGACATTCTGCTGGTGCCACCAAAATCTGATTGATAGAAAACTACTTTAATAACATTTTCTGGCCTGATCAATCACTGAGAATATTTGAAGTTTGATACATAATGTACCTTGTAGCAACAAGAGAAGATAACCTCAATTTCATTATTTTATTCTTTTTAATATTGAATATTACTCTAACTTTTTAGATTTCTCAACTGCTACAATATCAATAACTGAAAATTGTTATAGCAAATTAATGTAGTATGTTCAGAAAAAAAGATGTATTAAAAAATAAGTTTCAAGTTATAAGAATTTAATTCATTTTTATTTTTCTGAAATATTTCAACAGAAAGTCTGAATTAATTTAACTTTTTCTTACTTTTAATAGAGAAATCCTTTATTAATGTCTTATATAATAGCTACCAAAATATCCAGACAGCATGATTCATTAAGAAAATTCAGAAAATGCAAAGATATCATTTTTGAATCATGTCAATTCAAGATATAGGTGATCAGGTCTCTCTACAGATTCCTTTTTCATCATTATCTGCAAATTACCATGACTTGAGAAAGATAATGATGTGGTATCCTCCTGTCTTCTTCATAGTTTTGAATTGAGAGTACTTCTAAACTGGCAGTGATCCAGAGCTAGAGAGCTTAGTTTAACCTGCTATTTAACCCAAAGTTGTAGTGGGGGAGAGAAGAGATGGATTCATGCCATTCCCAAGCGCATTAGTGGAAAAATAAATGGAACAATCTAGGCCAGAATTTGAACTCAGTTCCAGAATTTCACTTTTTGTGCTGATAACTGTTAAACTAATTGCACATTATATATCTTTATATCTTACATGGGTAAAGATATGATGCACTGTAAAGATGCATAGGTTTTAATATGAAGTCACCTCTTGTGTTGTCATCTAACCTAGTTAAATCATTTTTACTAGCTTTTTACCCAGTATCCAAATTTTTCATCAGAAATAAATAAATAAATAAAATCTGTTAATTATTTTATCCACTTTCTTCAAAATATAATGAAACAATTTTGTTGTCTGTATTAGCAGATTCATTCCAAATTCTGACATTTAAATGTATCTAGTTTTTATAGGACCCTAAGTACTGCTTGATGTCCATTTTATTTCATTATCTTAAAGATGTGTGTGAAAAGTGTGTGTATATAAATATATAATCATTTATATATTATATGCACGGTACTTATTAGAAAGCGCTCAATATCAGAGATAGAGCTAACATTATATATATATATATATCATATATGAAATCATAAATAATAAAACTTAAGCTATCAAATGTATGATATGCTGTTTCTTGAAATCCTCAATTATGGAGAAAAATTCTAAAGAACTATTTTCATTTCTGGCAGAACAGATGATACTCTTATAAGAGTTACAATTTTATGTACAATTTAAACAAGACAAAATGTTCAAAGTTGTAATCATTGAGAACTGGTACAAACTAATTAAAACATGTCAAGTTATAATTTGCATTCAATTAAATTTTGTCTTATGAGAAATCATAAGTGACTGAGGTCTGTGTGTGCATGTATCAAGTTCTTTGGAAAGTAATATTACATTTTCAAAGAAATAAAAATGGATGCAAATGTGATTAAATTCTTTTAATCAATAATATAATCACTGTCATTAGCAATCAAAGAAACCCAATATAAAGACAGCCTAATATAACAGGTTGTTTACTATTTTACATAGATCTCAAAGTGCTTGGTTAGTTTTGAATTTTCATATTTTAGATGCAATATAAGGTTTGGATAAGCTTTACACACAATTCATCTCTCAAATATACATGAAATGTTTTACAAGATAATATTTTTACTATCAGTATCAGCAAAGGTCTTCCTTTTATTCATAATACTAAGTGGATATTATTAGTATCACACACACATAAATCTTTGGCAAAATATATGAAACATTAACCTTCCTGCAACCATGGTTTTGTGCCAAGATGGCTTTGCCAGTGTATATATATATATATATATATATATATATATATATATATATATATATATATATATATGTATGTATGTATGTATGTTATTAAATTAGATATAATGATTTTCAATACTTATTGAAATCACTTATCAGAATGCAAATGAATGACTGAAAATTTGCAAAACTGAGTATTAAATGTTATTATATCTAATATAATTATTGCTATAATTTAATATTGAGTAATTTATTAGCAGAAATTGTTAAATTTTATACATATTAAATTGTATAATTTTACATATATTAATTGCTAGTATTAATAGCTAGTATCATTATATATACATATATATATATTATATATCTCACTCAACTTTAGGTATTTTATTTTAACTTTAGTCACATAGTTCTTGTAGTGTTTAAGTGAATACAAATCACACTAAAATATAATGTCCAAGTCAACCATAGCATAAATCAAGTGAAAGGAATGAGTATCAGGACAAATGCTACAATGCCCAGACTCCCTTTGTTAGCTGACCCAAGATATCAATTGTGAGAATACAACCTATCAGGTCATCTCATAAGTTCTGTCCGAATTTTACCTTTTTTTAAAATGAACGAAATTTAAAGAGTATTTTATAATGTTTAATGGAGCTGAACATTATTTTTATGTTTAGATGCATTTAAACTGATCAAATTTTATTTCAGAGAGCAATAAAATTAAATTTTGTTTGATTAAGACCCTGCTAACATGGAAGTACCCAAAAATCATTTGAGGCACATAATGCTTTATGAGTTCAAGAAAGGAAACTCAGCAGCTGAAGCAGCTAGACACATTCACTCAGTTTATGGAGAGGAATGTGTGAATGAAAGAACTTACAGAAGATGGTTTGCAAAATTCAGAGGTGGAGATTTCACCCTTAAAGATGAAGATCGAACTGGACGTCCAGTTAAGTTTGATGAAAAGCTTCTTGAGGCAACCCTTGAAGAAAATCCTGCTTTATCAGTTGAGGAATTGGCAGTGGTTCTCATTTCAAACCATACAACTGTTCATCATCATCTTCAACAACTTGGAAAAGTTCCTAAACTTGGAAAATGGGTGCCCCATGAATTGTCTGAAAACAACCTCAAATCCCGAGTTGACATCTGCTCTTCTCTCCATTCTCGCCAACTTGTTTCACCTTTTTTGGATAGACTTGACTGGCGACAAAAAATGGATCTTTTATCGAAATGTTAAGCGTCGTAGACAGTGGCTTGGTAAAGGGGAAGGACTCCAGCCACAGCTAAGAAGGGAAATTCATGAGCAAAAGGTTCTTCTTTCAATCTGGTGGGATCGCCAAGGAATAATCCACTTTGAATTCTTACCACCTAATGCAACAATTAATGCTCAAATATACTGTCAGCAATTAGAGCATTTGAACCAAGCTTTGAGGAAAAAAAAACCTGCTCTAGTGAATCAAAAAGAGGTGATGTTTCATCAGGACAATGCTCCACTCCACACAGTAAGAATCACATCACAAAAGATCGAAGAACTTGATTGGGAGAAAATTCCTCATCCACCTTATTCTCCCGATCTTGCTCCTTCAGACTACCATTTGTTTCATAGCTTACAAAATCATTTGGAAGAAACAGCTTTTGTAACACAGGAAGAGGTTAAAACTGACATTTGTAAGTTCTTCGAATCAAAGCCAAAAGAATTTTACAGTAATGGAATTAGTAAGTTTGTTAATAGATGGAAGGAAGTCATAAATAATCAGGGAAAATACATTGTTGATTGAATCTGTAATTAAATGTAACATTTGGTCACTTGTTTTCTTTATTCAAAATTCGGAGAGAACTTATGGGATGACCTGATATATCAGGTAGCAAAGAGGAAAAACTCTCAACAAAGAACTGTCTTTTATTTTGTCACATAACTTGAGAGGCTCTACTGAGTAGAAATTGCATTCCTTCACTGATATTACACATGCACAGTGTCTTGATCATTTTGGCATAGAAGAAAGATAAAGAAGATAGCATCAAAACAGCCACTAGACAGCAGGAGAAAGAGGAAAAATAGAAAAAGTGTCTTTCTTTCTACTGTGTCAATAATGGCTACATTGACTCATCAGTCCAAAAGGGAGGCATTGCTGGAATGCCTGACTGCCTGGAAGACATAAGAGTACAGATGCAACTTCTGAGAGAAGCCAGAAAGAACAAAGGTGACTTAACGATCTTATGGTTGGACCTTGAAAACACTTATGGGTCGATTCCACACAAACTCATGAATGAAGCTTTAGAACAGCATCACATTCCTAGCATCATTGGTAATTTGATCATGGACTATTACAACAACTTTCAGGTGAGAGTAACATCAAGAAACACTTCATCTGTGTGGCACAGACTTGAAAGAGGGCTGTACAATATTGGCAGAACTCTTCACCTTAGCTATGAATATGGTTCTGTGCTGCAGAGAGGGAGTGTCATGGACCCCAGTCAGAATCAAGAGTCCGGTAGCCACTAAGAAGTGTTTACATGGATGACCTTACAGTCACAAAGAACTCTGTAAAAGGTGACAAATGGCTCTTGAGGTGTCTTGAAAGGAGCATGAACTGAGCTAGGATGAAATTCAAACCAGCTAAATCAAGGTCTCTAGTGATTAAAAAAGGCCAGATCACTGACAAATATAGATTTACTGTTGTGGGAACTAATATCCCAACACTCTCAGAGAAACCAATCAAGAGCTTAGGCAAGACATTCAATAGTAGTCTGAAAAATACCGCCCATATCCACCAGATTAGTGAAGACCTAGACACTGCTTTATTAAAAATTGACAAATCAGGCCTGCCAGGTTGATTTAAAGCATGGATATTTCAACACTCATACCCAGATTGCTTTGGCTGCTTCAGCTATATGAAGTCCCAATCACTATGGTGGAAACTCTAGAGAGAAGAATAACAACGCACCTGAAAAGATGGCTTGGGTAGCCTAAAAAATTTAAGTATTGCTGCACTATATGGTAACACAAACATTCTAAAGCTGCCACTTAGCAGCATCAAAGAGGAGTTCCTAGTAAGCCGGACTAGGGAGGTCATCCAATCCAGAGAATTTAAAGACCCGAAAGTAAGAGGAGCAGGAATAGAGACCCAGACAGGGAGAAAATAGAGCACCTATAAGGAACTAGCTGTGGCAGAAGAGAGGCTAAGACAAAAAGCCTTAATAGAGATCACAAAAAAAAAAAAAAAGGGGAAGTCAGGACAAGGTTACTTTCCCAGTAAATGTTACGGTAAGGCCCAAGGTAAAGAAAGGCACCAGTTATTACAAAATTAAATTCAAGCAGGTGCCGAGAGAAACCATTACAGTAGTATGGTTGGGCTGTACCAACAAGGAACACGGACAAAATGGGAAGGAACTGAACAGCATAAGATACATTGGACAGATTGCTGGCACGCTGACTTTAGTAGAATTCAGTTCCTAATAAAATCAGTCTACAATGTTCCCCCAAGTCCAGCAAGTCTGAATGTATGGGGAATGAACGAAACACCCAACTGTGCTCTATGCGGAAAGAGAAGGTCTTTGCAGCACATTAAGTAGCTGCCCCAAAGCTTTCGGGGATGGCTGGTATCATTGGCGCCATGACTAGGCCCTCAGAGCCTTAGTGAATACAGTCACAAATCCATCAGGTTGTGCAAATATAAAGCAGGGTTAAGAGAGCAGTTAATACATTATCAGGGGAAAGAAAATAGGATCTGAAAAGAATACCCCAAACATGATTTTAACAGCACCTGACTGACAGTTGATCACAGACCTGAAAAAAACAATTGAAATTCCCAAGTGATATAATACAGACAACACTTCACCCTCTGATCTATTAATTTATTTGAATAGCACAAAGAAGTTAATAATTTGGGAATTATCAGTTGAGTGTGAAGAAAATATCATGCTGGCCAACGAAAGAAAGCATGAAAAATAGCAGAAATTGGTTGAAAGGGGCCAGCAAAATGGTTGGAAAACTTAAATTGTTTTGTGGGACACTCACTAATCAAATCTTTTGCGAAAATTGGAATCATGGGAGTTGCAAAAAAGAAAGTACTGAAAGAAAACTCAGATGCAGCTGAAGAAGGATTGCGGTGGATTTGGCTGAAAAGGAATGAACCATGGATTAAAGAATGAATAAGTCTGTTCGTTGAATGAAACTTTTTTTTGTTTTTTTTTTTCTCCTCACTCTTTCTCTCACCTTTTTGTTGGCAAGTCAGCTTGCACTCTCTCGCTAGGGTTGAAATGAAGCCAATGGTGTGTTTTAGTTATTTTGTTTTTTTTTTAAAACACCACAATTAGAACTTAACTGGTGAGAGTCCATAGGTGGACCACTTGATTAGAAGAACTAATTTTTGTATTTTATTTTTTTTTTTTTTTACATTGTTTCCTTTACCAATTAGCATCAAATATCTTATTAAAAAATAGCTTAAAATGCTTTTTTTTTTTTTTTCAATAAAAAAGAAATAAATGTTCAAAAATTAATGTGATTTTCTAGAATCTTTTTTATATTATATCTCTCACTTTCAAGATGGACCTACCCTGAAATTTATAGACTGTTCCTGCTTTTGTAAGGTGGCAAACTCAGAAAATAAGCAAGGGATGAAATACTTATTTTCCCCACTGTATTTTTGAAGAATATCTTTTCTGCTTACATTCAAATTGATACCTTTTACAGAACAGAGGTTCAAGACATCTGTACATCATATTTATTGGACTTAGTGTGAAATTTCCACAATCTATACACTATAAAGAAAAGGACTATCTATTGCTTGCATAATTAACAATTGACCTGACCATATACCAACAAGATGAAACTGGTCCAAAGAATCAATCATAAATAACACAGCAAGTACTTAAAATGTAATGCAGTGGGTTGTGCCATTACTAATGATAATATGAGACTTGAATCTTCATTACATAACATTTTACTCACTCCAATATTTTGTCAGTTACTCTCAACCAGCTAGTGGTATGCAAGTTGCCCTGGAAGCCTCTCACCTGATACATGAACCTTGCATTGTCCATGGGTGAAAGATATGCCCAAGGCTGCCTAGAGCTGTTATCTATATAACCATCTCTCCAACATTCTCATACTGATGTAAGGCCATGTACTTCTGCATTTGGTGACTGAGATTGATCCCAGGTCAAACCTTTGGCACACTCATCTTCCTTGATGTCTTGTGTAAAGCTTATTAAAGCACAATACCACAAAATATAACTTCAAACTTTTCAGAAGTCTCTCTTACCATGAATACAACCTGCGGGTGTATCTCTGTATGCATATATCTGTATACATGTATATGATAGGCATGAAGTGTTTGTAGAAACATTTTGTATGCATGTACAGAGTACAAAGGATAGATTGTCATCTAAATTATGCAAAAATGAAAATAACAGACATTTTATTTTAACAGATATATTTACCAAAATTACACAAAAGTATCTTGAAATACCAAAGAGTAAATTTATTCAATAAAACTGCCATTGGCTTCAACCATGGCCTCCATGACTTCAGAATCTCCTACAACTCATATGTATGGCTTCCTTGTTTAAGTTGGTGAATGCTGCTATAATCCTTGCCTTCAGTTCATCTTTGGTGCTACAAGGAGTTTTGTTGGTCTCTCGCTCAACTGCGCCCCACACATAATAATCAAGGGTGTTTCAGTTTGGGGAGTTACGTGGCCAGATGTAAGAGGTGATGTGGCCACAAAAACTGCCTGACAGCCATGACTGGGTTCTCCTGCATGAGTGGCATGGTGCAAAGTCTTGTTGACAAACATAGGGTCTTCCAGCCACCACCCTCTTGACCCAGAGCAGCACTAAATCCTCAAGGAACTTGATGTAGGTGTCTGTGTTGAGTCTGAGTGGGAAGATGAATAGAGGTATAATGTCACCATCACTAGTGATCACTACAACCACTTTTGTAATCACCATTAGACTCATCGAACTCTTTCTGAATATTCTGCACACACATATATATATATATATATATATATATATATATATATATATATATATATATATATATATAGACACACAAGCACTCTGAAATGTTTGTATTGGAGCTTCCAGCATGAATGCCAAGCAGTACAGCATGCCATTTCCAAATTTCTGGTGAAATGAATCGTATCATGGTGCTATCTTTATCACACAGTGATAACTAACTGACCCTACTATTCTGTGCAGTCAACAAAATCAAAAAACAACATGCATGCGTGAAATTAAAAATATAAAATGGCGACAGTTTACCCATCGCACCCGGAATATATGCTTGTTCAAGCGTATAGACTGAAATGCTCAAAATTTAGTATCTAGTATGCTCTTTCACTCTTTTCCCCCACTTGTAGAAATAGACTCAGCTGGATAACATATATGATGTAATAGGTAAAGTGGTAGCAGATATTGTAGCTGTACCACTCAGTGTACAATACCATTATTCAGGTGAAGGCAGGAATAATACATTATTAGGTAGCTATGTGTAACTTTTTGGCATTTTGGTTTATGTGTGTGTGTGTGTGTGTGTGTATGTTTAAAACAGATTAAAGCAATGATTAAGTGTTCAGTATTGATTAATAGTAAATGAATTACTAAGAAGACAAAAAGAAAACATTGTTAACATATTATTCCTACTTTGTAGGTATAAAATATTTTACTAGTGTGTGTATATATATATATATATATATATATATATATATATATATATATATATATATATATATATGACTTCTAGCAAGAAAGGACACTATGTCCTGATATACAATCAGTGACCTCTTTGTCAAAATGTAATCTTAAATCTTTTAACCTTAATACCAATGTTCAAACCACTAAGACCTAGCCCCAAGGTCTCTAAACATAGATTAATTGCTTTAAACAAAAAAAGCAGGTGCCTTATTTCTGAGAGATTTTTAATGTCTTCCTGTTAACTTATAACTTATTTACTGCCATTTTACCATTAAGAATAATCTCAACCATCACTAACAGTTATGAGCATTTCCCAATACTAAAAATCAATTATTCAGTGAAGTAAAATAAAGTAAAAATAATGCCAGTTTCAATTTTAACAAAATAATTACATGAGTTAAAACTATACATAAATATCTTTATTGGAAATTTATTGAAATTGCTTTTCAAATTGAAATTTCATGCAATATTAGGTAACAACTATAAGGGAAAATTGTTAGATAAAGGAGGTGAATTAAACAGATGTAAGGATACAATATAATGATTCACCCTTGCCTTGAGAGTGTCATGTGATAACCCCACATACCCTGTTACTGATCAAGCAGGTAACAAGATAGATGCACTTTTCCTTATCTATCACTGATAGAAAGATAATTGTTCTATGGCTATCTCCAGTGAAACACGGACATTCAAGTAAGAGACTTTTTCATTCTTTGTCAACATTTCTTTTTATTTATTATTCCCAGCGTGTGATAATTTACTTTGGCAATGTGGGCAACTTGATATTCAATACTTTCTAGTAAAAAAGTCTCATAATTGTATTTTCATATATAAATGTTGTATTGTACTCATAACAGAGTCCTCTTGTCTTTTCATCTCATTCTGAATGTTAGTTCAACCAACCAGTTTTACTAATGCTAGCTATGGTTTTTTGGATGGGATATTGCTTTTATTTCACCAATCCTTACACATATAATTTGATATACTCTAACGAGTCAAAACATTCTGACCTGTGATGTGCAACAAGAACAACGGCTACTATATTGAAACATCTGCATATGTCAGGGTCAGTTCTAAAGCAGTTAAATTGACTTCAAGTATTTTTCAATGTGGCAGAAATGAACAAGAAAAAAATTTTTTATGAAAATTGCCATGGTCAAAAGACTAGTAAGTTAGAGCATTTGCAAAATAACATGACATTATGGCACTTATAGCATCAGTGGCCCAAGGAGAAGCAACAAGTGAGCAAATGACTTCCCACTAAGTATAACCTAATAGAAAGGCTGCTATAGCACAAATTCTAGATAGCTTTAATCAGGGTGAAGTAAGGAATATGTTACAACATGCAGTACATCAATCCATGTTGTGTATGGGGCTGCATACTCGCAGATGATGATACTCATGTTAACTAATGCTCATTGCTACAAATATCTTCAGGAGGTACATAAGCATTGGAATTGGATTTTGTATCAATAGAAGATCCTTTGGTGCAATGAGATTTGCTTTCTCCTCAACAAGGTAGATAGCAGAATATGTATGCATCATGAGGAATTGATAGCACCAAGATGCAGTGTGGGAAAACAGGTCAGAAGAAGAATGGTGATTTGACCAATGTTCTGCAAGAAAACACTTGGTGCTGTCTTTCATGTGAAAAGTACTTTGTTACATACCAGCTACCTCATCATCATTGAAGACTAAGCATATCCCTTCATGGTGAGTGTTCTACAATGACAACAATATCTCCCAGTAGAAAATGCACTTTGCTACACTGCATGAGTTAGATAGTAATGTTTTCAGAAGCATGAAGAACACTTTACTATGTTGCTCTGGCTCGATACTATTGAGCACTCATGGAATGTTTTGGCCCAACAAATTTACGCTGCAGAACTTCTACCATATAACTTGAATTAGAAAACCTGGTGCTAATATCCTGGTACCAGAACCAAGAGTTTCTATTTTAAATTTTAAAATTTTAAAAGATCTTGTACAGTCTAAAACTGATTGGGTAAGAACTATTTTGTAGGTACATTAGCTCAACTCTATATATTGATGATTTCTTGTATCTTGAAAACTCTCCTCTATTGTTGTTGAGGTTGTAACAGAAATAAGAAAAAATAACTGGTAATAATAACAAACTAGCAATCAGGTGACATCTGGTAGCTGAAAATTTTATCAGATGATATTATTAAAGATTATTTGAAAATGAAGACCACAAAATAGCTAAGAACCTATGAGAATAAACACCATACAAGAAATAATACTGTGTTGACTAAAATATTTTCTATTTGTTATGAGATGACTTTAGGATCATTTAGTTTTAACAAACTTCATTCAAAAAGATCACTTTTGATTGCCATGTGAGATAGTCAATACATTTAAAATATCCAAACCAAGTGTTAAAAATCCTTTCCACCATCTTGACTATACTAGTTGATTTTATGTGTGGTACATATATAAAGAAAATGTTCCATTTCTGAAACAAATTGTGATAAGTGTGATACATACAATAAACACATTGTGATAAGTTGGATACATACAATAAGAAATATAAAATTAGGATTCAAGCAAAAAGAACCACCACTGAGTCCCTGAGTGCTGTTTAATTTGTTAGTGTTACTATGCTGTCTTAGTCTAATTTGTAGAGGCATTAAGCACTAGGTTTTTTGCATAGGTAGATGATTGTCTTTTTTCTTGGGCTTTCTTTTTCATTTGTCTTTTCATATTTTTTTTTCAAGCTTATTTTTGATAGGGTTGCTCTTTGACTCTTTACCAATATCTAAGCATTAAAAGAGAGACTATGAGTTCCTTCTAGACTGATTAAAACAATCACTGTCCACAATTAAATGGTAATACTGGAAAGAAAATGCATATTTTATTAGAACAATACCAGATCACTTCAGTGACAAAGCAAAAATTGTTACAGTTTAACTGGGAAGTTATTTACTAAATAGTACACAGTTGAATTACTATTTATTTATTTTTATACAAAATCCCATTAATAAAGAATATTTCAATTTTCTAGAAGAATGCAAAAAACTCCTATAGCAGTTCTTTGCTGAGAAAGATAAAAGGTTCTGGTAGAATGGAATTATGAAGTTGCCTGAAAGATGGCAGAAGATTGGAACAAGATGGTAATCATGTTAAATTTTTTAAAAATTTCTTCCCCCCCCAATTAACTTCTTAATGTTACCCAATAAAATTAGTCAATACAGAAGGAAATTTATGTAAATTTTTATATATGCTGGGAAAGCGTATCTAATGTTTCTCTGTACAAATGTATTGCTGCATAGTGTTTATTGAATTACATCTGCTTTTGTATTTCTATGTTCATAAATGTGTTGAAATGTGGAATACAAATATTGTACTATTATGTAAGTACACATGTATATTTTAGACTTTTAGTTATGCCTGATGTGTGTATATGATTTTGTAAGTATCCATGAATGTATTTGTTTACTTTACTTTGTAGTATGCATACGTGTATGTGCTGATGCAGTTCTAGGTTGTGTGTTGTGTACGCACGTCTACGAGAGTGCATACGCATGTTTACTTGTGTGCATGAGTCAACAAAGCCAACCATATGCCAATCCATTTCCCAGGAAACTAATGACAAATGAGCCCAATGAAGCAATAACACACACACAATAATAAAGTGAGCGGGTGGAGGTATAGTGAAGAAGATATTTTTCTACCACCGCGCTTGTTCGTTTCCATCTGTGTCACTGTCATCATCATCATCAATTAAAACTTCAGTTCAGAACGACTTTCCTTCCTTATTTCATTGCCATGTGTGAAGAAGGATAAAGCGACTCGGATTGTTAAGCAGCAGTGTTTAACGGGGAGCGGAGAAAAAACATCCCCTCACACACGTCACTCCCCCCCCCCCTTTAGTCAAAGCGAAAAAAAAAAAAATCTCGTTCTTTCGTTTCCGTAATATTTTTCTTTCCGTTCGAGTAAATTTCATTTTGCTTACTTTTTAGAGCATGCTGTTCATTAATTGTAATTTTGAATTTAATTCATTATCGTATCGCTACTTTATCGTTTTTTACAAGTCTTTTTTTTTTAATATTGGTTATTTTCAAGCGAATCCTGATTTTCTCCCCGAATTAAAAAATCTAGTTAGATTTTTTAAAGTGTTGTTAAGTTAATCCTTATTAATCATTTTTAATTCTATAAAATAAAAAGAAAATATGCAAAAGTAAAAAAAGAAATACTAATTAACAGCCGTCAAATCTTTTTTTTTTAACAGTAAGTATCAAACACAGGACGAAGGTCATTTGGTCACGTGATCATCATGCTGTAAAACCTACAGCAGATAAGTGGGAAACCGAAACGTAGTTTCTCAAGAAAGACCAAGACGATTTTCGAAGACAAGATATTTTTTTTTTTTACCGTAGTTCCGTCTTATAATTTCTCTGCTGAAAAGTAATACCCCTTAGCAGAGAAATTTTCATCTTTAGATCAATTCTTAGAGATTGTTTTAAAACAGGATTGCTCGAATGGCTCAAAAATGGAAAATTAAATAACTAATTAACATTTTTTTCCCATAAAAATAAAAAGTCTTAATTCCATTTTTTTTTTAAGTTAGCATAACGAAAAATGAGAAGAGAAACATATGCCAACATTTCTTGTTTTTCCCATCCCTTCTAGATAGAAAAAAGAACAAAAAGAAAGTATGGATTTTTTTTCAAGCTGTGTAGTTACTGTTAGGAAAGAGAAAATAAGTATTTCAAATTTTACAAATAATGCAACTGTCAGATTTTAAATTTCCTTGCACTTCCAACGAATGATCATTGCTTTACTAATCTAGCACATGAAACAGATGATGCATACACACACAACTAGAGATGTAGTGTATACCCGCTTACATAGATTATGCAATGAATGCTTTTTAGCTTTATAAATTTAAGCGGCCATTTTCTTCCAGAAAGTTTAATGCTGTCTGCTACAGAATTTGACATTCAATTTTACATTATTCGAACTGTCCACTTTTGTCCAAATAAATAGATCCACTGAAGCTACCTCCTCGCTTATGTATGAACATGATACATGCATTGTAGTGTAGACTAATTAGTGTTCTGCACTAGCAAAAGGTTGAACAGTGAGTTCGATCCTTATGGTTTACAAAGGTGCTAGAGACCTGTCAGTTTGGGTAAAATAAAACATGATTACAAGTAGAAATTAATAAGAAACTAGACTACGTTTAAAAACTAAATTAATAAGCTCCTTAATAAGAGGGGTTTTTGTTTTTTACATTTCTAACCTTTAACATCCCTTGGAATAAAAAAAAAAGAAATCAACATCTGACATTACTGAAGATCAAGTGACACAAAGTCCCCTCAGTTTTGCAGCCAAGTTGAGATTTTTGCTCTTGAAGTTCCTGTTATAAAAGAATGTTTTTATTCGTTTCTAGCTCCGTTTTAAGAGCATACTTGTGCTTTTAGAGAAGCTCCTTCTTCATCGTACGGTTGTAATGTCCGTTGACATTGTTAATGTTAGATGACGTTGTAATAAATCGGTCGTGTGTCAGCGCACAAGATAATAAAACTAAGTAATTCTTATGAAACTTGACATTTAAATTTACGGGATAAAAACAGAATTAGATTTTGATCTGGGTCTCAACAAACAATATTTCGTTTTCTAAATTTTGATGGCGAGAAATTGGATTGTCATAGTTTTTTTTGTTTTTTTTTTTAAAATCAGATTTAATTGGTACTGTGTACAATACAGATTATGAATACGCCAAGGATATTTTTGTATTTTATTTTTATTTATTTTTTATTAATTTTTTTAATATTTGTTAGTCAAAGATTTTGACTAACAAATATGACATTTTGACTCAAAAAATGTGGAAATGCTGCTTTGGTGAAGTCAATCTGCACTTACAAAAAAATCTAATGCCCGACTGTTTTTTTTTACATTTTTATTTTATTTAATTTTTACAAATATGAGAAATTGATGTTACTGTTGTTCAAGTTTGCAAAAGACAATGAATTTTTAATTTTAAAAAATGCGCTCACACAAAAACACCCTCACAAAAAAAATCTTTCTTCAGTCTTTATCCACAGAAATGATATCCATCCACTTTTATCTTTATCCGTTTCCTACATTATCTGGCAGTGGCTACTTTGCATAAACTACATTTTAAGTAATTATTAGAACTATGTGGCTAAGTGCACTACGTATAGTCTATGGAAAATCTTGTTCACCATTTCCACACAACATAGGCTTCTGAAATTGATATGTTTAGTTTAAGTGTCAGATATCACTAAGTTAAAAAGTAAAACGCATAGATTATGCACACAGGCATATTTTAAATAAATGTGCACTAAGTTCTAATATAAATGCATACAAAGCTTTAAAAAAAAAAAAAAAAAAAACATATCATAAGCTAAAGCACCTGCTGATTTCATCTGAATTTCTAAGTTCTTACAATTAAGAGATTCTGTCCCAAGTAAATGACTCGTGAATGGAATGCTCATCACCAAAAAGGTGTAAATTTCTTTTTAAATAAAGAATTTCCTTCCAAACTAAGCATAAAAAATAACATTTGAACAGTTTTCTTGTGCAATATTTAAATAACATTTTTATACAGAACAAAGTTTTGTCCTTGCATAAAGGAAAAAGGCTAAATAACCTAAGAAGCATAACCATAAATCGTCAACAAAGTGTTTAAAAATGACTGTAGGTAGAGTGGGGTTGTACATTATTGGAGAGTAGAGAGAAAGAAACTTTAGTCAGGTGGATTGATGTCTGATGTAAAAAAATCAGAAAAAGAGAGCAAAATGCGTATACACGCGTGCAATGTACTTGGGACGTGTTGAGATTTTTCCTTTGATATAACAAAAAGTAATTCTATACTTGTGGAAATAAACAGTTTTGACTTTTGATACTAAAAACATGTTTGGTGGGTATCGCGGAATTTGCGAAGAACAAAAGGTGAAAATGGCTTCTCTTTTCAGTTCTCTTCTAAAAGAAGACAAACGTGGTTGCACATCTAATGATCTGACATCAGATAATAAAAAACAATGATGCAGTTAAAAAAACATACATTTTAAAAAATAAAAAAATGCATGTTCACTTCTCCACTGAAGAGTTGAAAAAATAAATAAACTGCAGAATTACTGAATAAACTATTTCTCTCATCGGAGATCTAACAAAAGATTTTAAGAATAACCCTTGCAATACGTTCCTTTCTTAAAAAGAGAAACGTCTTTCTTTTACCTTCTTGGACGAAGAAGGAAAATAAGATACCAAGAAATTATTTTCCGTTTCTACTACCTCACAAGTCAAAAGCTTTCTACTACTACAACTACTATAATTTTACTCGCATATCCAAGAGGGAACACACTTCTTGCATCAACTATAAAGAAGGCTTCAACAAAACATTTTTTTTTACTCAAACGATAGGACGGACACTGATAAAACAAAACTTGAACACGTTCCTACTAAGATTTTATTTAAAAAATGCACATGAATATATACCAGTTATTTTGCATAAGATGGATAGACAATTTCCGTACAAGAGTTATGATTTAATTGTCATAAAATATACAACAGAAATGAATTATGCATTTTTACTATTTTTGGAGATTGGAGAATGCCATGGAGATAGTCAGGAATGGTTTCACACAGAGAAACAACACTTCTTAAATAAACTGATTTTTTTTATTACACTTTTTTTAAATACCAGTGGTGACAGACTAGTTTGATTGTGCACACCCTCCAAAACGTGTACTTTAATTTTGAGCCCATGATTCTTTTATTAAACCCCCCAACAAAATAAAAATAACAAAAGAAGACTAAGAGTTTTTTAAAAAAAAAAAAGAAAAAAAAAGGATATGATGAGCAGAGGTTTGAAAGTGAAACCAATTGGATAGAAAGACAAGTGGAGAGAAGGATGATAAGCAGGTCACATCCAAAGCTTAAGAAGAGAAGACCAAACGACCGATTTTGCTTTCTTTTCAATTCATTTTTCCCCTTTCTTCACCATATTAGTCCTTTGGAACTAGTTATATTTAATTTTTTTTAGCAGACATAATTAATTTCATCTGAATCTGCTTAAAATCGTAGCCACTAAAAGGTGGCAAAACTGAACACCTTTCTATTGGAGTTAAAACTTATTTATCTGGTCCCATTTACTCTCTACTACTAAAAAGTAAAAACAATATATTTGATTTGGGAGAATTTTTTTAAAAAAATTCTTAGATTCAACAGAAACTAACACCAGAAAAATATTTTGTGAAGACGAGTGTTAATTTTTAAAACAGCGAAAATGATTTGATTTTTTTTACTACAAAACTAAAATATTTTCATGATTACGATTTTCAAAACCATCGTTAGTTTTCTCTTTTTGCGGATACAGGAATAATTTTAAAATTAACCTGTCATTTATTTTCGTGTAATTAGTGTACTACAATAATCAAGAGAAAATGTGTTTTTTTTTTTTTTTTTTTTTAAAGAAAAAGAAAAGATCTTTCGTATCAAAACCAAGAGAGACTTGAATAAAAAAAAAAAAAAAGACATATTTAGTTGCTATGATGAGGAAGCACTAAAGTAGATTGGATGCTGCCATTACTGCTGGTGCTCAAGTAAATTTTGAATAAATGAATGAAGCAGTTTAATAGGAAGGAGGAAATGGATATAAGAAATGTCCAGTATAGCTATATAACAATCATTAGTAATAACAATAGTATTGAATATAATTTTTAGCACTCCAAATGAAAACCTTTTTCTCGACACTAGAAGCAGGTACTGTCTGAATTCCAAAAAGTAAAACAGCAATATACACTGTCATTTTTGGTGGGTAGGGGATTTTTTTTATATGCAACATTTTTCATCGTTATTTTTTACTCCATCATCAATAAAGTTAAATGTACAATATCGGTAGTATCCTGTTTCTAATGTTTGGAAAAATAATTTTAAGGTGCATTTCTATAGGGTACATAACAAAAGTTTAAAAGATTGCAAGAAATCACAAACGATGGAAACGTAAATTAACCTGAAGAATTTTTTAAGGTTATTTTATAATTCAATTAATTAATGTACATAATTTTAAAATTAGAGAAACAGTCGAATCTGATGTGGAAGCGGGGGTGTTCAGGCTGAAAACATGGATTGTTTGAGCAATAGATATTTCGTTTCATTAGTCAATGTGAATGACAATTCGATCATCACCCAACTGAATAATGAAGAAGAGTGAATGAAAAGTAAGACACTTTCACTTTCAATTATTATCATCATCATAAAACCGGCAAGCATACTTAGTCCTTCTTAAACCAATTCGTTTTAAATGTGTATTATTGTCTAACACTGTATGCAACTGCAACGGATGTCATGTAAATTTATTATTTTACATTGCAATTTAGTATTTTTAAAAGTAAAAACCTATGTTATCTCTGTCTTTCTTTTTTATAGTCGAGGATTTCTACGTAAGTAATATTGTTTTTTTTAATGCACTAAGTACATAGTGATTAACTTTGCTTACATGGTAGACTGTAAAACTAAAATATTAATATTACGTATAACGAATGTAATTATAATGGTTTATCAAACTCGGGCATCATGTAGACATATTTTAAAAACATTTGTAGAGTTAACTGTTAAAACAGCAATAAATCATGCAACACTGAATGTTAACTTTGTAACTTTCTAAGGCACAAGTGACTGAAAAAATGAACATGTATAAAAATTGTACAATGCATGTGCCTATACCAAAATAAGGAGATAATGTGGGAAAATTAATTGGATTAATTTATTATTCACTCCAGGACAAGAGAAAACGGATAATTAGAAAATAAATGGTAGACTCTTTCTTTTTCTGTGTTTTAAATCCAAATGCATTTTAACACCGACTAAATATTGAAACTTGAAGTAAAGCTTGAATTCAATTGATATTATAATTCATTTTAAAAAGACAAGATAGATTTAACTTTTAAAGAAAGGGATACGTACATTGAATCAATTCAGAAATGTTTCTTTTTGTTTAGTTTTTAGGCAGATCATTATGTAGTGTTAGACATTCAATTGCAATTTCATAATTTTAAACAATTTTTCGTTTTTTTTTTAATCATTGCTCATTCGACTAGAGATTATGTCAAGAGAATCGCAATGGCAAAAAGTATTTTATTGAAAATAAAATGCACCTGGTTATTTAAGTAACACATTTTGGCCTGCGTCAACTTTTTTATCGTCACTCATATTGCAAATAATACGGTTTTGTGGTAAAAATCGTTGTTTTAAATAAAAATCTATATTTTGAATAAAAAAAATATTTTAAGCATCAAAATCTTTCAATGAAAAAACAAAATTCCGAAAAGTACAAAAAATATTTTTATCGCGATCGGAAAACAAGGGAGAGAAAAGTAGAGGCAGTAAAAAATATAATTTCTTAAACAGTTTTGTTTTCTTTTTAGGTTTAATTTTTTTTTTGTTTTGTTTTTTAAGCATTTCTATATTTTTTAATCATTTACTTACCTGTTTGACCTTTGCCTAATGTTTTCTCCAACCGGTATGGTCCGACGTACTGCTCCTCCTTCTGACTATGATGAGACATCTTTGAATGAATTTCAATGAATTATATAAATTATTGGATTTTGTGATTCAAAAAAGAAACGATGAGAAAATGGAATATTTTGAGGGGAAAACAGACAAAAAACCCGAAGAAATTTAGTAATTGATGTTGCTGCGCTTTTAAGGGTTTTGCTGCTTGTTTTTCTAGATTTTTAAAGATGTTTTTCTTTATGCATATACGTGTGATTTTTGTATCCCTATTTACTACAACTAAATTACAAAATTCAGTCGTAGTAAAGTAGAAGGAAGAAAGATATTTTTTCCAAAAAAAAAAAAAAATAAAAAAATAAAAATGGGGAGGCCAGACTCCAGAGGTGTCAGAAGCAGTGCCCCCGACGACGACTGTCATAAAAACTCATGACAGATCGCTCTGAGTTAAAAACATGAAGGTAAAGAAGAAGCATTGATCGTCGTCGAACGCCATCAACGATCGGCGAATGAGGCTGAAAGCTTCTGCTCCAACTACCGATGCTGCTACTGCTCTAATAATAATTACTACTGCTACTCAGGCTACACGGCCGCCGATAACCACTGCGATCCCACTGCAATCCTACTGCTCTAGCTTTCTGTTGTAGTGGTAGAAACCCCATACGGGATTTTTCTTTATGACATCGACTTTGATAAATTCTGCTGTTATTTTCATTATTATTTTCTTTTGTTTTACTTGTTACAGTTTTTATTGAACTGAAGTATGACATCTGATTTTTCAGCCTCACTACTAACCAGGAAGATTAACGATTTAATATGTTAATGATGATGATAATTTGTTAGTCATGAAAATAATGGTGATGATCAAAATAACACGAAAAACCCTAACAGAATTGTTACTTCCGGTCTGGTTTAATCCAAACCTGAACAGATTTCATTGCAAAAACAGATTTTTAGCTTCACCTTTTTTTTCTATTCGCCATATTTTATCTTTCAAACTAAAATTGCTGTCCTTCGGTTTTATCCATTATTACACCCTATTTTTTTTAAACATTTGTTTTTAGAATTCGATATGATTACAAACTGTTTTTCTTCTTCTTGGGAAATAAATATCCAGGAAGTTCTGAAAGATCAAGTTTACTGTACAGTGTACACTTCATAAACATACAACTTTCGTTTCACATGCGACAAACACTACTTTACTTACTAAAAGAAAATTAATCTCACTCACTCATGTACACAGACTTTTTTGGTGATGTTTTTTTTTTTTATGTTTGTCATTCATCTTAAACACTGAAGACATTTTTTTCTCTTTCTCTCTCTAAAAATAAAAAGCAGCATTTTGTATGATAAGCATAACGGACGGGAAAAGGTTCTTATACTTTATGCGTATATCAATGTATACCCAGAAACTAACGTTATTAAGTGGGTATTTATAATAAGCTAGAAAAAGTAGCTGGCACGTTCAGTCACTCATGATCCCACTTATGCTATTTTCCAAATATAATAGAAGAAACTTTTAGAAGTGCTTGAATTCCATGGAAGAACAAAAATTTTTTTCACTAGTTGCATTTTAAACTTCAGTTGCAAATATGAACATATCAGTCAATACTCAATCATAAATAATATTTGATTAATACAACAATCATTAATAATTTTCACATGGAATGGAAGCACAAGTGTCAATTTACTGTTTTGAGTGTTTAGTTTATTTGGTTGTAACACAACAGTTTTGGAATTGTTCTAAGGATAAAAATCAAACTTTCCTACCATCTGTCTAAATGGTAACATTTTTTTCACTAATATGCCATCAATAATGGTAAACAAGAAAAAGTGATGCTGATTGAGTATATAAGTAATCAATTCTTTCCTTTAATTATTGACTGAGGCAATATGAGTCTTATATCCTCTGGCAGTTACAATGCATTTTTTAATAATGCCAAGTTCCTTCAAGAGATAAGCAATCATGACTCTTCACAGATTCCTTTTTTATTATCTGTGACTCTTCAGTGGCGATTCTTCTTTTGGAGTTAGTTTTCTGTGAATTGTCATGATACATTGGTATTGAGAGACATAATTCTAAATGAAAGAGTAGATATTAGAGAAAAATATGGGGCGAGGATTCCTTTATAATGTAAACCCAAAAAATTTATCTAGTTTGATTCAGGTCTAACTCCATAACCCCAAGTTCAAAGCTTTTTTTCCTTTTGATGTTGATTTCACCCAAAGGCTAGGATCTAACAATTTGTTTGAACAGTGGTTCTGGTTGACCCAAGGCTGTCAAAACCAATAGTATGTTTTTCTAGAAATAAAACATTTTATATCAACAATATACAAAACTGAAGAATGAATTTAATCAGGTAATTTAAACTGGTTTATGGAAAATGGTCAATTGCACAAAGTGTCTGTCAATAGACATAATTCTAAATGAAAAGTTAAGTAGATATATTATTTTATCTGAACTCATAGAAAAATATTAGGAGAAAAAATCGGAAGAATGTTCTTCAATAAAATGATGAAATTTATGAGATGATGTAGATTGACTTTTTGGTAAGAAGTTGTTGATTGAGGAGAAATGTAATCTTCTTATCTGAATATCAAAAGTTGTAATTGGAGTTTTTCTTGTTTAAAATATTAATGTAAACCCATAAAATAGTTATAAGGAGGGCCTTTTGGAAGGTTTGACATAAAATTTCTCAGATGAAAATTGATAAAGTATTATGTTGTATTCTCTCGCATGGCATGTTTTTTGAAGAAAACTCAAATTAAACTTGTGAATAAATAAAGATTTAGTATGATTCAGTATATAACTGTAGTTCAACCCCAAGTCTAACTCCATAGACAGAACGATAAATTAATTTTAATCAAGACAAAAGCAGTTGGCATTAATTGACCAATCAATGACTAATGTATTTGACATCAAAAAAAAAGAATCCAAAAGATTTTGATAACAGAAATCAAAGGAGTTGATTTTGATGAAACAGCACTACCAGCATTACTTTACAAATAGACATCTCTCATTCACTCTAGGGTAGAAAAGGAGTGATTTTGATGAAACAGACTCGTAACTGTTGTATGATTTTTACATTTTCACCTTTAATTAAATTGTTGATTTCAACAGTGTTGTTTCTTCTATTGGCATGTTTATACCTTTTCAGCAAGGTCACCTGGCATTGATGAAAGTGTACAATCAAAATCTCACTCTGATCAACAAAGTCACAGCCTGTCAAAGGTGAATAAAGAATTTTGCTGCACATTCATTTTTGGTAGGCATACAATGAAGGAAATCCACTAGACCACGTATGTCAAACTGGTGGCCTGTGGGCTGCATGCAGCTTTTTACATGCACCTTGGCAACCCTCATGAAGGTTTCTATAGCTGTGGTATATCGAAAATTTTGCCTCCGTTGGTAATGCAAATTATTAAAAACAGTGAGATTTTTTTTTCAATTTGTATGATTAGATTATTTATTTTATCTCAATGATTTTTTTGTTTTCGAATGTGACTATTTTTAACTTGGTTAATCATGTGATCATCCTTGACAACTAAATAAAATCAAATGTAATGTTAAAATTTTCATAATTTTTTAATATTTTGCCTTAAAAATGTCAACTTCTACTCCAGCTTGTAAAAAGAGAAAATTATCTGAAGGATGTGTGTTTCAAGAAAAGTGGGAAATACAGTACTTTTGTACCACCGTTGATGGTAAGATAAACTGTTTGATTTGAAACCACTGCATTGCAACACCCAAAGAATATAATGTGAAAACATATTATGAAACAAACCATCGATCTTATGATAAATATGAAGGAGATATGCATGTTTCAAAAGTGAAGGAATTCAAGGTTAAGTTAACACAGCAACAGAGTTGCTTTACAAAAATTCAGAAAGGCAACGTTAGTTCTGTTACTGCAAGCTTTGAACTTCACAAAATGATTGCCATCAGTGGAAAATCTTATTGTGAAAGAGATTTCATAAAGCAATGTTGTGGAAAAACAGCTGAAATTGCATGTTCAGAGAAGTCACACTTATTTCAAGACATTTCATTAAGCAGGAACACTGTTGCTGAACAGATTGATGAAATGGCAGGTGAATTGAGTCAACAGTTGAAGACTTTATCATTAAGTTTTGAACATTTTTCTATTGCTCTGGATGAAACTATTGATATAGTTGAAATAGCACAGCTTGCCATTTTATCAGGGCTTGTGACAATAAATTTCAAATTTATGAAAGAACTAATTGAACTGGTCCCAATACATGATACTACAACAAGCCAGGACATTGAGAAAGTTGAACAGCTTCTCCATGAGTATGGCCTTGATTTGAGTAAACTGTTGTGTTTCTCTACTGATTGTGCTGCCAATATGGTTGGGAGGCATAATGATGTTGCTGCCATGTTATGTAGAAAAATAGAAAACATATATCTAGATTCAACATTCAAGCATTTTCACTGTATAATCATCAACAGAACTTATGTTCTGAGATTTTAAAATTAGATCATGTCTTCAGTTTTGACACAAAAACAATGAGCTATATCAGAGGTTGTGCTCTGCATCACTGTCAGTTTAGCCAGTTATTGGAAGAAGTGAAGATTTTTTATTGTGACATGAAATTCTTATGTTTTTGGAGATGAAGGGTCAAAGCACAAATGAATTGAAATATGAAAGCTGGCTCTAAGATCTAGCTTTTTTAGTGGATATTACTGCCTAATTAAGTGACCTTAATTTCAAATTAAAAGATAAAAGTAAGCTCATCACTCAGTTATATGATGATATCAAGTTGTTTCATTACAAAATTAGATTTATTGAAGTTCCAGTTGTCAGATAAAAACTTGATTCATTTTCCTATATGCAAGGAGTTGAAAAAAACTGCCAATACGGAGTCTGTATTTATCTTTGCTAAGTACGACAATTACCTGGAATTGCTGTCAAAGGAATTTCAGCAAAGATTTTGTGATTCTTCATCTTGTGAAGATCAGTTTGCATTATTCTCAGCACCATTCACTTTTGATGTTGCTCAAGCAGAGGAAAGTCTACAGATGGAACTACTGGAAATGCAGACTGACTCAACACTCAAGGGAAAGTACCTAAAAGTAGGGGTACCCAAATTTTTTTCATATCTTCCTCAGATATTTAAGAACTTTAGAATGTTTGCCACAAAGATTATGGTGATGTTTGGTTCCACATATGTCTGTGAGCAGATATTTTCATTTATGAAGGCCACAAAAACGTCTCACAGAACCAGATTAACTGGTGATCATTTGTCATCTTTGATCAAAGTGGGATCTACACAGAAATTCCAACCTGATATATCAAGAATAGTTTGTTTAAAGTGATGTCAATCATCAGGACAGCATAAAATGATTAAATTGTACTACCTTGTATTGTAAGTATTTTGTATTTAAAGTTGTGATTAATATAAGACTGTAGGCATGTGCAGCCATGCGTTCCTCCATATACCTTTAGTTTGACATGCCTGCAGTAGACTATATGAATTCTGGTGAAGGAAATGAACCAGTGAAATTGATTGTACCTAACACAAGCCACCTTCACCAAAGTGTATCCCTGCTTCCCTGTACAATATTTGAAACTTAGACAGGAGTGACCAGCACAAGTACAGGTTATGTCTAGTGATTACAGCCAAGGATGGGGTTACAGAGAGCCAAGGCTACCCTGCAATTTAACCTGTAGCTGGCAGAAGGAGAGATAGATTTTCAAGGGCATTGGTGTGAAAATAAACACAGACTGATCCAGAATTTGAACTCTATAATGTATTACTTCAGTTATTATGATAAACTTATATAAAAATATACATATATATACATATATGATTTTGTGTATTTAGGCAGAAAATGTTCTTTAAGGCAAATATTATTAAAGTCAACATACATTTTGTGTTGACTAATTTTACTGATCAACTTTTCTAAATTACAAATAAATCTTCTCAGACAAGGAAGAAATTCTCTTAGAAATTTTCCAAAGTTCATTTTGGAAGAAAAGTACAAGAAATATGGTCCAAGCTTTCAAACTTCTTAAATCATCATCAGGATGGGCAGATAAATGATGAGTTTTGTAAAACTGCCACAAAAATCAAAATGCATAAAAAACACAAAATAATATATATTACTTGAGTTATTTTTTCTTTACACAATTTGTGTGTGTGTGTGTGGCATGGTAGAGTAAAATGGATTGGAGCTCATCTTGAGGAATTGGAGAGCCAAGTTCAAATTCCAGTTGAGCTCATTACATTCACTTCTGTGCTAACACCCTTGGGAAAGGGTATGTATCTATCTCCCCACCCCCATCTATCCATGTGTGCATGTGCACATAAGTCTATATGAGTTTATCAGCAGAAATTAAAAATTAAGCCACTTCCCACAATTTCACTTTCAACAAAACTGACTGCAAAAATTAACTGACATCCAAATATTTACATTAGAAAACCCCAAACAAGAATTACAAAATATAATTTCAGGAAAAACTCATCAACCCAAACATGACATCACCCCATTGCATGATTATAAAATGAAACAAAAATTTCACTGTGCATTCAGACTATCATAAAAATATTTGATCAGCACTGAAAACAGAAGCACCAACTTTCTTATAAAAAGAATTATGTGAAATTTAACGAAGCTCCAAATGAAAAAAAACATTGTTTAAAGAATGTGAATTATATTATCAGTCAAATAAATTTAAAAAAGAAACTATCAAAAAAGATGCATACTTGATTTAAAATACAATAACATGCATTTTTGATTATTTTGCCTTGGAGTTATTCAAATAGGTTTTGTGTTATAAAGAAACTAGTTTTATAAATGCCAAAAATCTATGCTTCAAAACTGTAAGCAATCTATAGTGATCATTTTTTACAATTTAAAAATTCAGAAAACTACAGTCTCTCTGCATATAATATCCCTAAATAAAACATAACTAACAGTCATACAACTGACACATCATTCAAGTATATTTCATTTTAAGAAGATTAAAGAATGAAATGACGACTAAGAGAAGAAACAACAAAGACAAGGATAACAAAAAAACATTAATAATAATCATGTTAAAATTTCTGATAAAAGATACAGTTTAGTTCACCAAAAATTATTTGAAAAATCTTTTCTAAAATTGATTATCAAGTTTTATTTGTGAGCAGATAAAAATAGAATCATTTCCAGTTACATTTAGTCTCTGTTTTCTTACAAATAAGTAAATATGCTTTAAAAAATCATTACTTTTAATTTACATCTGCATTTCATAAAGTGAAATAGATATATGTATTATCACAAGTTCTTTAAAATGTGCTACTCAGATTTATTTGTATTAGTCAAGGTCAAGATATGAATTTTTGCAGTTTTTATTTTTTATCCTTTCACTCCAAGTAAGGCGATAATGACACTAGGATGCAGGCGATTATAGGAATTGAAAGAGAATGAGAAAACTTTAGTGAAGAAAAGACAGTAAATAAACAGGATTCAAGAAGATAGAAGATGGCGATTAATATTACATTTAAATTTTAAAAATTGTAGGTGGCAGAGAAGCAAGAAATCAAAAAGGTGTTCCACACAGGCAAAAAGTGTGAGAAAAGAAACTATTAAAATAGAACTGACTGCCGAATCTAGTTAGTTCAACGTTATAACATGAGACATAGTTGCCAATCTAGTAGCCAGCTTAAATTCATGCAGTAAAGATACTAAGGAGAGATGCTCATTACAACAATTGCTATGAAAATATCTGTAGAAAAGATAGAGGGAAGACATGTCACAATGGTGAGAAAATGACTGAAGTTGAAATGCCAGGTCAGGATTGATTACATTACTGTATATGCCTTTTTGATAACAGCCAAGTATCAGAGAAACTAACCTTCACCTGAGGAAAGACTCAGAGCATGTCAGCATCCACAATAGGAGGAGCACTTGTTTAAGTCAGAAGGCTTTCTCAATATTTTCTTAGCTGAATTGCTGTTGTGCACACATCCAGAAATGTAACTATAAGTTATGCCCACAGATTTCAATATTAAGTATTCCCAGGCAACCCTCAGAAGGATAGAAGCAATAAATCTCACAATGCATCATAGAAGACCTGTGATCCCCAAATGAGTTTAAACAAGATTCTTGTGCACAGTTGGATATACAGGAGAAAAAGTAATGATAGCTGCTAAAGAATGAGTGTATAAATCTGCAAAGCACACACCTCAGCCTTCCTCTTCAATGAAAGATACAAAACTATTAATAAACTGCCAACCTCAGTCTTTTCCAAATTTTTTTAACTAAATCTTCTCCAGCTGAAAGTTTGGATGGAACGAGACACGAAATATTTCTGTATGTCCTGTCCATCCAACTTCTCCACAATCCCAACTACAGATTTATCACTACCATCACATACATCTGCATTTTTTGTTGACCTAAATCTCAGCATTGCTTGTTACAAGCAAGGAGACCTTGTTGGTATTGGTAGAAGATATAGCCAAAGTGGTGCACCAGTATTTCAGCACAGGACCAGGTTTGCCCTTAACTTGCACAAGAAATGTTCCAGTGCAATAATGTATAGCCTGAGTGAATGCAGGTAACCTTGACAAATGAATCTAGATAATGTGAAAAACTTTAATTTACCCCATTTACTTCCACCATAATTCCAGGGCAGTTACAAAAATACAAATCCATGAATGAAAGTAGAGTTTGACCTTCCAGAAAGGACGGTTGACCCTACCAAAAATCTAGGACTAACGTGGTTCACCATCAGTTTTCACAGTTGCCTAAAACTTTGGTCAAAAGTATTAACTCTATTTAACATAGTTAAAGGCAAAAAATTACTTATCCCATCTCTACTGTGCTTGTTTTGCATAGCAACTTCTCTCCACCCTCTGATGAAGCATTGATGAATGCTATCCTGTTTTATCCAGTTGTTCAAGATCAGTGCCAGCAAAGAAACAAACATATGCAACATTCTCAAGTTCATTTCAATACTTGTACCTTTTCCTGCTTTTTTTGTACCATTCATTTTCAATGATTTCCAAATTTCATCCTTTGTTACAGGTCATTCACATCTATCTGCTTCAGTCACTCCAAAGCAGGGACAATCAGCTAAACAAATGTTGAATTGGGATAAACTCAGACTGGCCCCTATAGTAAAAAGCTTCTCTTAATAATCACAAAATTCCTCACAGATGTCATAGTTTGAGATCTAAGTATGCCCATCCACCAAGGTGACACTGGCAATATGTCAATCGTTAGCATTACTGAGCTTTGCATGCAGTTATGAAGCCATATCCATTGCCTTGGCAGATGTTCTTTTTAATCTAGGTCTAGCTAACAAAGCTTGGTTTTACTTGTTAAGCAAGGGGGTTAATCTCTACCTTACCTATAACTATTTGGTTTACATCTCCCAGTTTTATAGCTGTGTCTATCCTAGATTTAAATGCCTTGTGAGCCACTAATCTATGTTGTTGGTGACTATTATTAGTAGCAAATGACCTAAACATTTTTAGGAAAGTCCCACTATTTATTCCCAACTACATCCCTTGTCAATCCCCATTTTAGCATTAGTATTAATTGATCCTGAATATCTTTCACATCAAACAAGGATGTGATAAATTTCAAGTCCAGACTAATATATGGTCTGAACAAACTATATTTATAAAAGTGATTTGCCAGCCAAGAGACACCTCTTGAATGACTATCAACATCTTCTTGACAGAATATCTTCATAATCACTTGCAATAAGATGGGTCTCTTGCTTGTAATATATATCTATACTAAAGTACTGAAGGTCATAAATGAGTCTAACCCATTTACATTCAATCTATTTTACCTTAGTACAAATTTGATAATTTTTATCAGAATTTTTTAGATGAGGAATTATTATTATATGCTTTAATATTTGGCCCAACATTCTCATCTTAGTTGTTATACTCACAATGTTTGAATAATTCCTCACCTTAAAAATTGCATCAAAATTATCAAATTGGGAGAGTACAACACCTAAACATTGTGAATCTAACAACTAAGATGAACATGCTGACCTATGCTTTACTCTGATTAATCATATAGTCTTTTGAACTTGTTGGTTTTTTTGTCTGCTTTGAAAATAAACAATTCTTTTTTTAATGAATATTATAGGCTGATCCATAGTGACATGGAACTTCAGGGTTAGAATGAACAGTTGATTTACCCATATCAAGAAGATTAATGGAGAATGATCCATAGTTTTAATGAATTGTCATGAAGAGGAAATTTTCAGAAAACAGAGTAAATGATCTGACACAAAATAATATTCAAAAATGTTTAAAACAAAGGTAAGAGAGTTCATTGTTTATGAAAGGGATATATGATTTGCATAAGTTCAAAACTAGATGAAGAGAGATAGTTTGAAATACTTAGCTTTCTTGAATTGTTGAGAGAAAATTCTTTGAAGTGTCATATGCTTGGTTTAGAGCTGATAATATAATTGGCAAGTAATTTTTACATTGGCGAAATCTTCAGTGCTGGATGCAGTGAACAGAAACAAAACCTTTACCATGACTACAGACACTCTTCTCTTATTAATTTAATTTTTCTCCACACTCTTATATTAAAAGGAATTTTGAATAGGCTCACTACTTTCTTTTCTTTCTTCTTTTGGCTCAACAGCTAATTTCTGTGAAGACAAGGTTTTCATTGGTACAAAAACAATTTCACATAGGTTCATGAATTTATTTCCATCTTCTTCTCAGCTTGCCAGTCAATCTCCATGAAGGCAAGGTTTTCATTCATCCAAAGAAAATTTCAGATATGTTCGTGAATTCCTTTCTGTCTTTTTCTTCAGCTCACCTGAATTTAAAGGAAGTGAATGAAGAGAGTTATTATTATTCCACACTCACTAAAGATTCACCTTCAACCCATCTTACTTAACTAGGTGGAGGTACTGTTTGACTTGCTGCACAAATTCTGTAATGTTTATTAGACACCCCACTTATTGTTTTGGTTTCCATTTTATAATTTTGCTTATTTATTTTGGGTTCATTTTTCTTTTGAACTTTTTTGTTTATTTCCATTGGTTCTTTTTGTTTTTATCCTTTTCATTCAGGTTATTTCTGTTGAGGCCCCAAAATAAATTCTTTATGGTCTTGCCAATATCATAGTCGGCCATTATTTTAAATAATAAAAATTAGATTATGGTAGCACATATCAATTGTGTGGCTGTGTCAGGTTAGACATAATCATTTTGAAATGGTTTTATAAAGACAATGTTTTTCCCTCAACTGTGAATAAAAAGTCTTCAAATAATGCAAAATTGGCCTAACACAAAGAATGCTGCTTAATTGATACAGATTTCCAGGAAACTCTGATAGGAGTAAGGATGTGACACAAGAGCTTTTTTTTATGGCCCATGAGCCAAGAACAAAAATTGCCCAGTCCCCATGATCACTGCCATACTAATGCCAATATTACTCTTAGTGCAATGTAAAAAGTATTGCTGCAGGGTTGGAATCCCCAGTACCAGGTACAGTTACCAACCTGGAAACCATAATGGCTTACTAGGCCCAGCTTAAATGGATCATAAGGCTGAAATGAAAGGAACAGCCAGTGAGGTTTAAACTCAGTAATAACTGATTGGAAATGCTTGCTAAACATTACACCATGTCAAGATGCTAAGCTGGAAAATGGGATGGTGATTTTCTAAGCATAGCTTAGAAGGCCGAAAGTATGGGGCACACAGTAAGTATTGAATTCACTATTCAGTCGTAATTGATCTAGCAAGACATGCATGATTGCCATTATACTGTATAACAGCACCCACCCCCGTATCTGAGATAGAAACTGAACTCATTTACTTCAGTCTCCTGAGGAAGAGTCTATTCCCAAAGAAGTGTGGTTGGAAGGGTCTACAATCTAACTTTATTTAGTTTTAGTAGAATGTTCATACATGGCATTTTTGAAAACTAAAGAATGACTGAATAAAAAAAATAAAAATTCAAAACAACTGGTTTTGAGTATTTAGTGTTCATTGTTGTAGAAAATAAAAATAAAAATGTCAGTGGAAAAAATACATATGCAACACTGCATGTTGTTTCTTTTTTCAATTTGGAATAAACATCAATAGAATAAAATAATTGATGAAGCATATAGAAATGGTTTTCAGTTGGAAGCAGTAGATTTCATGCATGAATGTTTTCAAAGTTTAAGAAGCATGAATTTGACATAACTGTGATAACCATTTTGGATGATGACCTCCTCCATTCAATCAACACTGGAATTGACTGAAATACTTGATGTTGATTACTCAACATTTGTAAACAAAGTCCTTCTTGACAGGCCTGGAATTTGTACAACTGAGGGTCTGTTTGATTTAATTTGAAAGATCTTTATTTTATTTTGTTTTTGTTTATTCAATGTGCTTTTCTCCCTTTCAGACTTATGTTGGTTTATTTTAAAACAAATTGATCAGTGAAGTAAATATATTTGCTTATTTTCTTTCATTTTTTTTTTTATTTGACATTGCAATGTGCTATTGAAAAAAATCTTTTTCTTTTGCCAAATGCTTGTTTGTAAAAGATTTTGTAACATATTTTCTCTAATCTTTGTTCTGGGCAATGACACAGAACTTGATGAAATTTTATTTTTCAAGCAAGATTTGTGCTTCTGTTTTTATGAAAAAAATAGTTACTTTTTGTAATTTAAAAAAAAAAAATTGATTATCAATTTTTTGACTATCAATTACTGATACATTTATTAACCAAAAAATGCTTTAGAATTTACTATACATGTTTTAATCAAAATTAAGCAGTAACAACTAGTAATAATGTTAATTATAATAAGACAAAAGAAAAATATACCAAGATAAAGAAAACCAAATCAATTATGCTCTACTTTTTTCTTTGGATTTTATTTATTCATTTCCCTGGATTTATTCCTAAAATTCATTTGGAGTATGAGTAAAAGTAGATACCCA
The DNA here is from genome assembly GCA_903632075.3 of Acanthosepion pharaonis. Classification (NCBI taxonomy): domain Eukaryota; kingdom Metazoa; phylum Mollusca; class Cephalopoda; order Sepiida; family Sepiidae; genus Acanthosepion; species Acanthosepion pharaonis. The sequence goes on from CAHIKZ030001144.1 coordinate 214,252, forward strand.
GTTGTAGCTGTTAAGATTTTTGTTACAATGTTAATCTCATATTTTGATAACAGATTTTGACTTTTTCTAACATGTAATTTAGATTACTAAAATCTAAAATTTCCAGGTCTGAACACTGAAAGATGTTAAATTCTCATGTCCAAACTCTGAAAAATGCTGAATTAGATTCTTATGTCCAAACCCTTTAGCATCTTTCCAAGTATCTTTCAGAGTTCAGATGTAGGAAGATTTGTACAGTTTTGAATAAATAAATTGTCTTAATTTTATTGCAGTTCTTAATCCAAGCATTTTACTGAATTACCTATATGTAACCCTAATAGTTTCTTTTCTCACCTCTGGAACTCTCTTCCAGTTTCTTGCTTCCTTGCCACCTACAATTTTCAAAAATTTAAATACAACATCAATCACTATTTTCTGTCTGCCTGAATCCTACTCTTTTATTGTTCTTTCTCCTGACTAATGTCTTTTCATTCTCCTTCACTCTTAGTAACTGCTTGAATCTTAGTGGCATTATTGCCAACAGACAACAACAACCCTGACAAAACAAACAGTTTTGTTTATAAAAATATTTTATATCTAGTTATGCAACTGTGGTTGTTAGGGGAAAAGTATGTCGGAGTTACCTCCTCCTTCTATCCTTGAACCGGCAGAGGAACAGGTCATTTCGACCTTGACCTCTCATTCATGCTCCTTACACACTGTTAACACGTCGGAGGGACTAGCAAATCCCCTTTTTTAGTTAGGTTATATTACAAAACCTAGTTGTAATATACTACTAGTCATTTTAGACCTTAGTTCTCTTTAGCTAACCTCGTAGTATTTTATTATAGAGACTTTTCGGTTAGCTTAGCCAATTTCTCTTGCTGGTCTCCTTGTAACAAGACAGTGATTTCTCGCTAGATTCGGGGAGGCGGTCGGCGACCCAAACGGTCGGCTATGCAGGCCCTTGGCCTTCATTGGCCAGGACGCCGATCAACGGGCTGTGTATTAAGTTACGCTCCCATTTTTTTTTTGTCTGCCAACTTGACGATAGTTGGGAACTTTCTTTCTTTCTCTCTCTCTCTCTCTCCTTATCCCAGCAATGACAAACAACAAGTTGGCAACACGAACTACAGCAACAAGTTGGCATCCCGGCAATAATGGCAAACAGAAGTTGGCAACACGAACTACAGCAACAGGTTGGCACCCCGGCAACGACAAACACGTCAAGTTGGCACCCCGGCTCAACTTCAACAACCACCAAGCGATCATCCTGGCAACAACCCACATCAGTGCCCGCTACAAGTATGACCAAAAATCCACCATTACTATTCAATTTGCCATTAAGTCTTCGATCTAAGTGCCAAAAAAACCTGCTTCTGTGAAAAATGAGATTAGTTTAAAAAAAAATATCAACAGAATTCTAAATTTTGACAATGTGTGTGCCAATAATGACCATCTTCACTTTGTATCAGCTGTTCATCCAGTCTGTTTATTTTTTTATTTATTTCTTTTTACTGAAGTTTTTAATTAAAATTTTTCAAACATTGAAGTTTGACTGCTAGCATACAGATGTCAATTATTTTTTTTTGAAAACAGGCCAACTATTTTTCAGCACTGGTCACAGATAACAAAGTGATACATTATCTTAATATGTTAGCAATTGCTCAAGAGAAAAAACTTTTTAAAGAGCATATTCATGTTATGTCATCTAAAATTATGAGTAAAAAATTTAATGAGCCAGAATTTCTTGTCTATGCATCTGAATAATGAACTCTGGGATAATTATAATCCTCCTCATGCAAGAACATTATATGTTTTGTCATAAAATGTATCCATATTAAATAATTTGAATTTTCTTGGAGATATATTTATCAAACTTGTGAAAAAATGTATCCTTTTAGTTAAGTTTATATCAAAGTAAATTTACATTACAAAAGAGACATTTAGTTTTGCTGAAAATTCTGAGAAATTAGCAAGAACAGTTCTGGGTATGATTGATAAAATGTCTATATGGTGGACCAAAATTTCTGATTAATATGATTATGGCTGCCAACCTCAATTGAGCATTTTTATATATAAATAAAGGGACAAGTATTGATAATTTAATCAACCATTTAAATGCACATGCAATTACAGTTATGATAACAATATAAATCAAGTGTTTTTCAATAAATTTAATACTGTTGAAAATAAACCTCGGATAACTGAAGCTTGTTTAGATTTACTATTTTATTTTGAAGGTAAGGAATTAAAAGCTAGATAGGAAATTGAGAAAGAACTTTTTGAATATGAAAAAAATAATTTTGTCATACTGTCAAAACTAACATAAGTAACAGTTTACCCAAAATCAGCTGAGAGACAAAAAATTTCTCACTATTTATATTTCATATTGAAGACAGTACTATTTGTCAAAATGAAAGTTGAAGGGAATAACTTCATTGATCCAGAACATAATTATTTAAAATGTGGATATTTGTTGGATGAGACAAAATCCCAAACATTTAATTATCAGAACTTGAAAACCATATCCTCAAAGATATCAAACTGTCACTTTTTTATATTGCTTACTGTTTCACTAGAGAAGAGCAATTATTGTATGATACAAGTTTGTATTATCAAAATTATTGGGATTTTTTTTTACAGAAATCACTCAATTGTGCAAGTTTAAAAATTCCACAGTTTACTACAGTTCTGTGGGTATTTTTCTGTTTGATAATATTTAATGCTTGTAGGAATTCTTTAGCAAATATCTTTGTTTCTGAAATGCATCATTTCAGTATGAAAAAAGATGTTGCAATTACAATTTCAAATATATCTTTCAAAAATTGTTTGAGTTTCCAGTAGTAATAGTCTTGAAGTTATTTTAAAATTTTTAGTGCAGTATTTTTCTTCATATTCAATAAAATAAAGGCAAATAATGTCTGAAAGTTTTTAAATATAAAACCTTTTGGAATAAATCCTTTGAATAATAAAATTGTTTCTCTGAGTTTCTTATTATTTTTACCTAAAATATTTTTGTTTCTTTCATAAGTACTTTTTTTTATAATTTTAATTGATTTTCAATTACATTCTCTCTGCTTTCTGATCAATAAGAAATAAATGATTCAAATTAATAGGTACAATTACTAATTGGCTAATATATATATAGATATTCCCTTACTAAAAATGTTTTTATAATTGTAGGTTAATACTAATAGTAATTTAGGCCTCCACATGACCACCTCCAGTGAGAGCCTACTGATGTACAACTTTCAGGCCTGTTAAATAAATGGCTTTTGTTGTAAGACATTTGTAATATATGGGGAACATTTAGAAAGTAGGGGAAAAACACTGGAAACTTTTTAGCTTAAAGCTACCAGAAACTGGCAAACAACATAGTTTTGAAATGTCTTATAATTCCTCATGAAGAACATTGAAAGTCAGAGAGCAAAAACTTGCAGGTGAATCAAAGAAAATGTTTTAGGTATAAAAAAAAATGTCAGGTCAAATCAGGGAAAAGACTAAGCTGGCAAGTAAAGACAACTTGGTGTGCCAGTGTGACGGAAGTCTGCAACCTATTATTTGTGTCTGACTGCACTACTGGTATTCATTTTATATTGGACAGTGGCACACAAATTTCGATAATAACTGCTAAAAAAGAGGACAGATTAAAGGGTCCTCAGAAACTTACTCTTAAGGCTGTCAAGTTGCTTATCCAGACTTACAGCCATAGATGTCTCACATTGAACTAAGGCCTAATAAGAAATTTCACACATTTTTATTATAGCAGATGTAGAGAAAGCTATATTGGGTGCTCATTTTTTGCATAAATAGGACCTTCTTATTGATATCAACAGACATTTGATAGATTCTGAGACTAATATTAAATCACCAGGATCTATTCTTGCTGTTTCATCTTGGCAAACATGGAAGCCAACCCCGAATTTTGCTAACTTTTAAAAAAGTTTCAGGGTAACACAAAGCCATCCTTCCATAGGGAAACATTACTTCATACATCATACTGCCACCAAGGGCCCCCCCAGTTCAAATCCACCCTTAGCATAAAAATTGAGGACAGCAAAAGTGGAATTTAGCCAAATGCAACAGAAGTCTCAAACACTGATTTTAAGATTGTGTGACATTAGCACAAGGCAATTATACCTCTTCACTCCAGAAACATTGCAGTGGACCTTCGCCCTACATAATTTGTCTCACCCTGGTGCTAATGCTTCAATCAAGCTAGCCACAGACAGATTTGTATGGCCTCAAATGAAGTCTGATATTTGATTATGGTCAAAAACCTGTGTACCATGTCAAAAGGCTAAAGTCAGAAGACACATTCAACCACCTCTGGGCTCTTTCCCATTTCCAGATGAGCTGTTTATTCATGTATGTATGGACATATGTTGATCAGTTCTCTTACTGGTATGAAACTCTTCCCATGTCAGACATTACAGCAGAAACTAAAGCAAAGACTTTTATATCTGAGTCATCACCACAGACAGAGTTTGACAATTTGAGTTTGACATATTCAAACAGTTCATGAAACTTTTAGGATGCAAGAGAATTAGGACCTCTGCATATCATCCAGAGGCCAATGATTTGGTGGAAAGGTTTCACTGAACATTAAAATCAGCCCTGAGTAGATTGACAGACAAGTCAAAATGGCTGGAACATCTAACATTAGTTCTTCTTGGACCACATACAACTGTAAAAGATGAAATGCAATGTTCACCTGCTGAAATGGTGTATGGCACCACACTAAGACTCCATGGACAGCTTTTCCTTCAGCCTCCACAAAAAATGTTTTTGTGTGTGACTCAGCCAAAACAAATTGTGTTGCAGCTAACCATACAGAGGACCATTCAAGATCCTGAAGAGACATTCTAAACATTTTACTGTGTGCATTAATAATACAAACCAAAATATTACTTAGGACAGGCTTTATTTCTTTCTAATTTTGCTTTCTCTCTCACAATTCTTCTTTCTTTCACTTGCTCCTTTTCATTTTTTATTCTTTCATATACTTATACTTTTTTCACATAAATTTCATGGAAAATTTGTTAATTTTTATCTTTTATTTATTCTTTAATTTTTTCCTTTCTTTCATTGCAGTCTCTTAATTTTTTGTTTTACCCATCATGCTGTTTTCTTTCTATTACTTTTCCTGTTTCATTCTTTCTTCTTATTCTTCTAAACTATTTTCCTTTCATCCTACCTTGTCTCTTTCTTTTTCTTATATTTTTCTTCACAGTACTATCATTTATTTTTTCACATTTTTGTTTCATTCTTTTCTTATATTCAGTTTTCTTTGTTTCATTTTTCCATTATTTTACATTTTTCTCTCTTCTTTGTATCCTGATTTTGTTTATTTTTTTATTCATTCTTTTTTTTCTCTATTTTTTTTTGCTCCACTCATTTTTTTCATTTCTTTACTTTGTCTTTACTTTGTCTTTTGCATTTTTTGTCACTGCTTTATCTTTTTTTTATTTTCTTCTTGTATATTTTTTTTAAGCACTTTACCTCAAGCAAGGGGTTACAGAGTGGGAGCGAGAGTGAAGAGGCATGATGGAGAAAAGAATGAAGAGAAGGACAGGGAATAGGTCAGGGCGTCTGGAGATGTCGATTGACATTACATTTGAATAGTTGGAGATTATAGCTATCAGGGAAACAAGAAATAGGAAGGGAATTCCACAGATGGGATGTGCGAGACATGAAGCTATTGGAGTAGAAGAGATGGCTACATTTAACTGTTTCGACAGTGAAAAGGTGGGACCAAGATACCAGCCTAGTAGCACGTTTAAATTCATACAGTCTGGGAACTAGTGAAAGTAGCACATTGGAGCAGTTACTGTGAAAGTATTTGTAGAAAAGACAGAGGGAGGTGACGGCACATCTGTCTAGAGAGCAACTGTAAACGAGATGCCACATCAGGGCCAATTGCATTGCATATCTGTCTTTGGATCTTTCCAAGGACCTTAAGGTGAACAGCAGGGTCACCAGACCATATATAGCAGCAGTATTCCATGCAAGGGCGAATGGCTGATTTATACATTTGAAAGATAGACTCAGATGAGAAAAACTTTTTGGCGTGACATAGGGAACCAACTTTCCTTGCGGTGGATGAAGCAATTGATTCAATATAATCCAACTCAGGTCAGTGGACAGTGTGAGACCAAGCAGTCGCAAAGAGGTGCTCTTTTGAAGTTGAGCATCAGACATTCTAATGGGAGGCAGGGATGGTGCCCTGTGGTGAGTAATAGAGAGCAGTTTTGTTTTAGAGGCATAAAGTTAACCAGCCAATTCCTGCCCCAAGAGAAGTGGGAGGAGTATTGACCAGGCAGTAGAAAAGCCTACCTACTCCTATTAAATGATATGCTATGTTCTTTTAGGACACAGGTGATCATAGCTTTCCACAACTTCCTGTCTCTTGTAGCTGTAAACAATATTTGTTTCTTATCTTTCTTACTTCTGTCTTTTTTACTTCCAATTTGCCTTTGGTTCATTATTTTTTAATTTTATTTTGCAATGTATTTTTTAATCTTTTCATAACTTTAAAAATTTTATAACTGGTTGCTCTTTTGCTTTATCAATAGTTGACTTTTCCTTGTTGGTAGCAGAACATATGCATCCATTGGCTTTCTTTTTCATTTTCTCTTCCTACCAATTACTTGATCATAATATGACTTTTTCTTGTTAAAATTACACATGTATAAATATGTACACATACAGGCATTTTAATATATATATATATATATAATTTCAATAATATTTAATTTAACTTCAGACACTAAATTGACCTATATCAGCTGTCAAGAATTCAGAGACTTCTAAACAGTTACTGACATAGTTAACCAGAAAGGCTTGATTTTGGCCATAGATTTTAAATTTTATCAGTTGACCACTAGTCTAAACCTATATAGTTTTCTAGTTTATTTATGTTTGGTGTGATAGAGAAATAAATTTAAAAAAATAGATAACAAAATAATAGATAAAAATAATAATAACAAAATTTTATCATCTCTAAAAATAGATAGTTTGACCAACCAGTACAGCTTTCACAATCAGGATATAAGGCCATGAACTAATTAGAAGTGAGCAGCCTTTTCAAAGTGGTTCTATATATGTGTATATAAACAGATGTAAAATCAACTAAAATCAGAGTTGATAAATTAATTTTGTCCATTCTTGAATACTGTGATCATTGTAACCTGCCCAGAGATGAAATATGACTAGCTGGCAACCTTTGATGGCCAACCTATCCTTACTACATTGAAGACATACATATCTTCCTTCACCACATGATCAAGTGGCAGCTACTACATTTGGATATGTACATATACTTCCTTCCAGAATCTTTCTCTGTGTCTCTATCTTTCAAGTCTTTTACGCTTGAACTCTTGAAACTTTCACCTTATCCATCTGTATTATTATATTGTGATATATAAAGATTTATATTGTGTATATCAACACTGTGAATTTTCTTTTAATCATTACGCATGACCAATATACACCCAAATCAGTTATGCCAATATGTGATGGGAATGGATGTTGTTATAAAATAAACAACTCATTCATAACTGATAACCTCTTAACGTATCATATGTTTGGATATAGATATATTTATGCATGTGATTTACATGTAATATATTCTATACATATATTTGAATATACACTGCATCTTATTAATTAGCCATTTTTAATTTTTCTAATTTTTAGAAAACTAACAGAATTCACAGAAATATTTACGTGTAAAACATTTCACATAGAAGAGACTACATGTCAATCTTATGATGTCACAACAATTTTATAAATTTTACTGAATTTTCCAAGTTTCATATTATTAGCTAGTTTAAAAATACTCTAAGAATCATTAAATTGTAATTAAAAATTATAATTAAAGAACATTTATCAAAAATTGAAAATAGTGTCATTGCATTGTCATGAAAACATTTATGTGAAATGTATACTCCATATTCTGAAACTTGTTTTAGTTGCTCATCTATCGATTTTGTTTATTTGAGATGTTGAATTTCTTCATATAAAACAGACTGTGGTCCACCAAGAATAGCATGACATTTGTTGGAGAAAAGAACCGTTGGAAATCAATCTCCATATATTCAATTTTCCTTATGAGTGTCCTTTAAAGGAGGCCTGGGGATTAGTCTCATATGTTTTCTAACCTGATTTAGGACCCAATATCTTATACTTTTCAACACTTTCTTCCTGCCACAATACCTAAAAAATTCGTAGCTTAACAAAGACAGATTTTTTTAATATCTTTCTTGATGCAAGACACAGATTGGTGAAATAAATTTGCCTTATCAGATCTACATCAGTCCTTCACAATATTCAGTGAACTTCTTCACAGTTTGGTAATAATTTTAAATCATTTTTTGCATCTTCCATCATTAGTTTACCTTTTGCAAACTCTGAAGTTATTAAATATCTTGCTTTATCCATCAAATCAACTTTATAGTCATTTTAAAGCTTCAAGCTCACAATATGGCTATTAATTTGAGATTTCAAAATTTACGTTATTTCATACAAATGGATGGTATTTGTTTACATGTGTAGAATGCATAAGCTTTAACCATGATAGATAGATACTGCCATCATTCAACAAATAAATGTTTAGATTCCAGTAAATATTTATTTTATTTGAGAAAACATAACTTGACTAATAAAATGTGATGTGGAAAATGATTTGTTATATATATATATATATATATATATATATATATATATATATATATATATATATATATACACAGTAGCGTCCAAAACTAAGGGACAAAATTTTAAAACCTAATATTTGTTAGAAATAACAACTGTGAAAAGCTGAAATTTTGACAACTGGTAGTCGTTATCATCCATAATAACATACTAAAAATTTGCAAAGGATAGAAAAAGAATTATAACAATTATTTATTTATTTTCAAAATAGGATCGTCCAAAAGTAAGGGACAAAATTGAGAAAAACAATGTAAACAGTATGCTATATTCAAATTTTTTGATTTCCTCTAAAGAATAAGTCTTACTTAGTCATTTGTAAACGTTGCATCAGCCGGCACCATGGCGAAACGCCAAAAACTTGATTACAAGCTATTGTGAAGCTACACAAGGAAAAGCACGCCATTAGAGAGATTTCAGAGAAAGTGAAACGTTCCAAGAGTGTTGTAGGCAGGGTTGTTAAATCCTACAATGATACTGGCAAAATAGTGCTTTTAAAACCGGCAGACCCTGCAAAACTTCGGCAAGAGAAGATCGAATAATGCAGCGTATGTCATTAAAGGACCGTTTTAAGTCTTGCACAGAAATTAAAAGGGTTATGAATAGTACCTCATGTGTTAATGTGTCAAGACAGACTGTTTGTAGACGACTGCAAGAAATAGGGCTGTTTAATCGAACCCCAGGGAAGAAACCACTTGTTAGTTCGAAGAATAAGAAGAAGAGATTAGAGTTTGCAAACAGGTATGTAATTTGGACATATGAAAATTGGGCAAAAGTATTTTTCAGTGATGAAAGCAAGTTTAATTTATTTGGAAATGATGGAAAAAACAATGTAAAGAGACGTATTGGTGAAAGATTAAGTGCAAAGTGTACTAAGAAAACTGTCAAGTTTGGGGGCGGAAACGTCATGGTATTTGGAATGTTTTCTAGCCAAGGTACAACGACTCTTGTCCGGTTACAAACTCGTGTAAACGCGCAGGTCTATAAAAACATTGTTCAAGATCATGTTGTGCCAAGCATACAGAATTCAGGTTTCGATAGGGCTACCTTTATGCAAGATAATGCCCCATGTCACAAGGCAAAGGTGGTAATGAGTTACCTTAGCGAGCAAGATTGGGAAATTATGGATTGGCCACCGCAAAGTCCTAACTTAAATGAAATCCAATAGAAAATCTTTGGAAGACCTTAGGAGTGAAAGTTATGGAAAGAAATCCCACTAACACGGAGGATTTGTGGGTGAAGCTTCAAGAAGAATGGTCTAAAATTAGTATCGAGGTTTGTCAAGAACTGATTCGTTCTTGTAGTCGAAGATGTGCAGCTGTCATTGAGAGCAAGGGCTCATTTACTAAATATTGATTGTACATGTATTTTTGTTTTTTTGCCGTTTACATTGTTTTTCTCAATTTTGTCCCTTACTTTTGGACGTTCCAAATTTGAAAATAAATAAATAATTGTTATAATTCTTTTTCTATCCTTTGCAAATGATTCACATTTTAGTATGTTATTATGGATGATAACGACTACCAGTTGTCAAAATTTCAGCTTTTCACAGTTGTTATTTCTAACAAATATTAGGTTTTAAAATTTTGTCCCTTAGTTTTGGACGCTACTGTATATTTATCTTATGCAGTATTACATTAGAACATACACATATCCACTACAAAATTGTGCATTTTTGTTTCAACATCAAAAAAAGGGGGAAAACCTTTTTTAGACATCTCATCAGGTGGGGAATTATGGTGTTGCTAAAAAATTTTATTCAGAAATTCAGTTATTGAAGCAAATATCCCCCGCTTCCATTCTTTGGAAATTTTTATAAAATGTCTTCTAAAATTTATATGTAGAGATGGAAGGGAATCTAATGCATTAAGTAGTCGTGGGCGAATGAAAAGGAAGGGAAAAAGAAAAAAGGGGAATGGGAAAAGAAAGAAAGAGGCCATGGGAAGAGGATGAGGTAATAAGTGCTAAGAGGAGATAAAATCTGGCCATAGAATTTTGTTAGGGTATAGAATTTGAGCTTCAACGGTCTCCTAGGTTGGTTAGGTAGGAGTTTCAAGTAAAAAATAATTTGCAGCTATATACAGTTAATGTAAAGTTTAAAATGTTAGGTATCTTTTTTATTTTTTATCCTTCATATTATTTTGAGATAAAACATTGTCAAAGAGAAAAATAATTTGAGTAATGTAATTTTTTATTTTTAGGGAGAAATAGGTGGTAAATTCCATATAAAAATAAAACGCAAAATAAGATTTGTGACAGAGAGAGTCTGGGAAACACACACACACTTATATTTTTTTAGTGAAATTGGAGTAGATTTGAATAGCGAAATTAAATCACAGCATTTTGTTTACTGATGGGGAAATCTGATCTAGGGCAGAAGTTGTACCCATTGAATCTGGGTCATCAGCAGACAACGGTAATAGTTGAAATAATTTTTATCGATTAAAAATTAAAATAGAGCTGAGTAAGCTAGAAGGAACTTTGGAATTCACATGATTTTGGTTGAAGCAGATAATCGCGTGCAAAGTAGTAGGACCGGGGGTCAGTTATAACAAGCCGGGTTTATCTATATAAACGCGTAGTTATGCTGAAAAAGACAGATGGGAGAAAATTCTTGAAGAGAGAAGAGAGAATTGGCCAGGGCAAGCGTTGGGAGGAGGAACGTCACTATAACTTTAAGCCCTGCACAGAAATCTTTATCCCTCCATCGCAAGAGTCATATATCGTTCTGAGATGATTTAACAACAAGATAATCCCATACACTCTCTCTCTCTGTCTAGAATCCAGTGTAGTAGGTTTTTTTTTACTTTTCTTTTCTGTAACCCGTTTCTCTTCTCTACTATTCTTTTCTGCTATATAAAAGACATTAACAATTGAACCATTGAATCGATGTTTGTACTGCTTTCTGCATATATTAATTTTTTTTTGTTGTATTCTAAATTTCTTAGCACAGACTCCCCAGCCGTGTCTATATCTTCAGTCGACCGTGAATGGATGGACATCACTTCTGCTTTCTGGATCAAACAAATCACAACGTGGGCAGGAAGCAGGACTAAACCAGCGGACCGGTTGAATAATCTATGGATGCTCAGGGGACCTATGGCCACTCCCTTAAGTTTGGTTAGGACCGAGTAGACATCTCAACCCCGAGAGTAAGATGCTGGAGGTTGAGGGGCTGAGGCAAAAGTGTTAGAGATTAAATTAGTACTAACTTTCCATTTCTATTAATGTAGGTTGGAAAAGCGGATCAATACTATTGTATATAGGAAGGTAGTTATTAACAGATAAAAATAATAAACAAAAACTTTGAGCTTGGATCAAAACCCAACCATTGTGGTGTTAGCCCGAATCACTACCACTTGCGCTATCCAGACAGCATTAATAGGCAATGGTAATCCTATGCCTATTGTCTTTACGTATGTAAATGGCCCTTTTAATTTTTCAATTTTCTAAAAATTTTCCTAGTTTCTGTGTTACATGTATTACCATTTATAAGGTGTTATTATTTGAAAGGTTAAAGTAGTCCCATTTGGACAAGCTAATGGATAAATCATAGAGGTAAGTTCCATGAAACTAAAAAGAATAAAGACTAAAGGTAGTTTCAATGACACTAAGATTATTATATTATTAATTTACAGAAGTAGGAATAAATTAATCAGTTAGGTCTACATTTAATATTCAAAGTGAATTTGACTAAGATGAATCCTGTATTAGGAGTAGAACTAGGGTATAATAGGCGATGGCTTTGGTACCATGTTTACAGATATTGTGGAATCTTCCACATTAGCCTTCCACCCCTTTCGGAGAGATGTATTCTTCTCTAAAAAAAACCTTAACCAATCACCACTTCATTTCAGTAAATTCAATCTTCTATTGGTTAAGAAACACTAAACAAAAACAAAGCAAAGTCAAAACAGGTCCTTTTTACCAGCGAAGCTTTCCTGGAGTCGATTGTTAGACACCAAAGTCTATATAAACAGCCATATGACTCAATTCAAGTCAGTCAGTCATCGAGTTTTGTGAGATGCTACCAAACTCCACGCATGTCAATTCACTGACTCAACATCACTTCAAAATTCTCAACAAACTTAACACATTCAATCGACCATTATCCGTGTGGTAATCAAATTACAATTGACTTAAAAAGTGAACATTTTAACTACACAAACAGTAATTGTACAATTCATCAATTTAGCCAGACAGTTAAAGGCAAACAACTCTTCACAACTCAAATTCTAACTAACAAGTAACACACACATACACACTAATATTTGAACTAACACATTAGAGAAACCAAATTATTTTAATTTCACTAACAAATCAAAACCATTAACTTTTATGGACCAAATTTCTGCATGAACATTCTTCATAACCTTGTCTTAATTGCTACAATCAATAAACATTCTGTTATCCTTGCATGTATATCTATTGTATATATAAAAATCTCTTTATTGTTGGATCTCTAACCACTGTGATTTTAGTAATTTCTTGCAATGCAAATTGTCCTTATATTCTTTATTTGATCTACGTGTTGTGGGATAATGCATAATAAGCACGCATAATCTTTGCCTTACATAAATTACCTTCTGATACATTTTCACTCAGCTACAACCTGATTCATTTGTAGATTCAAAATTTCTTTAGCAAGATTGTAATGTTAATTCTTTTTTATGTTTGCAATTTATTGCTGTCTCATACCTTTGATTTAATAGTTTTTCTTTATCAGGGTATTTAATTATTTGTATTTTTGCCTGTAGACAGAGAAAACAGGGTTCATTTAATGACTTTGATTCTAGCCTGTTATAGTATTTTCCATTTAAGTTTGGGTGTTTCACCCTTGTCCTTCAATTCCCCAAAATACTTGGAAAGTGAGGTCATGTTTCATTTATCTGGGTTGTTGAAGGACAAGATATGTTTATAAAAGCGGTTTTTGAAAATATTTGTGTTATCAACGTAAAATCTTATCGAAGTTAGAGAATTATCAACAGAGCTAATAGTACACTCATATACTACTGATTTTGCTAAACATCTGTTGGATAGCGGGCACTGGTTGGGATTCCTATAACTAAACAGATTATTTGTAGGGGACCCAATAGGGTCAGACTTAGTGTACTCATTATTTTTGTTATATGTTTTTAATACTTTAGTGTCGTGCAATTTAATTATTATTTTCTAAATTGTTTGTGCAACTATAGCTAAGGTTTAGAGTGTTGATAGATTATTTGGGGGAGTGTACCATATGATCTTCCTTTTCCTGTTTATTCTCCTGGAAAGATTATAATTTTCCACAAATCCAATTTTTGGAAACCTATAACCAATAAAGAATTTTCTTGTAAGTTGTCTTATGGTTGTCAAATATTTCTTGAGGAGTGCTGGTTTAGGCTCTACTTTATGTATTGAGCACTATTTTTAAATTAATGTTTTGAACGCTGTAATCCTACTGTAATCTCTTACACTTTTTATATATATATATATATATATATATATATATATATATATATATATATATATATATAAGTATATGATTGGTATATACGGAATGAATTCCAATAACCAAAAAATTACTATTCTTAAAAGAGTGCTCAATACAAAGTAGAGCAGATATAATTATTATTTCTAAAAAATTATAACATAAGTATGTTATAAAATCACTTATGTTATAATTTTTTTTTTTTATAATAATTAATATATATATATATATATATATATATATATATATATATATAAAGAGAGAGAGAGCAAAGACACTTGCATATGTGCATACATGAATGCAAACATATTAACATGAATTTGTATGTGCTAAATACATGAATATATATACATGTATTTTTTGTAGTATATTCATATGTTTGTATATGTATAGTTAATTTGTTTATATATGTACACAAACATAAATGAATTTGGGGAATGAAAGCACAAGGGAAGACATATATAAACACATACATATATTTATATATTTAGCAGTTATTAACCTAATGTACTCTAAAAGTGTCTCCCAGTTCAAATTTAAGTCTTTGTTTATAATCTTGAGTATAAACTGAAGTAGCTATCAAATATAGCAATAAATGTTTGATTGTTTTTTTAACAGAAAATTTTATTTCATAACTTTCATTTTATTTTTTTCTTATGGTTTTCTCATTTGATATATTTCTTTAAATTAATAATAATAATGTAATTTAAATCATAAATTTACATTTTTATATAAGGTAAAGAAATACTTGATAATAAAATATGAGATAAATGTTTTTCTTAATCCCATGTCCCTTCAAAATTTAGACAATCATAGCTCTCCACAGACACCTTTTTTTTATTATCTGTGAATTGCCGACATCTTGGGAAAAATTGTGGAATGGTTTCTTGTTGCCTTCTCAATGATTTTTATTTTACAGTTTTCCTTGCCTTAGACTGATTGCCCAAAGTTACAGAGCTCTACTACTTAAGCTATATCAACAGGTAGAAGATATGAATTCATACTTTTCCTAAGTATATTTGTGTGAAAGTGAACACAACAAACTAAGCTAGAATTTGAACTTGGCTTGTCAGTTCCACTTTCCATTTTGATAACTGTTATTCCACTCACATATCTATTCTATGAATATACAGTTGGAGGAAAAAAAATGAATTCCTTCATTCAATCCAGGCAATTAGAGGGTTTCCTTATACCTTGTATGCATAACAAGGAGTACACATATTTATGCATCTTTTAAAAAAGTAAAAATTACTATAATCCTATACTCTTTTTAATTCACTCACTCAATCTATTTTGTTTAATATTCAAAAAATTGTTTTATATTTTCTGTGGATAGAAAATACAATTTTGTATATGCAGGTATAGTATACAATATGTGATCAAAATCTCTGAAAATCATCAGTAAACATAAATAGTATAAATTTATTCATTTAATTTATATTACTGACAGAGATATGAATCAGATGAAAGTATTTCTTCCAGGCCAACATCAGTTTAATACAATATACATGCAATATCAAATCAAGATTCTATAAGAGTTGTTTTGTTGTTCATGTGTTGATGTCTTTGGAAAGAGCGATTGCCAATACAAGGGCATCGTCCTACTTTGACAGAAGCAGAAGATTGCACAGCCTGGAAGACATGTTTATGACTTCCCAACATGCATCAGTATGCCCTTTTAAGCATAGAAAATATGGCAGCTTTTTGTATTGATTATTGTTCTCTCATCACGCACTCCATGGGATTAGAAGTTGTCCGAGTAAAGTATAGAGTTTCATGTCAAGATGAACTACTGCAAAAGACATTTCCTTGTGCTTTAAATGTAGAAAGTGCTATATACTTGGAGATTCTTATATTCTTTTTCAGTGATTTATTTTCTAGTTTTTAGAGTGGAGGATTCATCAAAGGTTTGTAGATATTTATGGTAAGTAAAGTGTAAAATCTGAACCATAAAGATTCTATACAATTCAGTTAACAAACCAGTCAGTTATTTAATTCTATCTTAAGACATTCTGTTGTTTTTTTCCCAAATTATAAATTTAATTTTCTTTTTTAAACTCTGTTTTGATTTATATTGCTAGCTATTTTGTTTCCTGATTTAAGAATCTATTTTGTGGTTAATATAATTGTATTTTGCTTTTTGTGCTTAAACATGAGTAAAAGACAGGCTTTTAAATATTGGTACAATATAGACTATGCCTCAAATGATAACTTTGAAAGCAGGTTGGCTTTTGTCTTAGAAAACTGACACCACAAACTATTACATTGTTATGCATATACCAATAATTTCAATGTTATGCAAATGGTATATAATTCTACTAAAAATAAGAATGAATGATGTATTAGTATATCTTGAACCTTATCTGCAATCCATCTTATTAACCTATATATCTATTTTAATTCATTCTTATCTAATTATCTATCTATATTCATATGTATATTTTTTATCTCATGCTATTTATCTCCCTCTCACCTTTCCTTCATTCACATATGTATATGTAGATAGATAGTTTACTCTTACAAAATGTAGTTTATGTCATATTAATATCTGTACTACAAGTAGTCAGTATATTATGATATCAAAATATACAAACCCATTTCTTTTCTGTTATATTCAAATATTAAATACTATTGGTTAGTCTGTTTTTAGTATTTGAGCCTTTTAAACTTGTAGGTAATACTAGCAGAACTGTTTACTGAAATTTTAGAGGAGATGTTTTATGGTATAAAATCTTCCATTTAAGATCAGAATATTTCTAAGAAAATTTGAAACATTTATGATATTTAGGGGGCTTTGATAAACAGTAATTAATGCATAGATCAGTTGTGACACCAATATAACATTTGGAACCATCCAAGATTATCCTGTTTTCAAAACTTCTGGATTAAAACAGCTATTCAGATAAGTGAAAACAAAAAAGAACCTGAGTAAGAACTGTAATAGATGGAATCAAGGACTTTAATAAACTAAATTTGTAATGATGACTTAAAATTAGAATTATGACTTTATTCTTCTCCTTATGGGAAAATGAAATAAAACTGATAAGTAAAATAATGATAATGAGTAATAAAAAATAAAGAAAAAGAAATATATTTTCCCATGATGCCAAGAGTAAAGGAACTTGAAATATGATTACCCCTCTTGGTTTTGCCAAACATCATTAGGTGGCGTTGTTGAAGCCAACAAAAAAGCAAACATTTCACGCCTCACCCTCTTTCTCTTCTTTGCTCCAAGATGTGAACCAAGTGGTAATTACGTTACCACTGGGGAATGTTAGTTTCCCCAGCCAATTGATGGCTGAATTCTTAAATGGAATGTGTGTGTTTAGAAATCTGAAGCAGGTCCTCAGCAAAATACACATATATCAACATATATACTTCAAATCAATGTAAGTTACATATATGTTTTAGTGGATGGAATTTCAACCAGTGTATGAAAATGAAACCATGTTGGTTGTTAATGAATTTGTAAGCAAAAGGATTCATTGCAAGATTATCTGCAGTCAGTATTTAATGATGGTTGACAAATTTGGTATCTGTCCAATTATACTCAGCAAAAATTGTGCAATTGTTTCCAGCTGATCTTCTGTCTGTGCCATTTTCTAAATTGGAAATGGCAATTATATCAGACTATAATCAATAATGGAATATAAAGGGATAATGATGAGTTGAGAACAACAACATACATATATACCTGATAGCTGTTATCATTTGATATCACACCATTGCACAGTTTCACCAGTGTGTAGCATGAATGTGGTGACTGAGCCCAGCCAAGAATTTACACTCGTTGCAACAAGTATTGAAGACAGACCTGTCTCCATAACAAACAAAAATTACTATAGATTCATGAGTGACACTTTCACCCACAAATACATATACACACCTTGCTACATTCACTACATAGAGTAGCATTCCACTATGGCACAGTCTATAGCAACTCCATGATGTGGGCTCCTTTGATAACTTAGTTTGCCTTACTAAAGTAGGGTTAAACCCTGCTTTAGTAAGGCAAACTCTACTGTATTAATTATGTATTAGTTCTTGAAGCTACAACAAACCTAATGTTGACACTTTCAACAAGTAATGCCTGCACTTGAAGCTTTTTAAAGTCAAAAGCCTTGCACAGGACCACTCTTGCTTTTAACAATGATAGCATTTCCAAAAAGAACTAGACAAGTGTCTTCTCCTAGATGGATGACTTTAACAAAGACAAAGAATTCATCATTCTCAGTGAGATAAGCAGTTATCCATAAATTGATCTAACAGGTACTATTGCTCCAGGTCAGAGCTAACCTGAGATTAGAGACAACTAAATGATGACTCCACATTCCCCAGGACTCCAGAACTCCTGAGTTGTTGACTCACTATCTGATGCAGTTTAATGTCATACTCAGGACAATATGCATATATACGTAAATACACATATAAGTTTTTCAGTAAGTCTGTAACCTAATAATGACAAAAAGCATTTATTTTACACAAAAATATTTATTTTTCAATATAATCTTCTTTGCCAATCAACAAAAATTGCTTGGTATATAATAATCACATAAAACATACATTAAAGAGTTAACACTTCAGTTTAGCCAATAACTATATTTCAGACTCTAGACTTATTGATACACATTCCTGTATGCATATAAAGAAACTAGGACAGAGAGAAAGACATAGGATGACTTATAAAAAATAAATATATAGATGCAAATAAATTGAGATAGCTATCTTGTTACTTAAATGACCAGATAGATTGGAAAATGAACTGGTAGATAAATAGACACATCCAAGGTTTAAAGTGATAAACTGAAAGAGCAAGATACAGACATAAATGAAGACAATACTCATTGGCCAAATACATGAAAGCAGTGATTGACAATGACTTGGTTCATGTTTTAGTGTCCTACTTCAATTTAACAATATTTTACTTGTGATCTAATTCCATTGGTTAAAAAAGATTCCAATACATTTCCTATGTAACAGCACTGCAATTGACAAAAATCTGTGCAAAAAGTGGATCACAGAGCCCTGATATTTCTCTGACTCCTCATTGGTCAATTAATCCTAATATCATGTTTTCCACTATGTCCGCATGTTTAAAATTAATTTACTGCCAAAAATCTGTCTATTTGTTTTGAGCCTACCACGTGACTTGAAAGTAAATAAACATGAGCGACATCTTCAACTCTTTCTCTTTTGCCTTCTCTCACACACACAAGATGTAGTGTTGGAGAAATTACATTTGTTCCTAAAGGGCAGACACTATGACATGTGCACACACACACGTGCACACACATATGTATGAACATTGCCACATCTCTGAACTCTCTCATTCCATTCACTCCTTACACAGAAATTTATTCAACTTTCACCTCTTGTCAATATTCACCAGTGAGAAATATTAATTCAAAACCTTCTGGAGCTATAAGTTATGATTCGACATATTCTCAACTTTCCTGAATTCTTTCATTCATATTCAATTCTCTTCGGTAAACAACAATAAGCAGCAAGTTAATTCAACTTTTTGATATTCAAGTGAGGATTACATTTTCCCTCAATCAATAAATTTCTTTGAACTCATCTTACACTGAATTTCAGCCTACAGCACTTTATTAAAGAACATTCTTTCCATTGAAACTTTCATGAACTGAAATCTTTTCTGAGTCCAGATAAAAAAAATTATCTTTCTTAAAGTCTTAACTAATTCAAATAACAATTAATAATTCCTGCTATTAATTTCAACTTTTACTATATAAAAATCACATGCTTCATTGTTTTGTATGTCATACAGTAAAATGAATATTATTGTTATTATAGAAACAGTTTTTGTGTTGTTTCTCTTGTTTGCTTTTCATTTACTTACAAATTTGTAAAGTAAAAAATGTATGGGTTGAATTGAGGCTGTTCAAACCCATACAATGTGATACACAATCATGTTATTTTTAAGCTTATAATATCAAAAGTCAAATATATAAAAGTATTATGACAACACAACATTATACAACACACACATGCACACACACACACACACACACATCACAAATGAAGAATATGTTTATTGTGAAAGCTGCTGGTAGTGAGAATGAGTTCAGTTATTAATTGGTACTGTATATATCTTTTGGTTAAGTTTATAGGATACAAATCCTATATCATTCCAACAAGTGACTAAAAAACACTAAGTAGATTTGCACACCCACAAAATCGGATCAAAACGATTAAAAACAGATTTCGCAATAAGGTGTGAAATTAATTTTCTGACCAATGAAAGGAGGCGATTTGCTAAACCCCCCCAAAAATATAACGAGCCAGTGTGAAAAAAAAAGTCAACAATAAATACAGAGTTTTCAAGTCAGTCGCCAGTCAGTCAGAAGGGCGCAAAGATCACAGAAGATTGACAGTAAAATTCATCACTGACTCAACCCGACACTAAGAGCCGAAAGTGGATTAGGAAAGCACAACAACAACAACAACAACAAATTTACAACTGACTCCAGAACAATTCATAAGTACATTTTCCTTTTATCTTTATTCCTCATCCACACGCTCTCTTTTTTCAACTTAAATTGCTCGCCCCTTTTTCCTTTGCAACTATACAAAAACAAAAGAAACAGACATTATTCTGCTACTCTGTTAAAAAACAGCGAACACAGACATTTTTATCAAAATCACATTTTTGCTTAAACGAACTAAAACATTAATCTTTTTTACCCTATTCACAAGATAATAAATATACAATGTTCTATTTTCTACAAACATTCCTTATTGTGTTGTTTCTTCTTGAAATTTGCATTGTATTTTGTGGGCAGGGTATCCCGTATTAAATTCTTCTTTTAATCCGGATACGCTGAACCCCACAAGTGGTGACCAATCGACGTGAAATGAACTCGCAAATTTTCAACTGAAAGAAAAGCTTCAACAAAATAAGCAACACATTTTTTTTTAATATATAACCATAATCATCAAGACACATAGAAAATGGATGCACACACTATGGAAGCCGCTATAACAATTAACTTACCAACTTACAACCCAACTAACGTACAAATTTGGTTTGCACAGTTAAATGCAATTTTCAATGCAAAGAAAATTACATCGCAAAGTTCAAAATACACCTACGTTGTCGAAAAACTTCCCGCAGATGTAGCATCCAAGGTAGTGGATCTACTTAATGACATGCCGGAAGAAAAACCTTATGACAAGTTGAAAGCTGCAATTATTAGACGTGTCGGTAAATCGGAGGAAAGAAGGTTACATGACTTATTCAATAATGTGAACCAGGGATATATGAAACCTTCACAGCTTTTAAGAAAAATGCGATCCTTATTAGGAGACAACACCATGTCTGAAGTGGTGTTAAAGAAACTGTGGATGGATAAACTACAAACACATACAACACAGATACTCGCATCACTCCCCGATGATTTACAGCTGGAAAAAATAGTAGAAATAGCAGACAAAATACATGACAACAACCAAGACAAAAATGTATACGCCACATCACATGCACCAACAGATACAGAAACATTACCAGACAAGTCATCTGAATTGTTGCAGCTGTATAAGCAAATGGCGAATCTCAGCTTACAAGTACAGAGTCTGATACAAGCACAGAAATCTCAGCGTTCTCATCCAACATTCAGAAATAGATCCTACTCACCATACAGACGTCGAAGTAGATCAAACTCTTTCTCCAGAGAGCAAATTACACACAATACCTGTTGGTATCATTATAAATTTGGAAGAAATGCAAGGAAGTGCACTGAACCATGCAATTTCAATTCGAAAACTTCTCATATTTCTACACAACACCAGGGAAACGATTATGCCAGCAGCAAGTAAAGACGACATTAGCTGCTGGATTAAAACAAGAGAGTCATCTATTTTACATCCGGGACAGAAGTAACGGATATTTATTTTTAGTCAACACCGGCGCTCAGATCAGTGTTATCCCACCAAATACAAAACAAAAGCCTACATTCTCCACATTGCAGGCAGCAAATGGATCAAAAATAGAAACATACGGTGAGATATCACTAATGCTCGATTTGGGTCTAAGAAGATCTTTTCCATGGATTTTCACACAAGCAAATGTGAAAACACCTATCAGTGAATATGGCTACACGCTCTCTCATTGACAGTAACACAAACCTAAGAACAAAGGGAATCACCTCAATCTACAAGTCAACAGGAATTAGTTCAGCAATACCAACGGCTAATGGCCTACATGAATTGATAAAAAAATTTCCTACACTAACCACGCCTTTAACACATACAGATGAAATCCGTCACGCTGCTAAACATTATATCACCACAGCTGGACCACCTACACACGCATCACCATGCAGATTACATCCGGACAAATATAAAATAGCAAAAGACGAATTTCAACACATGTTGCAGTTAGGCATCATACGGAACCATACTCCTCTCCGCTACATATGGTTCCAAAACCAGAAGCTGGTGCATGGCGACCTTGTGGGGATTTTAGGAATCTCAATGCAAAAACTGTTCCTGATAGATATCTTATATCGCACTTACATGATTTCGCCATAGGTTTGCAAGGAACCACAGTTTTTACAAAATTGGATTTGGTTAAGGTGTACTACCAAATTCCAGTAGCAGAAACAAACTAAAACATTAATCTTTTTACCCTATTCACAAGATAATAAATATACAATGTTCTATTTTCTACAAACATTCCTTATTGTGTTGTTTCTTCTTGAAATTTGCATTGTATTTTGTGGGCAGGGTATCTCGTATTAAATTCTCCTTTTAATCCGGGTACGCTGAACCCCACAAGTTAACTTAATTCAACAAGTATCTACCTACCTATCTACCCTGTATTATTTGAAATGATTCCTTTGTAATTATCAACAGAAATATATGCAACAGCAATGAGTAATGGTGAATTCAACATAGTTTCATCAAATTTCTCAAGTATTCATGAAACTATGAAATTCTGTTATTGTGACATAAAGAAGAAAATAGTAACTTTAAAACTAAATGTATTGATATGTTTAAGCAAACATTTTTCACAAATAGGAAAAATGCAGGCATATTTTCTTACAATAATACTGTCAAATTATATTTTCAATTTACTTAGTGTATTATTGTTTCTTAAAAGTTGGCTGTTATTGTTTGATTTATTTCATTACAATGTTTCTTCTTTTCAAAAACAATATTTGTCATTATACTATTGAAACCTTTGCTTTCAAACACAATAAATATGAAGAAATCAATAATTTTTTGTGGGTACAAAATTTCATTTCTATTGCTATTTTCATTGCAAATGTTTGAGCAAACTAAAATTCTTGGTTTCACCTGGCCAGACCTTCACAGGACTTACCAGGTCATGTACACTGAGTTGATTCATCCTCATTCCCTTTGTATTCCATTAATGAGGAGGAAGTTCCAACCAGACAAATTCTTCACCAGAACAGACACCCAAGAGTCTGTTCCTTAATGTTTTCCTGATCACTACAATCTTAACCCCTTTAAATTGAAGGTCAACCATTATCTATCTTACAGATGTTCATAATATGCACCTCTTGCTCTTCCTTCACACTCTTATAACAGCCTCATTTAGTAACCCTCTACCATGAGTAGATCCTGAGGGAACAACAGTAAAACAACAATAAACAGATATATTAAATGGAATAAAGAGAACAAATTATAATTACTATGAACAGTAGTTTGAAAAAGAAATAGGAAAAAGGAGGTAAAGCAAACAGCTGACTCTCTTCTCAGCTTAATTGCAAAAATTTAAAAAAAATGTGCACCAGGACTAAAATGGGAGAAAAATTTCAAATGAGGATACCATATACACGCATATTAATAATATACAAATATATATATATATATATATATATATATATATATATATATAAACATAAAAGTGAACATTAAAGTCAACACAGAGGTGACAAGCTGTTTCATACTAGGCGCAATCGTCAGGCCGACCTGGACGATTGCTTTGTATGAAACAGCCTGTTGCCTCTGAGTGTTGACTTCAATGTTCACTTTTATATTTATATTTACATACACTCTATCTCCAATATTGAGCACTTTATCCCATAAATATAGCACACCTTAATACTATATGTGATCATATTAAAACAGAAACATACCCTCAGGATGATTATTTATCTAATGTTCTTCAGATGTATTCACACATTTATGCAAATTCTGAAATCAACCTTTTTATTAAAGCATAAACGGAATATGTGAAAATAAAATAAAATGCAAAAATCCTGGGCATTGAAGATTCATTTGTGACAATGGCTACAAATTTTGTGAAGCAAGATGGCATAGTGTTACTGTTCCTATGAAAACACATTTAGTCATAATTATATCATCTTCTAATTTATAAGCAGATTAATTATTTATGAAATTGGATTATAATTTGAGTAACTTGTTCATGATTAATTTCACCATCATGTCTCTTGAATATCCACATGTCCAATGAAGAAGTAAATCTGATCAGACAATATGAATTGTAATAGGACTAAATAAAGCGAAGTTTGAGTTCATGTTTTTTACCTAAATAAATCAACAACAAAAAAATGAACAGCTGATCAGTCACTAAATTTTTATTTGCCCCTCCACATTTTCTAGTTTTGGAAGTAATTGGTCATGACTTTCATATAACTGTACACTCCTTTTAGAATTAGTAACACTTTCTAGAGTAGTCCAGAAATAATTTTATCAGTCAATGCTATCAATTGTATTTTTATCAGCCAGCAAACTCATTGTTATCCATCAATGCACACAAAAGTATACCTGGAAAGAAGGGGAAGAAATCAAATACAATATTATATTTTGATATAGTTATGCTATTGAGATGAACAGACAGATATTTTTGTCATAATCATATGTTTCTTCTATTGAAATGTTATCTGCATAATGGTAATATCGTTGCTTATCCAACAGCTTTTTTCTTGAAACTGAAGCATTAGAGCTGTCTCTACATGGCCATTCATACATAAAACAAAGTTGATTCAGTTTGGCTTTTGTTCTTGCATCTCTTTTTATTTATGGATATAAAGCATAGAATTATTTTAAGATTTAATCAACACATCTTGAGTGAAAAGTGATAAGAGAAGAAAGAGCATTAAATAGAAAGAAATGACATTTTATAAAAAGAAAAAGAATGATATTTTAGCTACTTTGGTTTAGCTTTTTCTTTCACATTTATAAAATTGTGACATGTGAATCAAAGTGAAAAATTACCTTGACATTTGGCTGAATAATGAATGACAAATTTCTTTAAGTTTTCAAATCTATCTCAGAAAAATAAGGTGCTAATTTGGTAAGCTGATGATTTTTTCCTTTTTTTCACACACAAAAAATGTTTTAATCAATTCCTGTTTGGATTTATTTCTTTTGTTAAAACATAGAAACTGAAATATTGATTCTGATCAATATGACCATTTTCTTTTCTCTGCCAGATCATGTTTTGAAGTGGCTTTTGCTCTAACACATTATACACACACACACACACACACACACACACACACACACACACACACACACACTCCCTTTGATACAGTTTTAATAAAAATGGTTTTATATATAGATATTCTTTTCATATTTATTGATTGATTTCTGTTATTTGCCATTTAAAAAGAAATTATGGTAATAGTAAGAATAAGTGTTCCATTTGGTTATGAAGTCTTTATTCTGATGTCCAGTGTAAAATATATATTTGTGTGTGTATATATGTATATTCAAACTTTAAATTTGTTATTAATTTTAACTTGATTAAGTGATCTAATTTTATATTAATATTACTTTGATTTCAACACATGAGATAATCTTTTGAGAGGTTTTAATAATTTAGTAATTCCCCCTTGGCCTGGAAGGAATCTAGAGCCTTATTTAGCAACCTTTCTAGAAATGGTGTTCCAATAAAAGCATGTAGTGTCCTGTGCTGTAAACAGGTTAATAAGAGTAGATACATTCGCCTATCATTGGGACAGTATTTCTTCCATGTTTATTGAACAGGAGTAGAGGTTTATCCCTTGTTTTCTGTTTACAATATTGTTTACAGGTTCTTTCTTCCATGGCCTTAATAATCTGTCTTATTTTATTGGTGATCTGACTGATCAGTGACTGTGATTTTTCATTATGAAGGCATTAGGTTGGCAGTTTTCTGGTAATAAAGAGCCCAAACCCTTTGGTAGCGCTTAGAGATGTTGCTTTGATCAACAATCACATAATATATAATAGGGTATTTGTAGTGTCATGTCACTTATGGATAGGCGTCTCTGCATGTATTTACATTGGGTAATCCTGAGGCCACATTATGCTTTCGTCTTAGCCACCTTCTAGCCAGTTTGTATTGTCATGAATGGTTTTGTTTTAAAAAGAAAAAGGCCAAAATAATTATCACTAGATAATTATTTTGACCTTTTTCTTTTTAAAACAAAATCTTATGATAGATACAATGAAAAAAAATAAGAGTAAGCAAATAATTATCTACTCCACTCAACTTTTCTTTCTCCAATATTCATGGTATTCATATCAATTTCTGTAGTGTAGAATCTTTTCTCTTAAAACATTCTCTAGATATCTTCACACTTTGCAAAACTAATTTAAATTCTTCTATTGCTACTAATTAATTCTGTTCCAGGCTATTCTCCTCTTTGTTGAAAAGATTCTAGGATACATATGCATCAACTTGGTGTTCAGATCTGGGAAAATCATCCAAAGGCATGGGAATTGTTTCTTGAGTCCCCAGATGATTCTTTCATGTGTTTCTGTCTTTTGTTATTACACTCTGTTAGCTGTCTCTTTTTCCTCTATTGCTCTCCTTCTTGTCAGTATTGCAACATATTAGATAACATTTCTGACAATATAGAAATGGCTGTTTCTCTCTCTCTACATTCATCTCCTAACTTTTGTCAAGCATCACAACTCTATCCTCTTGGCAATACCAGGTGAAACCACAATCTTCTTCTTGCTTGACACTGGCCTATTCAGTCACTATAGCCCACAGGAATCATTTTTCTGACTGTATCAACATAATAGTTCTGAATGTTACAGACACCTCTTTGTGCCTACTTGTAATATGTGTAAACTTGTTCTCAAAGAGACTAAGTCATTGTTTGATGATGGACTGAGGCACCTTTATAGCCTATTTGGTTCTCATTATTACTGGCAGCTCTTTTAATAGTGTGTTAAATAAGAGTAGGTCTTCTATCCCTCCTCTCTTCACTTGAGTATTACTGGAAGCAAAAAATTATGTTTAAGTTAAACCATTTTGAAGATTATTTTTAACCTTTTTTTCACAATTAATTTCATCATTTAAATATTACAATTGCAATATATAATATATCATAAAATAAATGTTATATTTTATAATGTGAAATATTACTAGATTCCATCTTTTTAAATATAAAATATTCAGGATGTAAAACCTGGCAAAATGGGTTCATTTTTTGTCTCACTTTAGAAATCATTACTTCTTTATTCAACTAATTATTCTCACTTACTTTATGTGAGAGGCTTGTGCATGTGTGTGAAATATAAACTTGCAATCTGAGTTTTTTTATATACCTTTTATTGGAACCTGTGTATGTAGTGATCCATATATGAGATCAATCACTTCACAATCAGGATTAGAAAACAACCATAAATAATCTGCAAAAACACTAAATTGAATGTTATTCCTTCCAGAGAAAATAGTGTTTCCTCTTTTATGAAGCTCTTTGAACCAGTTATGTTTCTCTTGATTGTAATCAAGAGAAACATATCAGTTCAAAGGAAAAATTCTCTCAAAATTTTAATGAAAACCTACAAAAATATTTGTAGACGGAATTATTTATAATTTGTGGGCATAAAAACATCATATTGAATAGGGCCATTGCATTTATCATTTGGTTATATCTGTTCTCTGACACTGAATAAAATATCCAATGCAAAAGCATATCCAATTTGGTCAGGAATGGAATTAATTATCAATTATTTGATTCAGACCTTTTTCCTGTGTTCTTCCACTACAGGATTGTCTTTGATTAATTCTACTTTGTTCCATTTTTCAGTAGAATCAATAGAGCAAATTTGGTTAAATTGTTCAATGAAGATTCAGAGAAGGACACTGGAAGTAGATTGATTGGCAGATCTGATTTCTATTCCAACTACTTTGTTGGTCAGGCTTATAACCACAAGATTACCAAAGAGAATGAAAATTATTATTTTACATTAGTTTGTTTACTTCTTGTATGTAATGACAATTTTAATAAAACTACTTGAAAAATTGTTTAGAAGAGGAAATTTCAAAGAATTTTTTTTTACATCTGTCTATATTTCTGAGATGAAGTATTGTAATTATTTATACTATTTACATTGTTTGGACTGTTGTCTTCATCTTTGTTGCCATATTCATGATGTTTTGGTTCTTGTATGCTCTTCAGGTGATTGAAATTTAAAACTGAATTCTTTATTTCATTCACCAAGGTAGATTTTCTAGTTCCACGTGCCATGCCTCTTCTGGATGTCTTGGTAACAGTTATCTCCCTTTTAACTCAACTTTCCGAGTTTTTGTTCATTGCTGCTGTAATTAAGTATTGAACTCACAACTTTGGGTCAAGTCACTGAATCCAACCTTGAGGATACATGGCCCAGTGAATAAAAGTGTTGTTGGATCCAGTGACTTGACCGAAAGAGTTATGAGAAAAATCTACCCTGGTGGACGAAATAAAGAGTTCAATTTTAAATTCCAATCACCTGAAGAAGGCCAGATTCAACTAATGCTTTTATCCACTGGGTCATGTGGATGAAAAATTAAAATCAGACTAGTTAAGTTCTAAAAGGAGAAATTATCTTTGATACAAAGTAAAAGAAACCTATGAAAAACATTGAAGAAATTGAATCAAACATTTGGCAGCTTTGACTTCAGTATGTGTTAACTGACAGTTGATTAAATAAACACACTTCATTTATCATTATTACAATTCATTTATCATTATTGCCGTGTGTTATTATTAGAACCAGTAGTTTAGAGTAAAAATGTAGCAGGATTAAGATGTCTGTGCTTGTTTGTATTCATAACAATTGGTAAAGCCAATTATAATGAAGAAAAGTTTGAGAACCTCAGTACGCTAAAGAATCTGTTCAATACAACCAAACAAGGGATTACATTTTTATTCTAATTTGATAGTTAAATTTAACTTGTAGATTGTTTTAAGCAGAAATGCAGTAAAATAATTTATAAATTATTATATAATTTGTTTCCAATTAAAAAACTTTTATTTTATTCCTCTTGTAGTTGATAATTTTAATAAGACAGAGTGCTATCAATAAAATTCCAGTTTTTATATTTAGACTCATAACTATCAAGCCCAATAGGCAATGTACACTTAAATCTATGGTTTTAAAAAACATGACATTTATATGTTTTGTCCAGATATTTAAAAAATTGTTAATAAATTATCAGATAATTTTAGATTTAAAGGCTGAATATAGCCATGACAAATATTCTTGTAATTAATGTTTGATTAACAAACAAGAATTGTACATAATTTTTTTTAATAATTTAGTATTTATTTATGTCATTCTCAACAACATTATGAATGACAGTGACTTTGATGTGATGGAATAACCTACCACCCCCATGAGTGGCGGCACTATAGGTGGTAAACACCTATAAGTATCCATGAGGACAGCAGACAGGAGAGTCGAGCTGGGATTTGCAAGACTAGTGGCCTTCCAATAGCAGTACTGACTGTACTGACTTGCGACGATCATGCGCATAACTATTACTTCTTTGCTTGTTGTACTAGTTTCTACAATAAACCTGTTACTATTTATCCACCGTGTTTGTCCATTCCATATTCCTATTAGCATGGAATATAACAGACTTTCACTTCTTATTCACATGAATACATATGAAATAAAAAATAAACAATTTAATTATAAAATGAGTAAACTCCATTTTTATAGTTGTAAGTGATGAAGGAAAAGGATTTACTCATAAACATTTTCATTTTAAATATGTTAAAAAACACTAAATTAGTGCTAGAGAATTATATTATACAATTCAAAAATAAGTCTTTTTAAATGATGTAAATTTAGGTATCTCTTCATCTGAAAATACATTTGTATTTTTATATTATTTCTTATTTTACTTCTAATCATGTTTTTTATCAACTGGTTTTGTATCCATATTGATAATAAAATGTAAATAAATGAAAATAAAATATACTAACACAATAAAATAACACATTCCCATTCCTAGATGTTCTAATATCTTGAACAGAGCATGGGTTCAAGACATCCATATACTGTAAACTGACATTCACTGGACAGTACCTCAATTTCAACTCCCACCATCCATACAGTGTAAAGAAAGGGATCGTCCGCTGCTTACAACACCGATAAAAAGTCATAAGTGGTGACCCAGAGACATTAGATAAAGAATTGGTCAGTATAAGTAGTACCCTACAATGTAACAACTACCCTGGGTACATGGCAGCAGCCCCAAAAAACTGGGATAGGCAGGTACAAGAGGAGGACAACAACACACAGAAAACAGTCTGCCTGCCTTATGTGAAGGAGTTATCAGAGAAAATAGAAAGGATCTGCAGTCCATATGACCTCAGAACAACCTTCAAAAGCTGGACAACACTTTGTAGATATCTCTCCTGACTAAGACTCCCCCCCATAGAGGAGAAATGATTAAAGACTGTGTCTACGCTATCCTGTGCAGCTGTGAAAAGAAATATAAAGGGGAGACAGGCCGTCCCCTTAAGGTAAGGCTCCAAGAACACCAGAAAGCTGTAACATGAGAGGAAGTGGAAAAATCAGGCATGGCTGACCACATATGAAGAGAAAAGGGAGATCATTGTCCTCTATGGGATCAGGTTGAGATCATAGACAAAGAATACCATTGGAAAATTCATAAACTTAAGGAATCAGCACATATGCTAGGCCACAAAAATCTCCTGAGCCGACCAAGCATAGAAAAGAATACAATATGGGAACCAGTAATAAGGAGTGGCAGAGAAAAGTGATAATAACAACAAAAATGGCAATATGAGCTCTGGTAAAAACATGCAATGATAACAACAAAAAATTGCAATATGAGCACTGGTAAAAAAATAGTTGCTGAAGACATTAGGTTTATAATACCCAGAAATCCATATACAGATGTCCTCAAGGACATATGGCACAGTGGATAAAGGCATTAGTTAGATCCAGTGACAGGACCCAAAGAGTGTGAGTTCAATACCTGGTTATGTGGAACTAGAACAGTCTACCCCAGTGAGCGCAATAAAGACATTCCAACCACCTGAAGAAGGTCGGAGCATACAACGGCCGAAACATTGTAATAAATATGGCAACAAAGATGAGGACAATAGTCCGGATAATGTAAATAGTATACAATAAAATAACTGAAAAAGTTTGGAAACTTTTAAGAATACAAGCACACTGCTTGAAGGTTACATCAACTGGTTGAATATTAATCGAAATTATTATTGGTCAGCAGTCAATATTTTATCAGTAAGGAGCCATCAGTAATAGATTTTATCAAACTTTGAAGCAATTACAAAGGGAGATTACTGTATGGATGTAAAGTAATGAGATTCATAATAAAACAGTTCTAATAAACTCTCTGCTGTCACATAGCTGACATGACAGTTTTTTTCTGTCTACATCATTAAGCATATATTTCTTTACAATTCCCCTTATCTTTGCTTTACATATGTATTTAAGCTACCATTATCATTTATAAATGCAGATGAATACTGTAGGGATTGTTCAAGTATATATTTTTTAAATTTTTTTGTTTCACTAAAAAGTGAAACCAGATATCTAAAAATTGTAAGATATCAAAAAATTACATTATGATTTAAATTCAAATTATGATTCAAGTCAAAAAATATCAGTAAATTTGATTATTATTCATCTGTTCTACACTGAAGACAAGTAATGAGTCAGAGTAAGCAACTTCCTAATTAGTCTAATTGTTTAATCTTTCTACTTTCCCCTCTTCAGCAATAGCAGGTTCATCTCCTGAAAAATGACAATATGATCCTGACCAGTAATGTAGTTTGAATGAAGGAAGAAAAGAAAATGAAATGTCACTTACCATGTGGTGGGTGGAGAGAAAGAAGCAGCAACAATTTCTTTTATAGAAGGATATTATGGGAAAAAAGAATTATGGGAAGAAATTATTATTATTATCCTCCAAAAATAGGAGTCAGAATCTTTTTCTTGTTTGCTTCATACAAGAAAGGCTATGAGAAGGAAGGAGATTTAAGAGAAGGTCAAGAGAGATCTGATCCTAGGAAATTAGGGGATGCCTATGCTAATAATATCAAAAGGTTGATGGGTCTGGCAGAATATCTAGGAAGAGGACTGGATAAGATGTCAAAACTAGCTTTCGTGACAGACTTCCCGGACAACGTATCTGTGATGTGGCAACAAGTGTCTAGTGTAGAAAATATGGACCTCTGTGAAATGATACCAGCTGGAAGGTCAGCAAAAGACTTTGGAAGTTCAGAATAGTGGCAGCATTTGCACAAAGAATGGGACCAAAAGCAAACAAAGGTTATCATTGAGTGTTAGGTTCTATAGATGTCAGGGATCACACTTAATTAGAGATTGTAAGGAGCCACAAGTAATGAGCTACAATTGCAAGAGATTGGAGCATATTGTGAGGTATTGCCCTCAGGGTCATGTAAATGAACAAGGAGGTGTTCTGCACCAGTAGCTACCCCATCAATAAAATGAAGGTGCAGTACCAACCTCTGCCAATCATAGAAGTGTCAGTGGGTAATGTGATAGTGATTTACTTAATCCCAAGCTTGTGAGCAGATGGAGTGGGTGTAACACTGTGAAAATGGTTGATGAAATAGAGGTAAAATGTAAAGGAACCCGGTAGGTGGAAATAAAAGTAGGTGAAACAAGGATAAAAACAAAGGCAATTATCATTGATCACATCATTGACAGGATTGATGACATCATGATAGATGTAATAAAGATATTGAGGGAGGAAGTGGTGGATCATCTTAAGGAATTTGGATTGACAGCAAAGCTACCAGAACCCTTAGAAGGAAGGGCAGCACAGGCTTTAAGCTGAAGAAAGGAAAAGTGTGTGAACTGGTGTTCAGAAGGGGCAACAAAGTCCCACAGGTAACAGGAGAGAATTGTTATCTGTCTGTGGAAAGCAGTTGGGGCACTAAGCCATTGCTTGATAGCTGGCATGCAGCTATGTGAAAAGGAGAGCAAGTGGGATAGACTTGGAATGTAAAGTTGATGATGAAACTGTTGTTGAGATGCAGGCTGAGGTAAAGAAAGAGGACCCCATGTTTGGGACTTGGCACATCCCTAAAATGAAAACAAGAATAGTGTGGTGTGTTGCTAGTAGTAATGCTACAGGCATAGTCACAGAGATCAGCAGTTTAATGGCAGGAGATGCAGCATGGCTGAGAAAAAAGGATGACTATAACCACATCAATGTGGCTGAATTAGATGCTGTGCTAAAAGGTGTTAATTTGACTTTAAAGTGGGGGTTAAGAGAGGTTGAAATAAGGACTGATTCAGCTACGGTACTAAGTTGGGTGAACTCTACAGTAGAGGAGAGCAGGAGTATATGAACAAAAGGTGCTGCGGAGAAATGATAGTAAAGCGGAGATTAGGAATACTGGGAGAGTTGATATCTGAATTTGTATTATGAACGAAAGCAGTGTTTGTGCCTTCAGAAAGAAATAAGGCAGATGCATTAACTTGAGTAAACAAAAAGTGGTTGGTTGTTAGTGAGGAGGAAGAGGGTCCAGTATGCTGTTTAGGGATGAGAGAATTAGAAGATTTGTATGGTATGCATCATATGGGAGTGAATAGGACTCTATTTTTAGTGAAAAAGTCAATCTGCTTGTAAAAAGGAAAGAAGCCTGGAGAGTGGTCAGGTATTGCAATTGATCCTGCCTCAAACGTGCATGATCCTGGTGAGATTGGAATGACAAACAATTGGATGACATTAGTTATCGAATAAACACATTATTATGGGGGGGTGTACTGGTCATTGACTGTGGACCTGGGAAACTGGCAATATGGAGGGAATTGCATGTGGAAACAGCAGCTGTGGTTGCAGAAGAACTTGAGAAGGTAATTCTTGAACAAGGTCCAGTAGTGGATGTAGTAATGGACAGTGGCACATTTTTCTGCTCGGAACTCCTGCAAGCAATGCTTGAAAAATGGAAAATAAGAAGTTACTACAGAGCAGCATACAGGTCAGGTGGAAATAGAATAGTGGAGTGACACCATCAGACTGTGAAAGCAATAACCAAGAGAGGAGGGATATTGTCTGTTGAAGCAAGGTTTTGGCACAACATGGCACCTAATGTGAAACAGAGAAAGGAGATGGTACCACAAAAGTCAGTTTTCACTTACAAGTGGAGGCACCTGAAAGATATATTCCTGATGACAGCCAGAATCCAAATAGGGGAAGAGGTTTGGGTGAAGCCATCAAATGAACAGTGCATGACACAATGGGTGAGAGAAGAGGTGACTTGAGTGCAATCACCTAACAACCTGACTGCTGACTATATGCCACAGCATATTTTGGATTTAAGGTGAGTGGTCCATGCAGATGATGAGGATGTGAATATTGAACATGGAAGCAACAGAAATGAAATGGCACTAATGCAAAGACCAGAGGGAGCACAAAGCACCGACCTGAGCACATGACTATGTTGTGTGAAATGATCTCTTATGATCATGGGGTCCTGTAGTTTGAATGAAGGGAGAAAAGAAAATGGAATGTCTCTTACCTTGTGGTAGGGGAGAGAAAGAAGGGGTGACAGGCAGTGATTTCTTTTAGAGAAAGATATTATAGGAAGAGAGAATTATGGGAAGGAAGGAAAGCTATAAAGCTCCTCCAAAAATAGAAGTCAGGATCTTTTTCTTGTTTATTTTGTACAAGAAATGTTATGAGAAAGAAGGAGATTTAAGAGATGGATGAGAGAGATCTGATCCTAGAACTTTTTTTTTAATTTTTTGAACCACAAGTAACAATACCATGATTCAACTGCTTGTTTATGTGCCTATAAAATAGATGCAAATATGTTACTTGTTTTGGGATCTTTTAATGCTTTCTCTTGAGTTGGAATCTTGATTGCAGATTTTATTGTCTGGGAGTTGTTCCAAATTTAAGAAAGTGACAAAGTTACTTCTCAGTTATGAGCCTGCAATAATTAGTAATTATCAGTTGTGAACAGCAATAGGAGTCAGTTTGCTTTTTAGATTGAATTTTGTACTTGATAATTGTATTTATATAAATTTACAGATTTGATGGTGGCAAAAAGATGCTGCAGTTCAGGTTAGCCATAATGTTATAAGTGTCAGTATAGCTTTATAAAGCATCATAATTCTTATTTACATTCAACCTATTGTTCTCATCTTTGTTGTCATTATCACAACATTTTGGCTATTGTGCACTTGAACCTTCTTCACATATTTACCAGTGTTTCAAATTTTAAATTAATCTACAGGGGTAGATTGTTCTACTCTCTATGTCTAGGAATATCTTGTTTTTTTTCTTATTTAGTACTGTTCAGTTATTACTTGCCCTGTATCCACTGAGTCTATTAGTACTACCCAGCCAAGTGATTCAACTCAAATTCACAAACCAATGCTTTAATCCACTAGGCTATGCTATGTTGTGGGACAATCCTGAACCTAAAACTTAAGCCTAATATTCTTCTTATCCTGCCTGTTGATGATGCCACTGGTGCTCACATGCTTAACTTCAGTTTTCCTTTCTTACTGCAGCAGCCTTGCTGTC
Source organism: Acanthosepion pharaonis (assembly GCA_903632075.3). Classification (NCBI taxonomy): domain Eukaryota; kingdom Metazoa; phylum Mollusca; class Cephalopoda; order Sepiida; family Sepiidae; genus Acanthosepion; species Acanthosepion pharaonis. The sequence continues at coordinate 250,200 of CAHIKZ030001144.1, forward strand.
ATTTCTCTTTCTTTCTTTCTTTCTTTCTTTCTTTCTTTCTTTCTTTCTTTCTTTCTTTCTTTCTTTATGCCTCTCTTATATAATTTAAGTTTTATGTCAAGCCTACCAGGGTGATCCTCATAGATTAACATATATGCTGATTTCTTCAGTTCAAAATTCTCTGAAGCTTTCACAGATCAACAAACACTTGAAGAAGGACAAAAAGCACAACAGCTGAAACATTGTGATAACAATAACAAAGATGAGGACAATAGTTCAAATGTAAATAATTATAACACCTCATCCCGGAAATTCAGACAGAAATCATAATTCTTATAATGTATGACACTATCAAGTTGGAGCATAGAAGTTTTAATTTTTATACCTTTTAAATGGCTTGTCATTGAGAATTAGAAGTGTGACATAAGCCAGAAATAATGCATGTGATACATTATATTGTTTTATGCCAGTCACCTTCCAACCAGTGTGAGAGACAAATGTCCACTCATCAAGATTTTTGAGATAAGCAAAGAAAATTTCTATTAAAAGAGGATAGAGAACTCTATAAATGAAGAACTTTGTAACTTTAGGAATTCTTCACAAAAGCATCAACCAGCCATTTTTTTAATCTCCTAGTGTTTGGTGATTTGATGACACTGTATGTGTGTACAGGAAAGAGTATTTCTCTGTGTGTTGGTATGTTACATATTATTAAAGAATGAACTATTTTCTGTGAGAAGAAAAAAACGTTATAAATTTGATACATTGCAACTATAACCAAATCAAACTATTTCCAACCTACACTATGATGAAATAATTGCTTCTAATTTCTACATCATATCTTTATCTAAAAAAGTAAATTCATACTATTATCAAATATTATCTCCTTTCTTTGAACATTGTTTCTTTTTCTCATACTATAGAAAATCATGTTACAAAAAAGAGCTATCAAACAAATATTTAATATACATTATGAAATACAAAAGCTCCCAGAATTACATAAGCCAAAAAATTAAGCCATTATACATAATTGTTAATGTTGCTGTAATTAGCATGGAGACCAAGGCAATCACACAGACAAGTAGTACACAAATTGTACAGGAAAGAATTGATAATAATGATAATTTAATTGACATTCAATGAGGAAATAAACTATTGGCTGTTAACTAGCCAAAATTGATAATAATGGTGTATTTTGTGCTATGATGCACAAGCTATGCTGAGTGGATATTGATAAAACTATGGTGGAAGATGAAAATAGGTTTATCTGCCTATGCAGGTGTCCTGCAAAAGATGTTATGTGTCATGTTGATCAAATGTTTATTTGGTTGTGTTACATGATGGTTGTTTATTTATAATGTAATAAAGGCTGTGTAGACAGGACATACAAAAGCTTTATAATAGTTTATTTGCTACTGACATCAGAATATTGTGAAAAGGATATTGGTTACACAGGAATAAACAAAACTTATTTTGTTTTTCCTGATTTCTTTACAGAATGTTTGATTTGAGATTATGTAAAGATTGAAAACTCACTCTTTTATTTTTTTAACTGTGATTTTTGTATATCTTTTATGTGTAGTTTCATTCTTTTCAGGTAATGGTTTGAATTTTTCCCTGCAGTCATAATTCAATTACAATCTTGATTGATAGCAGCAATAAAAGGTTTTTTTCATTGTCAACTTCTCTTAAGGGATTCATAAACATAGTTTCTCAGGGCAGCCAGTATTAATTTTTGCACTTGTCATTTATATTCACCATTAATCCTGGTATATTTTCAATCAGTGTATTTTAAAATTTTTAGGGTTGTTACCTTAATATGCATCTCCTATTTTTATGATGTTAGTAACAGCAACAAAATCAACAGCATTTAAGATACAAAAACACAAGTAGATCATTTCTATTAGCTTTTCTTGTTATAATCTGCACCTATTATAAATGTAACCAATTAACAGTATCAGCATACTTAGTATTTGTGCCACCAGGAGAAGTTGTAGAATTTTCTGGCCCCTTAGCAACATTCCAAAACTGAACAGTATCTACAAAATATAAAGAAAGATTACAATTAAGGTCATTTATTATATTCTGGGTTCAGACAAAAAAAAGGCCAAAAAAGCAACAACTACATTTGCAGAAAAATAAATTTGAAAATAAAGAAAACTTTAGTAAATAACAATTTTTAAGATAAAATCTTATTACACTAATAATATAGTCCCAATGAAAAATAGTGTATCCCTCAAAGAAAATGCCTATGGTATTACTTAACCATAAAGTTTATAAAATGGCACAAGTGGAATGAGAGTAAAAAAAAGACATACCTAATTTTATTTCATTATACTGATTCACATAAATGCCACCACACAAAAACTTGCTGCCCAGTGTGGACCAACCCTCCCATTTCCACCTCTAAGTTTTCCAATGATTAACAGATACTTACAGATAGAATGAGATTATCTAGTGTTTGGGACCAAATTATAAGAAAATAAACTTAAAACTTAAAAAGAACAATTGTCTATTTTTAGCTGATATTAGGTTGTTTGGAAAATAATGCCCAATTTTAGAATAAACCTTTTAATTGTGTTCTAATATATTATAGTAATAGTTGCACAAAATATACTACTCATTCCTAATGATTAATGTACCCTCTTTGTTATTTTTATATTAATCTATTCCAAAATTTAACATTATATACTCCTTAACTTGATCATGAAAAAAGAAAAGATGCATTTGCTCTTTTTAATAAATTCAAGCTTGGTCATATTGCTTCTCAAACTGCTGCTAACATTAACAGAGCATGAAGGATCCACTTGTGATTGGACAGTATAGTGTTGGTTTCTGAAGTTCTTCAGTGGAGATACAAGTCTTGAAGATCAAGATGGTAGAGGACATCCATCTGCAATTGACAATCAACATCTGAAAACATTAGCTGAACAAAACCCATGTCAAAGTGTCTGAGAAATTTCTCAGATAATGGTTGCATTAAATAGTATATGGTATATAGAGATGAAGTAAAGGCCAAATTTGCTGTCTATAGTACTCTTTATTGTTGACTCTATTTGGTTACGGTGTTTAAAATGCTTGACTCTCATCATAGTTCTTTTTGTGATTTGAGAGTACATACAGGATTGTTGTGTTCCTTTTGGCTGATGGAAATTAATTCATTGTATTCATCCTTTCTTCTTCTTTCTCTTCTGAAGTTGTACATCAGGTTAAACTCCAGCCAATGAATCACCAACCCTTGCATCTCGAACAGCAACCTCGAATCAAATTCCTCCCCACAGCAGCACATAAACATAAGTCCAGGTTCATGTCCGTTACCAAGTATAGGAACAATAGAAGGAAGGAAAGGAAAGGAAAGAAAATATATAGAAGAGAGAGAGAGAGAGAGTTTTCTTTGTCACTCACTTAATAAAGAGGAAAGTCTAAATTTTTGCATGGTGTTATTACTATCTAATCCTATTTCAACAATATCAGACCATCTGAAGGAAATTAGAAAGCTGAAGAAACTCGATAAGTGTGTTCCACATGAACTCAATGAAAATCAAAGCATTTGACATTTCTAGTGCATTTAATGATGCATCTGTGAAATTCAGTAATTCATTTTTTGATTGAATAGTGACTTGTGATAAAAATTGGATCCTTTATGATAATCATAAATGATCGACTTAATGGCTTCATCATAACAAAGCACCCAAATACTTTCCAAAACCAAAATTGCACCAACAGAAGATTATGATGACTGTCTGGTAATCCACCATTGGTGTTATCATTACAGCTTTTTGGAATCTAACTAGAGCATTATGCCAAAGTTTAATGCAAGCAACTGGATGAAATATACATTCAGTTAAGCAAAATGCAACTAGCACTGGTTAATTGATGAAGTCCAATTCTACTTTATGACAATGCTTGGCCACATGTTGCCAGGATGACACTGCAGAAGCTTACTGACTTGGGATATGATACTTTGCCACATCTAACATGTTCTCCTGATCTCTTGCCCATTGAATATAACTTTTCCAATCATCTTGCCAATTTTTTAAGCCTAAAGATATTATGTTGCAAAGAAGATGCTGAAACTGTAATCAAAGCTGTCTTGGTATTCAAACTGCTAGAGTTTTATTGTAAAGACATAAATCAACTTGTAACTCAATGGCAAAAATGTATAGATGTTCAGGGTTCCTATTTTGACTGATTTAGACACTGTTTAAATGATTAATTCAGAAATAAAGGTAGATCCCTAAATTGGATATTATTTTCTGAATAACTTAATACATTGGTACAAAACAAATCTTTCACTTAATGTTTTGAAAATCAAGGATCTGCTATTTTCTTGTAGAGAGCAACTGGTTGTCTTGTATTTGTGTATCTATCTCTTGATATATCAGCTACATCATTTTTTTGTTGTATTGTGAATCCGGGGGCTTTTCAATTAACATGTTAATATGTGGATAAAAAAAGAAATGAGGAAAACTCTTTTTCTATTTCAGAAACATATATTTCTTTATATAAGTGACAGCAAGAAGTGATAAAATATCCTGCATAAGTTTTATCATACTTCTTATGAAGAAGTCATAAAAATTAAAACCAAATATCATGTCTGCTTCTTTAAACTCTACTTACAAAAAGCTAACACTTTGGTGATAATGACATCTAATTTGCCTCCAGCCTATACCATATCAAAGAACTCACTATAATTCTCTTGAATTCTTGATTCCATCATCAGCTTTGAAATAACTTATACTCTTATTGCCTAGAATACTAGCCCCAAATATTGCTCCACCTCCCTACTGTTGTCTTCTAGGTTTTCTTAGTTGACTATTTCCATTTAGAACCTAATGTCTTACTGAGCCATCAGATCCATCTGAAAAAAACAAACTTACCACAGCCAGTGCATTATTATCTGGTAATGAAATTAGTGCCAAACTCAGGCTAAAGCTTAGATAACTCATATAAAGATAATGGTTAAGCAGAACTCAAACACCATTGGCTAAGGGTAATGTGACCAAAACCTACAAAACTACTGAACCAGCTAACTGTCAAAATTTACCAGTATCAAAATAGGGGTGAAGTTTGTAAAAGACTGTTGTTGGTAGGAGAATCAGGGTCTGATCATCCCTGATTGGATCATTTGGAGGAGAGATTATGATGCTGAGAGATCCAAAATTCTCAAGAAACCCCAAGAATATCATATCGCTGACAACTATCTCCTGTTCATTGAAAAGATGCATTTTGTGAAATGGTTCCTTTGTATTTATTTATCAGATCCATCCTAGATTTATTGCTAAAAATTACTGCTGGTACTTACATGTTTTTCTTTGTAATATGTACTTAAAAGTGATATTTTCATTGTGTTCATATCAATGTTCTTAATATTTCTGTATCTTTTCTCTACATTTGCAACACTAGCTTCTTTAAATATTTTCTTGTTAGTCAATTCACTTTTCTTTCTTATTGCTTTATTAATTTTTTTCTGATCTCTTTTTGTAACATTCTTAAAATATTAGAATCTTTATTTTTCTTGTTCTTGCCAATGTTTTCAATTTTGTTTTTCATTGTTCTACAATATCTATCAAACTATTTCACAATTTCTAATGTTGTGTTCACATTACTAAATAGCTTTACACTTTTTCTCTTTTGATGTTATATCTTTATTATGTCCTATAGTAACTTTCATATATCTGAAATTAAAAAATTACAGATCAGTAACTATATTATATATTATATATTATATATATATAATGTCATCCACAGACAGACTGTTTTGCTGTTTCACAGCTCTTCAGTGTGGCTAGACATCCGGTTGCCTCTAGTTAGGATTGAAACCCAACTGAATTGGCATCAGTCGGAGATTCTACCACTAAGTCATCGGTGTATGGCAGGGATGAAGGTGAATTTTAACGTATTTATTTTTTAGATAAACACACAGTGACCAACAGGACTCAATTCACTTTTGCTGAAGAGTCTTACTATATCAGCCGTAATAGTCACTGTTTACAAACCCACATTTCCTCCCCAGAGAGCTCAACTGAAATTAATTTTTCAGGAGCCTATATATATATATATATATATATATATATATATATATATATATATATATATTATTTAAAAATTATAACATAAATATGTTATAAAATCACTACAAAAATAGCCATTTTGTTTCAACATCTCTGATGTCTTATCAAGTGATGATGTTGAATGTAGGTTGTAGAATAAAGGTTTTAAATGGTTCAAATTAATTAACCATGGGGAAAAAGCTGTCACATGGGCTGAAATGACCAATTAAAACACAAGCATACGAGAATTCAAAAAACTTGACAACAAAGTAAGGTTATAATAATTATTAAATGCTTTAAAGTTAGGTTTATACTAAAATAGAATTTATTCTACCTAATAAGTATTAAGTTGTATGATAAAATTTGAAATTAAAATTAAAAACTACCCATTTCAAAAATGTAAATTTAATCTATATTGAGTTTAAATTTTAAAATTATTGAGGAAAAAAGAAAAAATACATATGTTATTCTATTCATTTTGTTTCTATTAAAATTTCATTAAGATCAACTGCTCTTAACTTAATGAGATGGCATTATGACATCTTGCGAAAGACAATACAAACACAATCAGATTATAATACATAAGCACGCAGACATATTTAGATATATACACACACAAAAAAGTGACGAGACAGGAAATATTTGCACAACCTTTTACAAAAAAAAAATAATTTAAACCACACACATACACAATGAAATGTGCATGCAATTTACTATACACAGACACGGAAAAAGATACATACATATACCCATATACATTGAGATAGACAACCTGATATAACACTAAAGAAATATTCAAGATTGAAGTTGTTAATAAACGAATTCTAACCATATATTAAAATATAACTTATACGGGCCAATATACATAGATAAAAATGGTCTAATAGAACAGAGAAACAAACAATAGGTAAAGAAATGACATTAAAATAGATATATATGTATAAAAATAACACTATCTAATATATAAAAAATGAAAATTCCAAACACACATATATGCCTAATTGTACATTAGGTGAAAGAAAATAAGAACTACCTACAAATATGTGTACAGTTTACACACATTCATCACTACAGACAGAAGTACAGAAAAGCCAACCTATAGGCAAACATATACACATATACACATATATATATATATCAACACATATACACACATACACATACGCATATATACACATACAGAAACAACCATAAATATATCAACAACTTAAAAAAGTAAGCAAACCAAATATAAATATATATACATACATACACATACATACATATACACACATACATACATATATATACAAACACATACACAAATATATGTATGTATATATATAATCTTAAACATACATATATACAAACACATACACAAATACACGCATATATATATTAAAAAAAAAAAAAAAAAAAATGGAAACTTAAACATACACATATATATACATATATACAAACATACATATCCATATATATCCATATATATATATATATATATATATATATATATATATATATATATATATATATACATAACCCTACACATATTCTAACAATATTATCCTATTGACGATAAATTACAGTCCATAATAATTTTAAAATGTAACAAGACACAATTGTTGGTTAAGTCTATAAGCAATTAAGAAACCCTTATCAAACAAAAGTAAATTTTAGTTAGATGATACATTCCCAGACACTAAGATATATATACATATACGAAGAAATACGAACGCACATTCACATATACAAATATATAATCATGCATAAATACCCATATAAACACATCCACATATACACAGATGTAAGTATGCACACCTCCAAGTATATATATATACATATACATATATACATACATATATATATATATATATATATATATATATATATATATATATATATATACACACACACATATACATATATTCACATACATACACATACAACAAAATAGACATATACATGTATACACACATACATATACACATGCACATGTAGATACAAACCAAAGTTTACATACCTACATCTACACATAAACAAGCTCACATATGATAGCTGTCTACACACATATAAACACATACACATACACACACACACATACATATATATATACATACATATACATACCTATAATTACAAGTATATATATATGCCCATACACATAAACACATAAATACTCAACTATATACATACATATACATACATAAACATATATACACATACATACATACACATATATACATGTATCCCTACATACATACATAAACATATCCATACATACAGAAGTACACGTAAATAGAAATATATACATAAATAGAAATATATATACACAATACATCTGGACATATATATATACCTATATATACATATATTTTATCCTCCTCTCCTTTTCTCCTCTTTTTTACCTACTTACTTTTAATATATATATATAAAAAAAACCTAACTTACATATATATACACATATATACACATCCAGCAGTAGAAAAACACACACACACATACATACACACACATACAGATATGAACAACACAGTATACATATACCAACACATACCCATATCAACAGGAGGACCATCAGCTAATAAAAATAATAACCTATTAAATTTACAATGACATATCATTATCATTGAAAGTATTACAACCCCTATAATAAGTTAAATTTATAACGATGTTTACAGTTAACTGTTAGTTCATATCTTTGATTTAAGAGATGGGTCTTATTTTTAAATCTAATTATTTCAAATTTTTGTTAAGAGAAAGAATAGTAATTGTTGATTATTGAAATTTATTCTGTATACACCAATCATATACTTGTATATATATATATATATATATATATATATATATATATATATATATATATATATATTAGAATCTGATATTATATTTTGAAATTCATATGGTATATATATCATATACTGAATATTTTCCAATATCAGTTTTTTAATACCAATTTTTATAATGAGAACATTGTCATGCATAATAAAATCTGACACAGTGAAGTAATCTATTGGATGCAAATCACATATATCTGTGTAAATTTAATGGTGCTTCTGCTTAACATTTTCAGTTGAATGAACTGTATTAGCTTTTAAACAGGAAGTGTTTCAAGGGCTGTTTCAAATTCTGGATACTTGCATCATCTTTTTAATCCCAGTCAGGGTTAATGAGAGCTCCTTAATCAGATTTAACAGTACTTAGTTGAATGTACCTTCTGTTGAGCTACTTTAGGTACCTACAAGATTAAGTCCATTCTACCAGTCACATTGTGTGTGTGTGTTTATAACTATGCATGCATACACATTATGTTATCTCATTTCAAATTATAACAGATATTTAAATAAAATTCTTTTGCTTTTCATTTTTATTCACTTTTCCAGTTATTATTATTATTATTATTATTATTACACTTTTTGTCTTCTTTTTCTTTTCTTGTAATCTTTTTCTCTTTTCCAACATTTTCTCCTTTTTGACTTTTCTTTCTTCATTTTTTCTTTTTGAATTTTCTTCATTTTCTTCTGTTTTATGTCCATTTTTCTTGCTTTCTCTCTGCTTCTCCTCTTTTTTCTTTCTTGTTCTCTTTTGATTTTGGTCTTTCTTCTTTCTTCCCTCTTTTTCTTATTCTTTTTTTCACCTTTAGTCATTTTCACTGATTTTTCATTACTTCTCCCTCTCCCCATATCACCTTGTTCATTAACAAACACTCTTTATTTCTTCTTCAGCTTGATATTTCCCATTATAATCTCTTTTCATTTAACAATTTGCACTCAGGGCCACTCACAGTTCTTCTTTTTAATAACATGGCTGCCTACATGTCTTATGCGGATTCCTCCAAGCATCTCCACAAGATAGCTCTGAGTAAACAGACTTTGAACAGGACATATGAGTTCAACAATAGAACACTTTGATATAAAACCCAAAAGAAATAAAAAATTTAAATAAAAGAATACTCAAAAAATTTTGTAAAATCTCCAGTAGTCACAGAAACAAACTGTTAAGACTAAAAATATCTCAAGTGATCACTTACTGGTTAAAAAAATTCAAGAAGCCTAAACAATCCAATCACTGGATATCTTGTGCTTCTTCCCCAGTGGTCAAGCATAAGATTGTAGGTCACTCAGCTGTTTGAAATATCAAGTAGTCAGTGAAAGTCATCACCATCATTTATATATCTTAAACAATATGCAATTTAATCTCTTACACTTAAAATATATTTAAAAACTATGTTCAGACCTTAATCAGTGTATCCAAAAAAAATATAACAATTTATGTAAGAATCAGAATAATTCATTATAAAGCATTATTAAATTTTTATTATATTTTTTGTCTTAATTATTTTATATTTACATCAATAACTGTAGAATAATGGTCTGAGTAGTTGTGATGAAAAGCAACTAATTAAAATGAAAGAAATACTAATCAAAAATGAATAAATATGTAAAAAATGTTTCATCTAATCATAATAAAAAAATTCAGCATCATATTAATACTAATAATCATACTGGTGTATATAAAGAAAACATCAAATACAGTAAACACGGTTTTTCATGGAAAACAACATATAAGTCTATAGTATTAAATTTGGTCTTTTGTTGTATTGGCTCATATATCAGAGCAGCTGGTAAGAGAGGCTTTCCAAGGAAACAATTGTATGAGTTTTGCTGATAGCTATTTTTTTTAATTTCCTACCCTTATCATTTATTAAGAGCTACAGAACAATGATCAGAGTAGTTGTGATAAAAAGCAACTGTAAGTAAGATGAAACAAATACTAGTTAAAACTAAAAATGGCTGCTAGCTTGATTAACATAAGCAATAATAATATGAGTTCAATAATAAGCAATAATAATAATAATCATGAGTTCAATCCTTGGGTTGGGTAGTGGGAAGAAATGTGAAATCACAAAGATTAATTAACTAGGATAAATTAACTGATACAAGTTATTTAGCAAGGAAAGTGGAAAATGAGCAGTCTACTTCCATGGATTGAATAAAGAGTTTGGTTTGAAATTCCTAGCAGTTTACCAATGATAACATAGACCTGAAGGTCAGAAGGTACAACAGTCAAAATGTGGTGATAACAACCAAGATGAGATACTCATCCAAAGCAAACTGTGTATAATAACATTAATTCCTTATCTCAAAGAATGAATACAAAAATTACCATATTTATATCTCTATCTATAAAAGGCAGGATGCATGTGTGTGTGTAATGAATGCATGGCCACAATTTTCAACGGATTTGCACCAAAATTTACATGCACATACTCCAAGTTAGCGGGAAGGCCAAGACTGACTTTGCATTTCCCAACTCCCATCGATATTGGAAATAATCGATTTTTTCATGTAGTTTGAAGCCATTTTGTACTGGCCAGAGTGAGAGCCAATAGCTGGCTGCCACGAATGTTAACTAGCATACAAAAAAAATCGATAGATGTATTCGTCACAAGTGGGAAAAATTTAAATCTGCATGACACTTTACTCAAATTGGCTAATTCGCTTGCTTAAATTCAATGTTGATTCTGATTCCGCAGAACTGGGTTGGGTGTGAAAAAGTATTTGTTGTTAACATTCTTTTTTCATTCGGTTTTTCCAGTTACGAGTCCTTTTTTAAAGCTGATCATTTTGTTTTCATTTTGTTTAGTTCTTTTTTCATAACAGATTTAATGTTTAGTATAGAGCTTAGAAAAAGTTCTCAGTGTGAGATGGGCAAGAAGTAAGGCATGTAGCAACATCAGCATGGCAAAGGGCACTCCTTTAAAGGCAAGGAAGGGCAAAAATATTTTAAGTCAAGTGATAGCGATTCCTGTATGAGTCGTATGATTTTTGAATCAAGTTTTATATATTTATATAATATATTTAAAATTATAAGAAAGTAATATTGCTTTTCTGATACTCTATTTTTTCAAATCAATCTCTTAAAGAATTGTATTAGTGAATCTACTGAATGTCTAAAAAATGGAGTTTCTAACTAGCCTACAGAAATGCCCAGTTTTTTAAAATTTATTTTTTTGCTTTATATAATTTATGCTTGTTATTTCCCAACTATTTAATTCTGATCATACAGTTTATCATTGGAGCATAAAATTCATTTAAATAAACATAATAGCACTGAAATATAAGTTAAATTTGTGTTGATAGACAAAGGAATAGTTTTATTTGTTTTTCTTGTTCTAGAAAACCTGGATGCCATTTGGCTATTTTATTGTTGGGCTTATCAAATTTCTACTAAATTTTAGATGTACAGTTAAAAATGCTGTTTCTGATACCAAAGTCAACCTTTACTCAAAGTCATTTTTATGTAGCACCTAGTAATGAACAAGTTCATTATCTAAATGACTTCAATTCACAACAGTGTAATTTAATAAAAAAAGAAAGGATAATAAATAATATGAAAAGTTTCTTTTGTTTACTTATTTTTGTTTCATTTGACAATGTCTTCTCAATTAAACTTTGATCTGAATGAAATAAGTGTATTTTTGACTATCCAGTGTCTAATTTGCCATTTTGAAGATTAGGGTTGATTACAACAAATTTCTTGTTCTTCAGTCTATTATTTTCCAGTAATTATTCTTCAAAATTTGTTCATTCAGTGGATCTTGGCATCATTGCTTTATTCATAGTTTCATTAAATATATATTTTCTTTTTGTTTTGTATGCAGCACCTTAAAGCAGTCAACCAAATATGGAAAATTTTGCAGGCTATAATTAAAAGAGAGAATTTAATTTATTATAAAACTATATTTGGCAGAAAGTAAGCCAGTCAAAGCGGAAGATGAAAGAATACATCATCTTATATACATAGAAATTCAAATGACTGTTTGTTTTTTGCATCATATTAAAAGGTAATTTTAATCATTCATTCTATCATAGGTTTTAATAATAATTTAGTATTTCTGTCTTCCTTTAGAAGCAGTCACTTTAGTATAAAATGTTATACTGTAGTGAACAAAACAAGATCTAGATTTAAAATTCAAATGCTAAGCACTGACTCATTGATTTTGTTAGAAATTAAAAAGACTCGAATTTACAAACTTTGCTTAACACACACACACAAAAGCGAATCCAAAACAAAACTCATGAAATTTCACACGTTGATGTGAAATGTTTTTCGGCCAAGAGAAAACTAACAAACATTTAAAAACAAAATTCAAATAATCTTCAATTCTTAGAAACAAATTCTTTTTGCGAGCCAATGCGAAGTTTGTTTGTTATCCAATGGAAAGGACGGATCATATCTGGGAGTGAATTTCCATATGTCCATATTATCTCTACCTTTCTCCCTCACCTCTTTTATACTTGATAAATGAATGGAACATTTTAAAACTGAGTGATTACTTCAAAGACATTCCTACCCTATGATAATGCTCATACATACATACATACATCCACATATACGTTCCTGCCTATGTACACATAAAATCATTCTTGCAAAGACTACTACGAACATTTTGATGACCTTGTATCAACCAAAATACATTAATTTTATTTGTAGAGACCTTAATTGATTTATATGTATATAAATTTGTTGTTTCACTTTACAATTTGATTTTCTTGTTTTATAACCCTCTTATGGTGGGCTATCTAACTAACAAGGCCAAATCAAACTAATCTGTTTCAACACTCATACACTTCACTATAACTGATAACCCACTATAATATATGATAGTTTTGCAAAAAAAAAGATTTAAAACTTAAATTAGAGTTATAGCTATATATATATATATATATATATATATATATATATATATATATATATATATATATATATATATGTAAGCGAATATATGGATATAGATCCGACAGTACGAAGAAAAATATACGGAAAAACAAATAAAAATCCTAATATGCAATTATGCTGTTTTAATGTTAATATAATGTCAACATCGGACGTTTCGGTCTCGTAGACCATCTTCAGGACATATTCATAAAACATAATTAACATTAGACTATATTTAATTCAACATGAAAAGACAATGGACATAAGAGTAAGACTAAATTTATACAAGTGCTGTCACCTTAAAACCAGTGATAGCTGTGTAAACACATCTGGAAATAGATCGGTTAGGAAAAATGTCCAATGATCTTCTTCTCTACTTTAACAGACAAGAAAAACACATATCCAGCAAGTGTCTAGAGAAAGCCATCAATAATCGCAAAGATACCAGAATACAACAAAGGAAAATTCACTTGGTATCTCTCCATTTCACAGTGATCAGAAGCCCAAAATCTGTCGAGCACACATTTACTTTGCTGAACGTGCAAAATTTTGTAAACCCTGGTGCAAATGGCCTAATAAGAAAAATGTGCAAATACAACTCAGTTCAAGACCCAATTCACCTGCATCAGATATAAATCCGGAAAACTAGTTCGGCATAATATGATAGCTTCTGCATATTCGCCACTTCTTGAAGTAGCCGCACGGTTAGGAGCTAACAAAGTGAATTTTGTTGTAGACACAGGAGCAGCTGTATCGGTAATACCAAAACAATTTCTAAACGATGTCATCATCCACCCAACCAACATCTCTATTGTAGCAGCTAATGGAGTAAAAATAGAATGCTCTGGCCAAGCAGTAATCACATTAGCATTAAATAACCTCAGAAGAGAATTTACTTGGATCTTTCTTGTTGCAGAAACGACCAAAACTCTCCTAGGTTATGACTTCTTGAGCCACTTTGAACTATTGATTGATTGTACTAATAGTAAACTAATAGATACAACAACAAATAGACAATCTAAAGCACAATTATCTTCTACAATAATGAACATTGATGGTTATCCAGACAATCTTACAGACATAACAATCAAAAATCTCATAAAGAAATATCTAAATATAATCTCTACACACTGAAATATCAACGCTATCAAACCCAATGTATTCCACAGGATTGAAACTGAAAGTAATCCTCCTTCCTTCTCAAAAACTAGACAATTATCACCTCAAAAATACAACATAGCGATGGAAGAATTTTGGAAACTTCAGAAAATTGGAATAATTTCCCCTTCAAAATCAGAATGGAGTGCAGCCCTACATATGATACCTAAAGCCGATGGTACTTACAGACCCGTAGATGACTACAGGTTACTAAATGCAAGAACAAAACCTGATCGTTACCCGATACCAAACATAAATTCTCTGTCATCTAAATTGCACAGTAAAAAGGTTTTCTTGAAAATCGACCTGTCATCAGCATATCACCAAATAGCAGTACACCCCGATGACATATGTAAAACAGCGATAACCACACCTTTCGGATTATACGAGTACAATTATATGCCTTTCGGTTTGCGAAACGCATCTAGTACCTTCCAAAGGATGATGGATAGTATTTTTCATGACCTAAAATGTACATTCACTTACATTGACAATATTTTTATCTTCTCGGGTGACAAAGATAGCCATTATAAACATCTTGAGGAAGTACTACAGAAACTCAGTGAGTATGATTTTAAAATCTCTCTTTCAAAATGTACATTTATTGTTACCAAGCTCAAATTTCAAGGATTTCACATCTCAGCTGATTGACTTAAACCCAGTACAAAGAAACTAAATGAACTTATGCAATTTCCTCAATCAAAAGATTCTAAATCTTTACGCAGATTTATCAGAATGGTGAATTTTTATAGAAAACTTGTACCAAATTTCAGCAAAATAATATTACCGCTGACAGAGTGAATGCGTCTCGAACAAAAATCTGAGACAATAAGGCTTACTAAGGAAGAGCCTGAATCTTTTAAAAATATAAAGAACTGTTTAACAAATGTAAATGCTCTAGCTTTTCCCGATTCGAAGACTATTAATTATCAGCTAGTGACAGACAGTTCAAATTATGCCGTAGGAGCAGCTCTTCATCAAATGATTGATATCCAACCCATCCCTATTGGGTTCTTTTCAAAAAAATTGTCACAAATCCAACAGAAATATTCCACGTTTGACAGAGAACTATGAGCTGCGTACCTAGCAGTATTACATTTTAAACACTTAGTGAAAGGAAGAAATGTGTTATTAATGACTGACCATAAACCGATTTGCAGTTCTTTTAAAAGCCAGTCTCCATTAAAGTCTGATAGATAACAACGACACCTCAGTTTCATTAGTGAATACGTTAATGATATATCCTACATAAAAGGCTCACAAAATATTGTAGCCGATTGTTTATCACGACCAGCAAATGCAATCAATATTGATGTTTATGACCTACAAGAAATAGTGACACACCAAAATACTGACGATGAAATCGAAACTTTTCATGATTGTCTGAAACCATGTACTGTAAACAAAAATGAAATAGTGCTAGGTGACGTGTCATTACCTTTTGTCATGTTAAGAAAATCGGTATTTGACAGTCTACATCCTGGTACATCAGCCTCTATAAAACTCATAAAAGAAAGATATTATTGGCCTAAAATGGCCAAGTCAATAAAAACTTGGTGTAAGGAATGCCAGCAGTGCCAGCAAGCGAAAATAACAGCACATACAAAAAGTAAAGTTCAACCGTTCGAATTACCCTCTAGCCGCTTTCAGACGGTGCATATTAATATTGCTGGGCTCTTAATGCCAGTAAAGAACCCTAGTGATCCTTATTTTTCACCCTATCATTATATTTTAACATTTGTTGATAGGAACACCAGATGGATTGAAGCATGCCCAATATTGGAGATCACAGCAAAATCAGTATCAATAGCTTTCATTGACTTATGGATTTCTAGATTTCTGTGTTCCACTCCATATTGTAACAGACAGAGGAAGCCAATTTGAATCTGAATTGTTCACAGAATTATCCAAAATAATTGGTTTTCACCGACTGAGAACAACAGCATACTACCCGCAAACAAACGGTTTACTTTAGTAGAAAGAGCACATAGAACTCTGAAGACAGCAATAATAGCAAGAAAAGAATCCTGGCTGTCAGCTCTTCCCATTGTGATTCTTGAAATCAGGATAACACCTAATGAATCCAACTATTCCCCGTTTACTGCATTAACGGGAAGTCAAGCTCAAGTTCCGCGATTGTTAATCGATTCTGCTAAAGATGAAGACATAGAACTAACAAACTCTCACATCAAGACTTTAGCTGAAGAGATGCAAAAATTCGGCTTGAAAATTTTTTCTAGCGGACATTTACACTCTACACCTAAGTCATATATTCCTAAAGATTTACAAAACTGTGAATATATTTGGTTGAGAATGGACAGAGTATGAAAACCTTTAGAAGTGGCATACACAGGCCCATTCCAAGTAATATGCCAACATGACAAATATTTTATGATCAAAATATCTGAAAATGTGCATAATAATGTTTCCATTAACAGACTAAAAACAGCATATATTTCTAAAAATACAAAGTCAAGAGATCTTGTCAAAAGAAATCCAGAATTGAACGATTCCCAATCTCATATTGATGGAGCTAATGATGAAAAACAAATAACTAAAACAAAACTCGATAAAACCATTAAATGGAAAAAACACAACACATATTTTTATTACTAAAACAAAAAAAAATGCACAGAATTACACGCCGTTATTTGAACAGAGACCTATATGTAGTGAACAAAACAAGATCTAGATTTAAAATTCAAATGCTAAGCAGAGACTCTTTGATTTTGGTAGAAATTAAAAAGACTCGAATTTACAAACTTTGCTTAACACACATGCAAAGATTTTAAACTTAAATTAGATTTATTAACACACATGCAAAGATTTTAAACTTAAATTAGATTTTTATATATATATATATATATATATATATATATATAATCTCCATGGTATATATATATATATATATAATCTCCATGGTAAATTTGTGTCTAGGTCCTTGCATTTCACCTTTCTTGGCAGATCTTCTATTATCACAACATGGGATACTTAATTTTATAGTGATAAAAATATAAAGAAAAAGGAACTAAATGAAATTGATTAGACTATTTACTCAAACTCATATTGTAAAAGAAAAAATTTTAAAGTTTAAAATTTCAGTGTCCTCTCTCCTTCATGTGCATGTTTAGTTGCATCAATATGAACATCATTTTAGTCCATGGAAATCATAAAGGATTTTCACTTTGTGATTAATTTTCCTAACATTGTTTGGGTATATAAAAAATATATATATATCATTTTCTCCTATGAATAAAATAGGAAAGACAATGACCAACTAGCAGAGACAATTTGTTTTTCCACACAATTTCTGAATAAATATGTGAACAAAGAATAAATCCACAAGTAAAAATAACAAGGTTAACTTAAAGAATCATTCTTTAATACAAGCATTGAAAAGTTACCAAATTAATGTTGGGTGGCTATTGAGACAAATAATTTCCCAAACATTTACAATGAAAAAATAAAGATGATTCGAGAGAAGTCAGAAGAATGAATATAAAATTTTATTTTTTGAAACCAAAACATGTTAACAAAGTATAAAGTGATATTGATATCTTCATTCAGAAAATGCAATGATGAAAACTTGAGGATATTGAAAAAAAGAGTTGTCTTTACACATAAGTCAGTGTCACATCTCATTTCACTGGTATCTGCAAACTCTCTATTTCCTTACTGATTGACCATTGAGGATTACATGACTGCCCAAGCATAATGCATATTCATTAGGAAAGAGGAAGAAAATTATCCCAATATATGTAATGGAAAAAGTATAGATTAGCATTCCTGTGCAGATATCGTGACAAGATGTCTCATTATTGGCATGCCACAATGATGTTAAAGAATATAATAAATAGGGAGACAACTCTTCCCTAACTACTTCACGGTCCCAGCAGTAAAAAACTATTATTAACAGGGGCCAGTTACTCTCTTCTTTCTTCTTTTTCCCAAAACAATTTCAGAGAATATTATAATAATAAAATTAAATATAATAATTAAATTAAATAAATAGCATTAGTTAAAATACTAAAATTTCTAAAAATTAAAATTGATAATTTTTATTATGTTCATAAGAAAGCAGTTCCCTTTTTTATTAAAAAGATAAAGTATTTATTAGGCTAAGATTAGGGATTTGAGCCTATTAGGATTAGTTTGATTTAACTGGATATAACTTATGAGCAGCTGTTCAGCTTGGAAATCATTACAAATGGTTCAAAAGTAAATCTGAGATGAATCTTAAAAAAGTTTTGCCTCTAATTATATTTTCAAAAAATATAGAAATTATTTTTTGCAAAAGTGAAAAATGGTTATGCAATTAAATTTGGCAGAATTAAAATCTTGAATTCATTAACTGTTTCAAATAAAAATTAAAACCAAATGCACCCATCAAAGCATACTTTAAGATTAGGTGTACTGCTGTGGATATATATGCCTGTCTATTTTATTAATAGAATTCTTTTGTAATTGTTACAGATTCTTTCCATGAATAAATGTCATTAAGAAATACTCAGCACTTTAATATGATGAATATAGTTTAGTAAGAGTTTTAGCTCTTTTGAATCATGTGACATTTTGAATGAATTTGGTGTGTCTCATTATAAAAGCTAATTTACCTGGAGGATAATAGATATATGTCAATCTCCTCTTTGTCGTGAACTTGGGTAATAAAAGGCATCTCATTTAAAATTGACTACTTACATGCTAAAAGCAATTTCAGTTAATTTTATGGCTTGTCATATTGAGAGGGAAACCTCAGTTATAATCATATTCAAATGTTAAAATGCATATGAGCTTATATAAAAAAAAAATATTGTACAAACATACTATTATTGAAAATAATGTTGGGAATGCTGAAAAGTTTCCAAAATCAGTTAGGAAAATTATGATAGCACTTTCAACAAAGTCTTCACCAGACTTTAGACACAAGACTGTTTATTCTATCACTGAGAGTTAGAAACAGATGCAGTCCCTGATCAATATTGTAACTTCTTAATATATTTCTTTCTTTCTTTTTATTGTTAAACCAGGTTTAGTAGTAGTTGATGATAAATTCCTAATATTCCATTTTAATAGGAAACCACATCACCCAAGATTTTAATCAGGTATAAATATTTTTTATGGCAGGAACAAAGAAAGTAGTTATAATAAATAAATGAAAGTGAATATGAACATGCAGAAAGTTGAGAAAACTATAATAGAAAAAGGAACCAAACAAAACAGTTAATTATAAGTATAAAAAAAACACTTGAATAAGGTTTCATATTGGAGATGGTGAGACTTGAAAGGCTGTGCATTAAGTGAGTGAAAATAATCCAAATATTTTCCAATTCACTCAAAATACATGTATTTCTCATTGCTTGACTGTACTTTGAAAAAATAAAGAAATATCTTTATGGGTTTATTATAAAAAATTTATTTTTATTGCTTTAAAAATGTTAGCCTTGAATAAATGTTTGTCTAGGTTGTTTTTTTAATACAAGTCCTTTTGAAAGAAGTGAATTTTTATGGAGACCAGATAGTTTGTGTAAAAAATTGTTATACAATGTTATCGTATATCTTTTTCAGCTTGGCAGTTAAAAACCACCAAAATTGATTAGAATCCATTTCAAGTTTAATAATGAAAAATTATTTTTTCATGTATACTGACTAATAAAAGACGTAGTCTCATTTACTTATAAGAAACTGAATGGGGAACTTCTGTGAGCCTATTTTATGAAATAAATAGGACTCATATCTGTGGATGAGAGAAGACTTTTTGACAGCAAGGGGACAAGACAAATCAACATCAAGGAGCAAAAATGTAATTTGATATTAAGAAGAGAGAATCAAGAAGGTACAAGGTTACCAGCTAGCTGCAGAGCGACTAAAGAATTTTGAAGTTCAAGTGAAAATTCTCCTGTAATTGGACAACAAAGAATGAAGAAAATTCTACAAAATTTTCACAAGCATGAACTGTGTGAATTTAAAAGGGACTTTTCTAAAATTATTTTGTTCCAGAGACGTTTGTGGGACAAGTAAAAGTAGGTGTTTTTGTTTTTTCTGAAATGTGGTTGTACTTTGTTTCTCTGCCTTCTTGAATTGTTTTCTCTTTTTGTCTTTGAACCCTTGTCTTTTTCCAAATTGTAATTTTTTTCATTTTTCAATGGTAATTCTTTTTATCAAAAATTGTTATCCTGCCTTAATAGGCACACAAAAGGAAATTTTTGTGCAAATTTTGTATTTGTAGCTTTTTTTTGTATTTGTGTAGTAAATGGTTCTTTTTAAAATTTTACACTGTGGTTGATTCTTATTTTATGATTTGCACCTATTATGACTTGCTATTCCTACTAACTATATTTTTGTGCTTAGCATAAGGACTTAGATTTAGTAGGGAAAATAATTTTATATTATGTAGTGGCTCCAACTAGCTAGTTTAGCGTATTTGGTTTTTATCAAGAGAATCTTCTTTGTGACAATTCCATTGTCAAAAGACATTATAAACAGATATGTCCACACCCACAAGCAGTCAGAGAGTCCACTTCAGTCAATCAGTAAGTACCATTTTGTTCCCTGGACATTAGAGATATGAAGCTACTTTTCACTGGCATTAGAAGAATAGTGTTGAGTTAAAAAAAGGAAGAAATTGGCTCAAAAGAAAGAACAGAGACGAAAGAAGTTGCTACTATTGTTAGACTTACTATTCACAGTAAAGGGCCTGAAATTAAAGGAGTTCTTGTGTAGAGGCTGGTGTTCGCTCCAGCTACAAACAAAAAGATGATGGAATTGGGTAGTAACTGCCAATAATAAATAGTTGATTGTTATTATCAGTTTTGTGATTTGAATTTATTTTCAGCTAAAAGTTTACCACAAGCCTGTTGGATATCTAATTCAACAGGTAAACACAACATTTGCAACATAGCAGAGAACAGATCACAGCATGTCTACTTGTAACATAGTAGTGGGAACAGATTATGGCTGATATGGTAGCATTCATAACTTGTCATTCTCCCAAGAACCAATGAGGATTGCCACAGGTAAATGGAACACAATATCAACAGTACAGTCAATGAAGAATATCCCTAGTCCTTAAGGCCTCTCCTGCTGTCAGTTTTTACAGGAAATATATTCATTTGCTAATCATGTTTTCTGTATTCTCTTCTTAGAACTTTATATTTTCCAGTTTATGTTCATGAGAGCACTGTATATCTTCCTCATAAATAAATATTAGCCTAAGTTTGAGGAACTTTTTCACTGAACTGACTTGATAACAATGTTAGGATGCTGATTAGTTCATATAATCTCAGCTGGAAAGGCAGTATAATGTTCTAAATATACTGTTACTTTCTAATCCCTATGATTTGTAATTTTGTTTATTGAAAGAACTTTACAAGAACCTTATTGGTTTCTTTGGGTCCATCTGTTTGAAGTCATCACATGTCATTTGTTCTTTCTTTACCACTTGGTTCATATTCTTTGTTTTGAATAATCTATTATTTGTAGTGATATGCTTTCTTTCTTCAATGTGATAAATTTCTTCTATCACTATATTGACTCTGTTTCTTATGAACCTTTTAGATATAAACTAAATTTTTTCTACCAATTGTCACAACTCCAACCATTTTTATCATCCAAAGAGAAGAATTGGAATCTTTCATAAAATGTTTATTCCATTTTCTTCTGATTTTAATGAAGCTTTTTTGAAAATCATGTAACTTTGGATAGAATCATACTTTGCCTACTTTATATTTTTCAACAAATTAGTTTAGATGTTAAGCATTAATAGAGCCATATTTATTAGGAAGATATGCACTCTTTGTTCTTGTTTTTTTTTAATTTATTCTATTAAACCTTCCATTGTTAGTGATATGTCATATACTTACTGTATCTATATCAGCCTGAGTTAAACCAAAATACATGCATCATAATTTATTATTAGTTATGAAACTACATTCATCAGTAGAGAATAAACCATTTACATTATTTGGTCTGTTATCCTCATCTTCGTTGCCATATTCACAATATTTCGCCAGTTGTACAATCCAGCCTTCTTCAGGTGAATGGAGTTTCAAACCGAACCCTTCATTTTGACCAACAGAGTAGATTGTTTTAGTTCCACGTGCCATGCCTCTTCCAGATGTCTCAGTCATTTCCTTTTAACTCAACTTTCCAATTTTTTTTTTATTCACTGCTGTAGCTTAGTATTGAACTCACAACACTTTGGGTCTAGTCACTGGATTTAACCATGTCCTTGAGAACATCTGTGTATGAATTTCTGGGACTTATAGACCTAATGTCTCAACAACTGTTGCTACCAGTGCTCATATTGCAATTTTTCCATTATTATTATTGCATATTTTTACCAGAGCTTATATTGCAATTTTGTGTTGTTATTCATTCTCTAGCACTCCTTATTACTGGTTCCCATATTGTATCCATTTTTATTCTTAGTTAGCACAGGAGATTTTTGTGGCCTAACATATGTGCTGATTTCTTAAGTTTTCGTATTTTCCAGTGATGTTCTCAGTTTATTATTTCAACCTCATCCCATAAAGGGTGGTGACCTCCCCTTTCCCTCTATATATGATCAGCTATATCTGATTTTTCTATTTCCCCTTGTGTTACCATTTTATGATGTTCTTAAGGGGGTGGCCTGTTTCTCCTTTATATTTCTTACCACAGCTGCACGGGATAGTGTACACACAGTTCTTAGTCATGTTCTCCTCTATGGGGAGGGGTCTTATTCAGAAATGGGAACCAATAATAAGAAGTGCTAGAGAAAAGCAATGAATAACATCACAAAATTGCAATATAAATTCTAGTAAAAAAGAAATAATAATAACAGAAAAATTGTAATATGATCACTGGTAAAAACGGTTTTTATAAGTCCCAAAAATTCATACACAGATGTCCTCAAGGTTGGTTAGGTCCAGTGACTAGACCCAATGTGTTGTGAGTTCAATACCAGGCTACAGCAGTAGGGAACCAAAAAAGAGTTAAAGGGAAATAACTGAGACATCTGGAAGAATGTGGAACTAGAACAATCTACCCCAGTGAATGAAATAAAGGGTTTTGTTCAAAATTCAAATCATTTGAAGAAGGCCAGAGCATACAATGGCCAAAATGATGTGAATATAACAGTTCAAATAGTGTAAATGATCATAATACCTCATCTCAGAGATATAGACAGAATAAACCATTTTTAAAATAACAGTGACCAAAGTTTTTAACACATTTTTCACAGACTTTCAGCACTGTTGTTGTATATTGGTTAATTTGGATTAATTGCTTTGTACTCTCCAGCTTTCTTTAAGTATTTCCTTGTATTTTGAAACATTAAAATCTAGTCTGAGGTTCTAAGTACTTCTCCTGCCATATATGTCAGCTCGTCAGACTATCTTCTGATGCTCTGAACCAGTATTATCAGATTAAGAAATTAGTCTACATTAGCCAATATCCAATGATTATAACACTTTATCTAAAACACAATTCACCCAAAAATTGTCAAACTATATTCTGGTTCAAGAAGAAATTGATTTCCTTGATGGTTTCTGTTGTTAAAGATTGTCAATAGCATTACTGGGCTTAACTGTCATTCTTGATCAAATAAAAACAAGAAAGAAGGAAAATTTTTGTAGGTGATTCTCAATAAACTATAAGAAAGTGAAGTTTTTCTGAATTCTAGAAAAATTGAGAAGTGTCATAACACTTCATAATAGATTTTTGAATCTGGAGGATTAAATGGAAGAAATTAGAAATCAATATCATGATCATACCATTATGGCTTTTCATATTATAAATGATTCTATACAGTACAGAGGCCCATGAAAATGAGAAAAAAGATCTCTCCAATAAAAGCTTTTATGTTTGATGTGACAGTCACTTATAATTTCAATCCTCTTCTTGAAGTTATTGCAGATGGGCTTCATATCTTAGTCATTGATCCAGTGATGTCTGAGACAGGACACTCCTCAAGATGAGCATTGAAACATTGCAAACCCAAACCAGTTACATGTTGCACAAAACTAAATTTGACTGATCAAAATCTTAGAATAACAATGAAGAAAAATATCAGAATACCATAATAAAATTTCAATAAGACATAGTTTATTTTAGCTGTTGGCTGCATAGGTTTTTCAAACTAGTAACTTCTTTTCCTTAGTTCTAATGCTTGACAGTGATAGGCAGTAATCTGAACTGAACTCTGATGATGATAGAACAATGCTCATATATGTCAATTGTTTTCCTGTTTTTTCACATGTTGGGATGGTAGGATGGTAGTCTTTTCATCTACAGCTACTACTATGATCTGCTCTCTCTGTGTCTGTGGAATCTCAGCAGAACTCTGTTGACTTTCCAAAGTGCATCACACATCTATATATATGAAACTGTTATAATAAGTGTTTAGTTGTGAAAGGAAAGGAATAATGAGGATTAGGTTTTTAAATAATGTGTATTTGTTTAATATACAATGTATCTTACAGTGTTGTTGGAAAATTGGTGAAATGTTGATTTCAGTTGCTGACCATCAGGATGGTGATTAAATGTAAGGGTAGCATTGGGAGTTGACCAATTTCTAGTATTGGTTTGACCAAGGTTATAGGATATAATTGTTGATTGGGTCTGATGCACATGTTGGTTGATTGAGGTCATGGTGGTGGGTCGATTCATGGTAGGGTGCATTGGTTGCCAAGGTAATGAGGGATTGGTGTAGCTGGTAGGCCTGTGTTTCTATGAAATGGGGTCATGGTAATGACTGCAAAGGAATGCCTGTAGCGAGTTGGGTATGCTGAGATGATGGCATTGGTAATGATGAATTAGATGTAGCTTGTAGGCCTATGGTGGAATGTTTCCCTGTGAGGGAATGCCTGTGGTGAAGGTTAGTGGTGACAAGGAAGGCTTGTAGCTTGGTGGTGCCAACATTGAGATATTATCAATTGTGACACTTTGGCATCAGTAGCCTGGTGGTTATGAAGCTGGATTGTCATCCGCATTCTGCGTGTGATGTTACAAATCATGTTGTTGTGTTGAGAGCTGGGTGATGTTGGTTTCTGTGAGTGACGAGTCGGTGATTAGTCAAGCCTAGGAGTAGTAACAGTTTTGTTAAAATGAATTGTCATAGTGGTGATGGTAGCAGTGCCCTGTGTGTCAGCAGGTGGTTTGACAGCTGGCAACTATTGATGGTCATTGTAAGGGGTCTCCTTTTAAGCAGATCTGACAGTCTCCAGAGACATCTCCTTTTTGGCAGGAACGTTCATGATTGGCCCGGAGCCTATGTGCAGAAAACAATTTTTTTTTTATTTTGTTTCCTGCCTTCATGACGTTCACATCCAGTCAGTATGCAGAATGAAACAGAAAGAGATCTAATTGTAATGAAGTGTAACAAGACTCAACCTGTCAGCTGTTGCTAATGATGTATTGGTAAGTTTCAGCCATTAATTTATGTCTATAAAGGTATCTTTTGTTTTGGGAAACATATGGCCAGTCTACCACTTTAACAAGTTTAAATAATCCAATTCTCCAAAATCATTCTTTCTATGAAGCCACCTGACAATATGCGCACCACATGTTGATCAGCTTGACTGAGATTTTGTACAAAATTATTCTACCTCAGAAAATCCACTGATTTGATGGATAAATCGTTATGTAAACAATTTGTCTCAAGGGATTTAAAGATAATTTTTTTGGTTTTGGCCAAAGAAGTAATTTATTATTTTGTTATCATGTTAACCAGACTTGGCAAGTGTTGTGGAGATGAACACACCTCACCAGAAGAGGACTTGGACTCGTCCAAATATATATAGACGATCACCGAGAATTGTCAGTAATAGGAGTAAACAAGTAGAGAGTTAGAGATCTAGCTTATCTGCTTACTGCTTATTTCAGCCACACTACATCAACTCCAAGTAATATACTACTTCTTGATAGTGTTATCTTCATTCAATGCAATGAAAACATAACAGTGGTGATGAGAATTTAAAAAAAAAATGAAAAAAATTTTTTCTTCTCGCTTAGCATATATAGCTGGCGGAATTCAAAATTCACAGAAAAAAATTTTGTGGAGTTTGTGTATATTCATAGCATAATGCAGAAATTGATAAATTTCAAGTCTGTATGACATATGACTATTAGGAAAAAACAAAAACTTTTTCTTTGAAAGTGAGGAACAGACAATGTGTCAATTCCATTTTTGCTGGACTCAGTTGCTAACTCAATTAGTGAATTTAATAACATCCCAGAAGAAAGCATTACATTCTTATTGTATTTCAGAAGTTACAAGGCCCATTTTCAGAGAAGAATGTCAAGGACGGTCAGATGAAAAGAAAATTGTGTCCTGCTGAACATGAAAAATGTCTGAATTTCATTTTGTCAAATACTCCAGAAAAAGTGCCATTTAATGAAACAGAATCAATATTATCTAAAACCTTTGATGAAAAATTCACTGTTTTATACATGTTGGCAGTGCATGAACCTTATTAAGGATGAAAATGAAGATTTTGTCACACATACCGATAGAGTCAACTTTGAATGTAAGAAATTTAAACTGGATGAATTATCTCCAGACAGATTTAAATGTCTGATTTTTTGTTAAAGGTTTAACATTAAGCAACGATGTGGAAATACACTCTCAAATACTTACAAAACTTAAACAGGATTCAAAGTTAATGATACAGCTTGTTGCAAAAGAGTTCCAAAAAATTGTCACTTTAAGGAAGGATAGAGAAAAAATTGAGCAAAATAGCATGTCAGAAATACAAGTAGTTAGGAAAAAGACTGTAGTTCCAAAAGAAAAAATCCATAGTAAAAATGCTACAAAACTTAACCCATACTATGGCTGTGGTTTGCTTCAGTTCAAAAAAGACTGTCCTTTTAAAACTAAAAAATGTTTTAATTGTGGAAAAAATATGTCATAAATGAAGCTACTGCAAATCAAATAGCAAAGGAAATACACAAATTAACTTGCTGAAAGTAGTGCTACCAGCTAAAAAACTGGAATGTTCAAATAATAAAAAATTTGTGAGAGTACAAATGAATAATGCTACGATGAGATTTCAATTAAACACAGGTAGTGATATTACAATTATTGATGAACAAATTTGGAACAGAATTGGCAAGTCTAACTAGAGAAAAACTGACAAAGTTACAAGAGTTGGGCAAGAAATTAATTTTTATTGTGAAAATCACATGTAACATTGCTCTTGTGAATAAAACTAAAAAAAGCAGATGTTTATGTATTAAAAAATTCCAACTCAAATTTACTAGATTAGCTAGAATTATTTGAACTATAGAATTAGCTGATTAATTCATTCTGTGGAAAAATTATTTGTTTGTCAGAAGAAAAGATTACAGCTAAAGAAAGACTGAGGAATTGGAAAAATGTACAAATTCAAAGGCATTTTTTAAATTAAAAGGAAATGTCATACCAGTATTTAAGCCTAAAAGAAATATACCTTTTTCTGCATTGGAGTCTATTAACACTGAACTTGATAGGTTAGAAAACCACAGAGTTATTGAAAAAATAGATTATTCAGAATGGACCATGCCAGTGGTTTATATTAGAAAGAAAAATAATAAGATTTGTTTATGTGCAGATTTTTCAACTGGATTGAATCACTGCTTCCTACTGCATGCATATGCCTTACCAACTCTAGAAGATATATTTGCCAAATTAAATAGTGGTAAATTTTTTTCAAAAATTGACTTGCCTGAGGCATATCTTCACATTGAAGAGGATGAGGAATGCCAGAATTTTGTAACTATCAATACACATAAAGGACTCTACAAGTTTAAGAGATTACCCTTTGGTGTAAAAATAGCCGCAGGTATTTTCCATCAAATAATGGATATGATGTTGCCTGAGCTAGACAGTGTTGCTTACATAGATGATATACTTATTAATTATTAAGAGTGCTACAAAAATACAGCAAGTAAAACTGATTCAGGAAGTATTTCAGCGACTACATGATTATGGTTTCAAAATCACTGAAAAAAATGTCAATTCTTTCTCAACAAGATTAAATATTTAGGTCAAATAATTGATGGAAAAGAAAGAGGGCCAGATCCTGCTCAAGCAAGTGCCATTAAAAACATGCTTCCCCCAACAAATTTGGTGACCCTACAATCATTTATTGGATTAGTGAATTATTATAATGTTTATGTGCCAAATATGTACAAATTGTGAGCACCTCTGAATAATTTAATTAAGAAGAGTACAAAATGGAATTGGTCAGTGGAATGTCAAAAAGCTTTCAAAAGAATTAGAAAACTACTAACTTCAGAATTGTTGTTGATACATTATGACCTGCACCAACAAATAATAGTAGTGTCAGATGTGAGTGAATACAGCATAGGAGCGGTAATAGGCCATAAATTTGAAAACGGTAGAGTGAAAGCAGTTGCTCATGTTTCAAGAAATTTGGCAAATATGGAAAAATAGTACAGTCAAATTGTAAATGAAAAGCTTGCTATAATTTTGCTGTAAAGAAATTTCACAGGATGATGCGAGAAATAAAATATGGAAAAATAGTACAGTCAAATTGTAAATGAAAAGCTTGCTATAATTTTGCTGTAAAGAAATTTCACAGGATGATGTGAGAAATAAAATATGGAAAAATAGTACAGTCAAATTGTAAATGAAAATTGCTATAATTTTGCTGTAAAGAAATTTCACAGGATGATGCGAGAAATAAAATATGGAAAAATAGTACAGTCAAATTGTAAATTTTGCTATAATTTTGCTGTAAAGAAATTTCACAGGATGATGTGAGAAATAAAATATGGAAAAATAGTACAGTCAAATTGTAAATGAAAAGCTTGCTATAATTTTGCTGTAAAGAAATTTCACAGGATGATGCGAGAAATAAAATATGGAAAAATAGTACAGTCAAATTGTAAATGAAAAGCTTGCTATAATTTTGTAAAGAAATTTCACAGCATGATGCGAGAAATAAAATATGGAAAAAATAGTACAGTCAAATTGTAAATGAAAAGCTTGCTATAATTTTGCTGTAAAGAAATTTCACAGGATGATGCGAGAAATAAAATATGGAAAAATAGTACAGTCAAATTGTAAATGAAAAGCTTGCTATAATTTTGCTGTAAAGAAATTTCACAGGATGATGCGAGAAATAAAATATGGAAAAATAGTACAGTCAAATTGTAAATGAAAAGCTTGCTATAATTTTGCTACACATACTGCAAACAGACTAAAGCATTAGTCTACAATTTTGTTGAACTATGATTTCAAGATGGAATTTCTATCATCAAAGAAACTGGGACATGCAGATGGCTTATCCAGATTGATAGTGAAATGTAAAGAAGGTTTTGAAGATACTATGATTGCTTCACAGGAATCCAAAAGCAAAATTAAAAGCCTATTAAAGAATTGCTGGTCATAATAGACAATATGAAATTCATTCTAAAAAGGATACGTTAATTCAAAAAACTATGAATGATGTTAAGTCAAAATGGAATGAAACTTTGTGAAGGAGTACTTTTGTATGCAGAAAGAATAGTAATTCCATTATCACTACAAAAAAGGATTTTAAAATAATTCCAGACCGGACATTCGGAAATAGTAATGATAAAGTCACTGATGGGGAAGCTTCATGTATTGGCCAAAGTTGGACAAAGATATCCAAAATATAGTTAGAAAATGTAATGGTTGTAATTCAGCTGCAAAATCACCACCTATAAATTATCAGGTATGGCCAAGCATTGATAAACCATGGACAAAACTATTTGCTGGACTTTTCTGGGCTAATAAATGGTTCATACTATTTAATTGTGGTTGACAGTTGCACAAAATGGCCTGAGATACTAAAGTGTAAACAACCTACTGCCACAATAAAAATTAAATTCTTGCACAAACTTTTTGTAAGATTTGGAGTACTTGACAGTGTGGTATCTGATAATGGAAATCAATTTCAATCAGTGAGTTTTAAAACTTCTGCAAAAGCTATGTGATTGAACATTTGATTGCCGATTTATAATCGGAGCTCAAATGGTCAAGTGGAACGGTTTGTGGACACCTTCAAAAGACCATTAAGAAATGCTAAAGGCTTGGAAGTTGAACAAACAGCACTACAAGAATTTTTGAGCATGTATTGAATGATGTTAAATGCAAATGCCACTATGAAAATGAAAATGTCACCTGCAGAGCTCATGTTTGCTCGAAAAGTTAAATCCATTTTTGACAAATTACTGTCAGGGAATAAGAAGACAGTTCAACAATTTCAAAGTACCAGATCATTTAAGATCAGCGATAAAGTTTTCTTTAAAAACTTTAAGGCCAGAAAAGAAAATTGGAGGGAAGGAAACATTATTCAGCACTTTGGTAGTATGATGTACAGAGTCAAAGGTGGATGATTTCATCATAAGAGACTTATTGATCAATTAAGTTCTAGATATGCACAGAATAAGCAACCAGTACATTTCAATTTACCGATGAACATACTTTATGATAGCTTTGACTTAACTACTCCTAAAACTGAAATTACAATACAATGCCAAGGTAAGTGAAAATGTAATCCAACTGAAACATTGAAAGTGGACTCATGTCAGAAAAAGTATCAACTAAAGAAAGTGCATATCGAAAAAGTGGGGTGTTGTGGAAATGAACACACCTCTCCAGAAGAGAGCTTGAACTTGTCCAAATACATATAGATGGATACCAAAAATCGTCAATAGAAGGAGTAAATATGTAAATAGAGATCTAACTCATCTGCCTACTACCTATTTCAGCAAGACTGCATCAATTCCAAGAGACATACTACTTCTTGATTGTGTTATCTTCATTCAATGCAATGAAGGCATAACAGCAAGTGTAGCAGGTAGGTATAGACTATACCCAGTTATATTGTTAGTTATTTCCAAGTTAATAATCAGGTTCAGTACCTTAAAACTCCTTGATACATCTAATTTAACAAAATTAATTAGCTTTTGTAATTCTTTTTCATTTTAATACTTATAAAATTATTTCACCTTATTCCTCCTGGTCCTGTATTATGAAACAAGGCCTTTCTACATTTAATTTTGTTTGCTAACAGCTACTATGCCTCCTTTGGCTCTACTTAACCTTTTATGAATGTTGTCATACACTGCCATTGCTTGCATTTAATAACTGCTCCCACCCAAACTTGTTCTTATGTATATAAATTGTTGTACAAAATTTAACCTAGTTTTTGTGCTGTGTCTGCTTAGGTTTTGTAGACCTATCATTAAGTTGTTTTTTCTCCAACAAAAAAAAAACATATCATAGAGATTAGAAAGTAACAGTATATTTAGAATATCATACTGCCTTCAGAATATAGGTGATCATGTCTCTCCACAATTTCCCACGCTTTATAGCCCTTATTAAGGATTGTCTTTTCATCATTCCTCCTACTCCATTTTCTATTTACATAAGTAAATGTTAATTAGGTTACTTGTTATTCCCCTCTCTCCCTCTTGCCTTCAGTTTGTGCTGTGAGTGCCAGATTATCCAGGTCTTTCTTTTGCATCATTTGTCCCACAAATTTCACCTATCTCTTTCTGATTCTAAACATGGATCCTTTTTGTTTCACTTATCTAACTTCCTTGTTACTCACATGTTCAGTTCATGACATTCTCAGAATCCTTCTGTAGAAGCACATATCTGTTACCTCAAGTCTTTTCTTCATATGTGAGAAGATTGTTCAGAATTCACTGCTATATAGGAGGACTGATATTACATTGCAGTTTAGCACACTTTTCTTTGTTTCTAACAAAATTTTCTGTATTCTTAATACTTTGCTTAGCTTTTTGAAGGCATTTTTCACTATCCCAGTGCACCCTTGGATTTTGGTGTCATATTTTCTGTTCTCTTTAAAAACACTTCTTTGATATTTAAATTTCTGTACTTACTTGATTTTGGTGTCTCCAATTTGTAGCTCGCATTTTGTGGTGTTCCTCTTGCTGACAATTATACAGCGTGTCTTCTTATGGTTAGTTTTTTCTTCTCACTTTCTTTTACTACCTTTTCTAGGTGTTTCTTTTCTGTGTCTGCTGTCACCATGGTGTCATTTGCATATTTCATGTTGTTAAGATTGTGTCCGCCAATAATAACTCCTGAAAGAACTTCTAGATTTCTTAGGATAGTCTAGTTGTAAAGAGTGAATAAATATTCAACTTAGTCAAACACAAAACCTACATTAATTCAGCTGTAGCCAAGGTTATCAAGGGAAGCAACTTTTTTGTTTATTGTAAAGTCATTTCCCTTTAGTGATGTGCCACATTAAGGAAATTGTATTGTTTGTGTGTAGGCAATGGACCTTAGTTTCATCGCAATATTGAGTTTAACATTCCCATTCATAAAAACTAGTATTTGTAAAAAGCTCTAATATTCAAATAGACTTACAAAATCGATAACAGCAAAAACATCAAATTTTGTTATTGATTTAGCCTGTATAAATAATAATTGTTTTTATAATAAAAACAATTATTATTATTATTGTAACATTGTTTTAATTTTTCATTTGGTTTCTTCAAAGATACATTGTAGTCAGCAAGCAGGGACTGGCACATTTTGTCTTTGCATTCTCTAATCATGATGTCAGGTCGATTAGCTTTGATGATGATGATGATGATGATGATAATAATAATAATAATAACTTACATGGAAACAACAAATGACTGGATGATAAAATTAGTGAAACAACATGAAAACAGAAAGAAAAAATATTCAATAATAAAAGAAGGCAGTAAATACAAACAACATTTACATTTAGTAGATTCTGTAGTAAATCAAAACAGAAGCCAAGAACCAACTATTGCAGCAAAAGATATGAAAAAAAGAAAGCCAAGGATAAAGCCCTTGAACAGATGAAACAACGCTGGCAAGACAAACCTCTGCATGGCCAATATCCAGAACGTGCAAATAAACCCAATGTTGATAAAGTTAATACTCATCGATGGTTACGAGCATCTGGATTAAAGTCTGAAACTGAAGGCTTTATTCTTGCAGCGCAAGACCAGAGTCTTTTCACTAGGAATTTTCAGGCAAATATCATACATAATAATGTGGATCCAAAATGCAGGTTCTGTGACAAATACCAAGAAACAATAGACCATCTAATCTCAGGATGTTCTATACTTGCCCCAAATGAATATAAAAATCGTCACGATAGAGTGGGGCAATACTTACACTGGACAATGTGCAAACACTTTGGAAAATGTGTAAGCAAAAGCAAACACTGGTATGAACATCGGCCAGCGCCGGTTACAGAAATAGAAGATGTCACCATTCTGTGGGATTATACCATCCACACAGACAGAAAAATTGAAGCAAATAGGCCGGACATTATTGTCAAAAAACCAGAAAGAATCCTGAAAAAACTTGCCTACTAATTGATATGGCTTGTCCAGCGGATTGTAACATAGCAACCAAGGAATTTGAAAAACTATCAAAATACAAAGACCTGAAAATTGAAATAGAAAAATGTGGAAATTGAAAACAAGAATTATACCAGTGGTAATAGGTGCACTTGGAATTATAAAAAATGGAACAAAAAACACATTGAAAGAATCCCTCAGGAAACCCCAGCTTAAGAGACATACAGAAAATTGTCTTATTAAGTACAGCACACACAACTAAGGAGAACTTTGTCTATGTAACGCTTGTAGCAACTTCATCGGAGATAAAAAAAAAAAAAAAAAAAAAAAAAAAAAATTAACATGAAATGTGGCCATAACAACACCACCACGACCTGCCTTAGGTCTTTCCGCTAAGACTTGGTAAACTTCATCGGAGATAAAAAAAAAAAAAAAAAAAAAAAGGTAGTGTGTCCATAAGCAGAAATCGAATGATGATGATAATAATAATAATAATAATAATTATGTATAATTTTATACATTTTGTAACTTAAAGCATAAAAATATCTTGGGGAAGCAAAAATGTTAAATTTTCAAGTATTTGATAATACTCAGAGAATAAAAAACTCTTTTCCCAGACAAATAGAAAATAAATAAATAAATGTTATAATAATCACTGACAGACTTTCAATAAAAATCAGCCACATATATTATTCTTAAAAAGAAATTAAAATTCTGAACTAAGTCAGTTATATATTTAACCAGCTTTTAATTCTTAGATAGATGAAACATATTTAAAATCCTTTTAAATTGTTGTTCTTAAATCAATGTTAAGAAATAGTACAAATTTTATGTCAATTCCTCATAATCCATAAAAATATTAACTTTCTTGTGGTTAGGATTTAGTTGTTCTATTATAATAAGGATGTCTAATATATTCTTCAGATGAAGCTTCTATAAAACATGGCTTTATTATAAACACTCTAAAACCTTGAATAAGTAATATTACAGAATGTGGAGAGGAAGCTGGGCTGGTTGGTGATTAGTTTGAATACCTTATGAGCATGGTAATCTGTTTTGGATGTAAGAAGTCGGTAGATGGCTGCAGGAACTTTAAAGTATCAATATATTTTCCTTGTCCATGTTTGTTAGACAAGCTAAGACCATGCATTGAGGGATGCTAAAACAACAAGTGGCATGGGTTCCCATAAAGTTCTTCTTTCTATTGCATTATAGGATTGATACTACCATGTCTGTGCCTCTACTCTAATAAAATGAATAAGAAAAAGAAACTGTTTTTTGCTGATACTATCTATGAAGTGGTGTTGGTATTTGAAGGGTTGAAGCCAGTTACAACACGGAATGCAGAATTAATTCTCATTGATGGTTTTGTATATTTGTATCTGATACTTGAAATCTTTCAAACCTTTAAACATAATTATACACAGATTTGTTTAAACTAATATCATCTTGGTTGTTATTATCATAACATTTTGGCTATAGTACCTGTCAATCTTCTTCAGGTGTCTATCATAGTAATCATCCAAGTATTTCAAACCAGACACTTTATTCAATCCATGAGGGTAGATAGGTTTCCTTCTGCTGTCGATGCTAAAGCATATCTAATATCAGTTAATTTGTCCTTGTGATATTATTTGTCTTTTCCACTGAACTTTTGCACTAACCAACATAGAGATTAATGACATAATTCAATGAAACAGTGCTTTATCCACTTGGCAATTTATTAGTGGAATCATGGAGTCTTAAACCAAATGTCACTTGTCTGCTTAAACTAGATTCTACATTGCTTGTAGAATAATTAGCTGAAGGAAATTTTTAATCATAAACCTAGTGTTCTTTTATAAATATTTGAGGAAGATTTTTAGCTATCCTCAAAATACTTATATATTAAGACATATTTCAGTTAAGAAATATATCCCAAGAGTGTCCAAGAAAGTATGCACAAAAAACAAAAATTCTGAAATACAAAGGAAGGACTATGTGAATAAAATGTAGCTAAACAGGTCATATTTAATATCATTGACATTAAGTGCATAGGGTGTTATTGTATGTGTGTAACAAAAGCAATGAGAAAATAAATTGACAAAATACAGTTCCTATGATATTCTTTCCTGTTACCCTGTAGAAGTTTATGAGAATGGGAGCTGTTTTGTTTTGTTTTTTTTAATGACACTATTTTTATACTAATGTAAAATGTAGCGTCATATGGTCACATATCCAAGGAGAGTAAAATCTTACTTTGCCATTCTTATTTATTTAATTATGCATGCATATGAAAATATCACTTTCTTTCTTAATTAAAGACTCCTATATGGTATTTACTTCTATGCTAGGTCTACTGAGGAAGTTATTAATATGTGATCATTCTTTCAATTATTTTTCAGTGTTGTTCTCTATTTGTTATTCTAACTTCATTCCACAGTAGTCAATGATCTTCTTTTCCCTCCACACCTGATAAACCAAACCTGATTTCATCTACACTGCCCAAGATTACAGTTTTCTATTGTTACTCCTGTCTTAATTTTTGGGGTCAGCTTTTTCCACCCTTTTATTCTTTGCCACAACTTCATGGAATTAAATATATGCAATATATCTTGGTCATATTCTTTTTATTTGTTCTTTAAATTTCCAAGGAGTTGTTTTCCTTTTCATTTTTATTTTCTTATTTTCCTTATTCTTATTTTGTAATTTTCTGATCCAGCATTTTTTGGTCAGTTTTGCTGCAGCTTCTGACTGCTATGTTCAATCTTTCATTATTTTGTCTTATGTATTCTTCAAGCCCTTTGACAGCACAATCTTCAATAAAACTCATAATTTCCTTTCTTTTTTTCATTTTCTTTTCACATAAAGTTGGTCAACATTCTCACTGGAGTGTAATACTTTCCAAAACCTTCCTTATTCTTTTTAAGTTATTTAATTTTATTCCTTCTGAAAGAATTCATTATATTTACATACTTGTAGATTTCCATTCAGCATCCTGATAATTTCCTTGTTATGTAATTCAATTTCATCTGTTGCTTATCTTTTTCCTTTTCACATCACCAGCATCAAACATGTTCTAGTATCATAGCTGATGAACCTGACTGTTTGTATTAAGGTCGTTAATTCTTTTTAAAACTTTGGCAGAAATTTTCAAGTTATTTATATACATGATTTGGTAGAGTTTTTTTTTTACCTGTGATTTGGTGAATTTTTATTCTCTATTATAATTCCACAAGAAACAATTATGTAGTACTATTGCTATGATGAAACATAATGGGGAAAAGAAAATGCTTTCTCTAATCATGATCTTAACAAGAGATTTTTTCTTTTCTTCTTTAATAAGGTTTTATTTCATTCACATCAAGTTGCTCTGTTTTTCTATTGTTTCTCTATTTATCTGTTTGTAAAATTTGTTTTTGTTATTCTGGAACATTCTATTTTGTTTATATTTTCAAGTTCTATGCTGCTATCTTTTAAACTTAATCTTCCACCTTGATTCATTAAGTGGTTGGACAATCACATTTTTCTTCTCTCTCTCTCTCTCTCTCTCTCTCTCGCATTTTTTTAGTAATTTTTTATCTCTGTACACATTTTTTATTTGTTACTTTCATTTCCTAACCTACTTTTGTAAATTTAAAAATTTCCATAACTATTTTTCTCCTGCATACATTAAGTGCTTCCATTGCTTGATGTTGTCAGGATTTACATATATTTTATATTATATTATTATTATATTATATGGCAACATTATTTCTGTATTTTATGACATACAAGCCTCCTAACTTTTTATAAAAATTGGTTAAAATATTTTCTGGTTCTTATATGAAAAGTTGATTCATCTGGTAGGCTAGATCACCAGGTTAACTCCATGATACCATAATATTAATTTTAAAAATATTTTTTTTTTATGTTCAAGATTAATATGACTAATATATATTTATGGTTTTGAATTTGATCTGGTATAATATTTATAAGCAGTATTTATTCGCACATTACACTTGCATTCATTGAGGCATATAGCTGAAAAAACAGACGATGAATAACAAATGTAAGTTGACCATTGATTGAAAATTTTTGATAAACATTTGGATTGCAAGATAAAAATATTAAATATAAAAAGACAAATATTTATGCTTAAGAGAAATTACTTTTCCAAATGAATAAAGAGTTGCTTCCCTTGAATCTTGTAACAAAATTGATATTTGTATGAAATCTTATTGAAATAGTTAAAATAAGCAGTAGAGCTCGGCGTTGCCCGGGGATGTAATAGTTAAGAGATAGATAAAGTATTGACCATCATAAAGACTGAAAAATAAAATTGACAAAGATTATTGTTTAAGGTTGACGGACACGCATGTCTTAATTAGTTTTTTTTGTTTTTTTACGAATTGGTCAAACCCAAACTCAAACAAAAAGATTGTTTTCAATCGTTATGAGTCTACCGATTGAATAGAATTTTATTATAAACAATTGTCTTGTAAATGGAATTTTTAAAGCATTCTGAATAAAGAAAAAAGTGTGCAAGACAATAAGAAACACTACATGCCAAAAAAAAAGTGAAGTTTTGTTGCAATTGGTTGAAAAATGTATGAAATCCGATCCCATATATAAACGAACACACACACACACATGCGCACAAACAACTTGGGTTTTATAATAAGTATAACTCGATATTAATAAGTATAACTCAATATGAGTTGTCCCCCTTCCATTAATGCCTCTTAATTGTGTTTTCAAATTGATTTCATGCAAAAAAAATTGTGTTTTTCCAATTTTTGGTGCTGTCAGAACCACCGCAAGGTAATTTTACGTAGTCCTGTGAAGTCTTGTTGAAATCGGTTGAAAAATGTAGGAAATCCGATCCAATATATAAACGTACACACACACACACACACACACACACACACACACACACACACACACACACACAATCTGCGTTTTATAATAAGTAAGATTTTATAATTTATAATTTAACGTCAATTCTTCTAGAATTAGTAAAACTTCAATCTTTTGGAATCATTAAATTCTAGGTTTGTAACTTCTAAGAAAATATTTTCCTATATTTTAAATTTTTTGCTGTAATGTATTCAGGGTCATGAATTTAAAATACAGTAGCTTATCTTCAAATGCCCTTGTGGTACCCTTGTCATGGGAGGTCTTAAGTGTTAAAATTAGTTTTCTGAACACAGGTTTTCATATAGTATTTTAAATCTACAATGTTAGCATTCATTTTTGGCACACTCATTCATGCATGTTTTTGACAGACTTTTCATTGTTGCTATCCATTATTATTTTAATCTCCTTCCATATGAAGAAGCATGTGACCCCCCCCCCCCGCCCCCCAAAAAAACAAAAGCAAATCATTATGAAAGTATAAAAAAACATTTTTATGGTAAAGTTATCAACAATACATTTAAAATAAAATTTAAAATAAAATTTTTTGAGTGTTTAAATACAAGGCTTTATTTAGAAAAAGTATTAAATTTTGGCATTAAATGACCCAATAAATTGATATGCCATAAAACAAACCAAACCAAAAGTACTAATTTTATTAAATTAGTATTAATCAATTGATATTGGTAATTTTTTATGGATGTATTCATATTTATATGATAAATAAATCATGTGAATTTTAGTTATCCATTCTCTCATTTATAAAAATAGAAAAGAAATTGAAAAGGAAACATTTCTAAACAAATTCTAAAGAGTATATATGTCATACATCCAATGAATCCTGAAAAATTATCAGCTGAAATATTGGATAAAAAAGAAATTGCTAATGAAAAAGAATTAATTTTTTTATAGCATATTATTTTTATATTAATTTATACTCATTCGCTTATATTCATTATTTTTTATAAATTGATATTTATATTATTTTTATTTCATCCATTTTGTGAGTGAAATTATTCCTTTAATCTCTTAACCACATTAAAGATATAGACTAGGTCAGTGAAGGGTACATAACTTATTTTTCTTCAAAATTTTTTATGTATACTTTCTTAATTTAGGAATAAATGTTGTATATTTCAATAAGTTATATTATATATTTATTATATTATCTATTATTTATTATATATTTTAATAATAGAATCATATATTTCAATAATAAAGAAAAAAATCATTTTAATATTTAATTTGCATAAAATAATCAAGAATGCTATGATTGATAATATTCTTTATGAAAATTCTTTTGTTTTCCTATTTTACTTTGTCCATATGCAGTGTTTGATTTTTAAGTGAGACATAATATTATAGCTGCTTGGAGGGACTTATAACAGTGGCAACAAGGGATCAAAACTCATACAGAGAAGGAAAAAGTACTTTTTGCTTCAGTGCACAATGGTAGAAAAAAATAATAATGTGGATATAAAAATGCAACTAGATACTGGTAGTGGTATGGAAAAACTAGAGGTTGACCCAAGACAAGAGAAATACAAAGTTCAGTATGTTGGCAAAATCACCAGTAAGAGGAGCAGGTGAATACTAAGAAATAAAATAAAATATAAAAATATAAAATATATAGTGGAAAAAAAAATTCTAAAAAGGGGTAATGTTATGGAGCAAATATGAAACCCCTGGTAACACAAATGAAAAGAAAGAAGTCAGTCTGGAATATTTCTAATGATATCCTGGCATGTAGCCTAAGGGAGACAATATTATAACTGCTAGGAGTAAATTATAACACATGCATAGCATTTAAACATGAAGAATGATTGGATTTCCCAATAAAACTAAGGATCCAAAACATACAACAAAAATATCTTTAGAATATTCTGTAAGGATCAATGTAAAAGTACTGAAGCTATTCACACAATATCCTCCCGATTTGCATCACATTGACAATCTGTATCAAATGGGCACTTGAAGGTTTTTTTCTTTCTTGATACAAAAATGAGTGTTCCAAAATTTGCCTTTTTCAGCAAACTTTAACCTTCATGCCAGCAAAAATACAGTGT
Source organism: Acanthosepion pharaonis (assembly GCA_903632075.3). NCBI lineage: Eukaryota > Metazoa > Mollusca > Cephalopoda > Sepiida > Sepiidae > Acanthosepion > Acanthosepion pharaonis. The sequence goes on from CAHIKZ030001144.1 coordinate 291,355, forward strand.
CAAAAAGATGTTTTTTTCTCTTGACACTGCTATTATTTTGTACTACTTTCATTCCCTCAGTAATGTTTATTTACAGGATTATAAAAAAAATATGAACTAAGTACAGTACAATATTTATTATTTACCTTTTATTATTATTATCTGGTCAAGCTAGCTCAGACATTTATGAGTCTATCATGCTAAACTATGACAGTTCTCAATCAAGGTAAAACGGTCATTAGAGATGCATTCTGCGTCATAACATAGCTGGTCAATGTAGGTGGTTGCTGGGTGACCAACCAGTCTTACTCCATGGCTAGGTGTCTAGAACAGTAGATCACTTGTAAGTTTTTGTTTTACCCTCCAGCAGTGTCCTGCATAGCACATTCTGCGTTCGTGTAAGATTGTAGAAATATCAGGGATGGGTCCATAGAGCTGTGATTTAGATGTTTTCTTGAAGAGATGCTAAATATAGCTCTCAACATTTGAGTGTAGGTTTCATTAAGCTTAGACTCTAGGGTTTTAGTTAATGTTCAGGCAGTAGCACTATACATTAAAACTACATCTAGAGTGACTCAAAAGAATCTCTGCTTGAGGTTGTCTGGTAGATCAAATCTCAAGATTACATTCTTTTAATTCAAAGCTGTCCAGGCTTTATGTACGCAGATTCTCACATTTTTTTTTCAATAGAATTTATCTTGCTTCTTAGGTATGTAAAATATTCAACAGATTTTATTGATTCACCTGAGTCAATTTGTATTGAGCCTTACTGGTTGAAGCCTATGAATTCAGTTTTAGAAGCATTGACATAAAGTCCAACAGCATTGGCAGCATTTTCTAGATAATGTTGAAGAACTGTGGCATTGGTAATTGGTGTCTGCAGTGAAAGCTAGGTCATCTGCATATTTAATATATCTCACATTTTTTTTTTACTTGAGTCTTGGTGATAAAGTAAAACCTAGATGATGATGAAGGGAAGTTCTCAATACTTAGTCAAGGGTGACAACAAAGAGAAAAGGTGAAAGGATGTCACTCTAAAGGACACTTGCTTTGATGTCAAAGAAGCTAATATTTCCATTGGGGGATCTAACCAAAGATTTGGTATTTTTATACAGCATCATTATGGTAGTTATTGTCTCATAATGGGGGTGGTGGTAGGGGATGTTATATGCCAGAAGAATCTTCTCTGTTTTGCTCTATGGACATAAATGAAGGCTTTAGAGAAATCTATGAAAGGTAAGGTGGCCTATAGATTCTTTGCTCAGATGCACTCAATAGTCCACCAAAGTCAGGATTTGTCCAATAGTTGATCTATTTTTTCAAAAATCATTTTGATTTTTTCAGAGCACCTTCTCTACTTCCAACTGTATTCTGTTGAGAAGCATTGAGTTGTAAATTTTTGCTGCAATGGATGTGAGTGTGATTCCTCTAAAAGTTTTTGCTGATCCTAGAAATCCTTTATTTGGGAAAGGAATCTTTCTATGACTACTCCATCATATTTGGCATTACAAAGTTGGAGTAGAATATTGTTGGAATCTTTGGCCTTCCAAACCTAAAAAGAAATGTTATCAAGTCCTGTTGCTTTCTTATTTTTGGTGTTTTTAAAGCTTTTTTTACCATTTTATAAAAAAATAAATGTGAAAAGAAACCTTTTTATCCAAAATTTTTTAAAAAATTACAAAATTATCAAAATATGTAAACCAATTACAATGCAAATATTTATTATTTACCATTTTATAAGTAACTATGAAAACATGTTTTTTATTCATAAGTTTATAAAAATATCAATGAATTATAAAATAAATGTTTATTTCTTTATAAATTGATAAATGATAAGTTTTTTGGTTTGCATTTTTAGGACTCACATTTTTAGAATATTGTGAATATAAAATTATTCTTGTAAATAAACAATCTAATAAAGGGTTTAATATTTTTGTTGTAATTTCTCAAAGAAAAAAGAAAATGTATAAATTCACTTTTATATGTTTGAGTGTTATTAAAATTTTAATCATTGCTTTTTAAAACAACAAATATTGCTGAGGGAGTGAAGATAGTTAAAGTAATAGCGGTATCAAGGGAAAAAATTGGGCATGAAAGATTGTCCTTTTTTTCTTTTTAAATTCTTTCTAACTTTCTTTACTTCATCATTAAAAAAATAAGAATTTTAGTGTAACAGCATTTTAATTATATGCTATCTTAAGCAGAAATAAAAATGTAGATTTATTCCTGTGAAGAATTCAAAATTTATTTGATCCTGAATATATATGATTTGTATAACTAACTCAATTTGTTAACTGTAACATCTCTACAGTACATTATTTACACTATTGTCACCATATTTATCACAACATTTTGGCTGTTGTATGCTCCGGCCTTCTTCAGGTGGTTGGAATTTTGAACTGAACCCTTTATTTTGCTCACCGGGGTAGACTGTTCTAGTTCCATGTGCCATGTTTGATGGATGTCAGTTATCAGTTATCTCCTGCTAATTTCCCTCTGAAAGTTCTCCACTGCCTTAACCGGGTATTGAAATCACACTCTTTTTGGGTCCTGTCACTGGATCTAACCAATGCCTTTATCCACTGTGCCATGTCCTCATCTGGGTATGAATTTCTGGGTATTATAAACCTAATGTCTTCAGCAACCATTTTTACCAGTGCTCATATTGCAATTTTTCTGTCATCATTGCATGTTTTTACCAGAGCTCATATTGTAACTTTGTTGTTATCATTGCTTTTCTCTGGCACTCCTTATTACTGGTTCCCATATTGTATTTATTTCTATGCTTGGTCGGCTCAGGAGATTTTTGTGGCCTAGCATATGTGCTGATTCCTTAAGTTTATGAATTTTCCAATGGTGTTCCTTGTCTATGATCTCAACATGATCCCACAGAGGGCGGTGATCTCCCTTCTTTCTCCATATGTGGTCAGCCATGCCTGATTTTTCTACTTCCCCTCGTGTTACAGCTTTCTAGTGTTCTTGAAGCCTTATTTTGAGGGGGCGACCTGTCTCTCCTTTATATTCCTTTCTGCAGCTGCATGGGATAGCGTACACACAGTCTTTAGTCATGTTCTCCTCTATGGGGGGGGTCTTACTCGGGAGAGATATCTGTGAAGTGTCGTCAAGCTTTTGAAGGTTGTCCTGATGTTATATGGACCGCAGATCCTTTGTATTTTTTCTGATGACCCCTTCACATAAGGCAGGCAGAATATCTGAGTGTTGTTGTCCTCCTCTTGTACCTGCCTATCCCAGTTTTTTGGGGCTGCTGCCATGTACCCAGGGTAGTTGTTACATTGTAGGGTACTACTTATACTGACCAATTCTTTATCTAACATCTCTGGGTCGCCACTTATGACTTTTGCTCGGTGTTGTAAGCAACAGACGATCCTTTTCTTTACACTGTATGGATGGTGAGAGTTGAAATTGAGGTACTGTCCAGTGAATGTTGGTTTACGGTATATGGATGTCTTAAACCCATGCTCTGTTCGAGATATTAGAACGTACAGGAATGGGAGTGTGTTGTTACTCTCTTTCTCCATCGTGAACTGTATCGAAAGTCTTATTGAGTTCACATGGTCCAGTAGAACCTGAACATCTTCCTGGTGTGGCCAGAGTATGAAGGTGTCATCTACGTACCTTAACCATAGAGTTGGCTTTAGAGATATAGATTCTAATGCCATTTCCTCAAAGTATTCCATGTATATATTCACCATTGCTGGTGATAATGGCGAGCCCATTGCTAAGCCCTCATCCTGTCGATATATGTGTGATCCCATTTCGAAGTGTGGCGTTTGTGTACAGAAAGTCAACATCACCATCAGATTATCTATTGGAATACTGGTTTGTTCTTCTAGGGAAGAGTCAGAGGTCAATCTGTCTCTGACTACTGAGAGTGCCTCCTCCGTGGGTACCTTGCTGAACAAACTCACCATGTCCAAGCTCACCATCTGGTTGGAAAGGATGGGAGCATCTTTGATTATTTCCACAAAGTGGGTGAAGTTTTGGACATATGAAGGAGACTTTCTGATCAATAGATCAATTATATCTACAAGGAAGTGACTCAGAGGGTGGCACACAGAGCCTTGTCAACTAACAATCAGCCTGAGTGGAATACCGTCTTTGTGAATCTTAGGGAGACTGTATATCTGAGGTAGCTTGGTGTAACGCTGCGATAACTGCCTATACGTCTTAGGTGCGAAGTGATCCTTGTTCTTGATTAGGATCTGTGACAGTTTGCATTCTGTTTTCATAGTAGGATCCTTTTTCACTTTGCTGTAGCTACCATTGCTAATGAGGTCTTCCAGTTTTCTTGTATAATCTGATTTGTCCATCACTAAAGTCGCATTACCTTTGTCAGCAGGTAGTATGATGATGTTTTCGTTCCTCTGTAGGGATCTGATCGCCCGCCTCTCCAGTTTTGTTATGTTAGACCTGGGTGGCTTGGCTCTCTCCAAGGTCTGTCTTACTTTCCATCTCAGTTCATCTGCCTGAGCCTGAGGGATGTTCAAGGCCACCTCCTCGACTCTGGCAATGATGTCCAAGTATGGCACCCGTCTGATGGTTGTGGTGAAGTTGAGACCCTTATTCAATATTGACTCCACAGAGGCACTGATATTGACTGATGTTGACTACTGCTTTCACTGATGGGTGATGGACCTTGGGTGTCACCTTCTGATCTTTCAATCTATTTTTGCACTTGGCGAGCCTTGACTACATCAAATTCATGTCTGAAGGATTTATCCAAGTCATTTTGGATCCTTCTCTGGTCTTCTTCATTAGTAATTCTGTTGAAGAAATCCTCAAGCGTCTGGGAGATATGAGCTTGTAGTCGCTGTTTTATCCAACAATTGTACTGGATTCTCTCTCGGACAAGGGTGTGTCCTGCTTTCTCTGCAACCTGACAAGCTCTCCTTGAATTGACAGGAAGTCTTGGTGCCAAGCCTGAAGGGATGAGTTGTAGGTCTCTGCATCGGTGTAGGAATGTCAGATGGTTCGATATTCATGCCAGTTTCTGGTAGGATTTTTCAATTTTTCTCCATATTTTTGGTATATCGGGTCCGTACCGATCCTTCAGAGTCTGTCTATATTTCTGAGATGAGGTATTATGTACATTATTTACATTATTCAGACTATTGTCCTCATCTATGTCGCCATATTTATCACAACGTTTCGGCCGACAATATAAGGACAATAGTCTGAATAATGTAAATAATGTACATAATACCTCATCTCAGAAATATAGTCAGATCTCTACAGTAATTATTTACAACAGCTATACTGTCATCTAGAATACTAGAATGTCATATTTCTATTGAATATCATAAAACCTTTGAATATCTTAAAGTATCTGTATACTGGAGCCAACCTTTGTTTTGGCAAATAACATTCAACAGTTTTCTTCATAAGAGAATGGTAGTAAAATGTATTTGAAGTACTTTCTGTTAACAAGTTGAAAAAAGTTATATACATTCAGTTATGCATAAGAAGACAGTTAAATATACACACACACATTCATTCATTATAAAATTTTGTGCATATCACCTTTTGATGTTTTGAGGCTGAAGTTAATAAATATAAAAATGTAACAAAATCAACCACAATTCTTATTTTGAATTAAATATTGATTGCCTAAAAGTATTTTTTAAAAACTATTTTCATCCCTTATGCTTTAAAATTGTCTGATGGACAAGGTTGATTTTAGATGTAGATATAAAATATTTTATGCAATACAGTTTTTAGATGCAGATATAAAATATTTTATACAGTATAGTTTTTAGATGTAGATATAAAATATTTTTATACAATCGCCTTATATTAGACTGAATGTTGTTCACATTTTCTTAAGTTCAAACACCAATTGTTTATGCTAGTTTTTTTATACTTTGCTATTCAGACCAGCATTCTCATTTTGGTTGTTATACTTACAATGTTTCCTTTCATAAGCCCTTTCATATAATTCACAATGGAAAGAGATTAACTGACCTTCCAGGCTGTACTAATAAATCATACAGAATATGCATTCAAGACACATATATCATAAACCAACATTACCTGGTTAGTACTGAACTTCTCCAGAAGAAAACATGATCAAGAACTGTGTGTATTTAGCTGTTCTCTAAAAGTAAGAGTGGAGGAACATTGAAAAAAGCCGATGAGAGACATTGGAATAAGGTATGGATGATCATATATATAGAGAAAAGGTAGTCAGTAGAGGATAAGACTAGTGAAAAAATCAGCACACGTTTTAAGCATTGACAAGCTCCTCAGCAGAGAGTTGAATATCATCTGGACACTGAGAGCAGCCATTAAGTTTAAGGCTTCAGAATTTCAAAACTAGATTGTCCAAGAGACACATGATCTAGTGGATTAAAGTGTTAATTAAAACATATCATTCCTTGGCAGTTGTGAAATTTGGCATACTCAGTGGAAGAAACAGACAAGCAACATAAAGGTGATTAATAATGGTAAAGATTAAGTGATATGAAATATTCCCTAAACATGGAAAATGGAATGAGAACAATCTACTCCAGTGGACTGAAGTGAAGGACTTGGTTTGAAATTCTGAGTACAAAGACAGACTCCTAAAGAATTTCAAAGGGTATGATGGTTGAAAGATTGAGCAAGATGGATATGCTGATCCAAATAGCAAAGTATATAATGATAATTCCTCATGTCAAAAATTCTGACAATGATTATATGAAATATCAGAATGAAAGTTCTAAAACAAGACAGAATTTTACAGTATGTTTTCATTTAGATACAAAAACGTTTTGTTTTCCCAGTGAACTTAGAAAAATGATAAGGAGGCAAATTATTCTTTGAACACATATTTGTTAAACAGATGTGCACAAAGGTAAATTTCAGAATGATATAATAAAGAATATAATTTTACCAAAAGGCTAAGTGGCTACTTAGAACTTGATGCTATGATGGTCAAAGTAAAAAGAATGGGAATTTGAATTTGATCCATTATTTATAGCCAAGATTCAGATGTAGTAAGTAAAAACAGGTTTTCAAACTCTAATTTAATTTTATTTTAATCCATGCACTAACTAATTGTCTGGAACTTGGTGAAAAAATGTCTCTGCATTTGGTCTATGACCTGTGTAATTTCCCTTGCCCACAATACAGTAGAATTAAATAACAAGAATGAAGTAGTAAAAAATGTACATAGTTTAAGTCACCACACCTACATTGTAACAATGACTGTTATCATGTGTGTATGGGAGTAAGATGCATAGATATGTGTAATATTTACACATAGCAACAGTTTCTGAATAAAAAAATAAAAAGCACAGAATTACTTCAGGATTAAAAAAAATCCTAATAGCAAGAATTCAAGTCATAATCCATGAAAGCAAAGAATGAATTCTCAGACTGAGTTTTTAATCCATTTATGAGCTTAATGCTGAAATCTCTTCAGGAGCAAGTTTTCTGAAATACATAATTGCTATTGATACATTGATCTTATCAGAATGAAGCTTAAATCATTTCAAATATTTTGTCAAAAGGACATACATTCTCACACACAAATTTATAGATTCTTTAATGTTTGAAGCAATTTTTAAAGATAATTCTATGAGTCAGTTAACTGAGTTTTGTTTTATAGAGAATTAAAATCATGTCTAAAACAGTTTTCAACCTTTTTTGTTTTAAAAGCAATTTAATCTTTATGAAACTCCTAACTCTTAAAGCCAAGTACATATACTTTCATTGATCTCTAGAATACAAAATAACAAAGACTTGTATTTATTAGTGTTATTAATTAGAAAGATTATTATTGAGACTGTGAAACATGATCAGTACATCAGAGAAGGAACTGATAAAACATCCTCAAATTCTGGTTACCAATACTTGTATATGAGCCGAACTGAGTATAAAACTCTCCTCCTATGTTATGTCTGAGAAATAGGAAAGCTTCCAAGGCAGCTAATCAACATATGTTCAAATTATGTGGTTTTGTAAATTCACATGAATAAAGAATTTTTTTTATAAACTTTTAATATTTTGATATCTAAAATATTTTTAAATGTAATTTAGTTTTTGTTTCATAGCTCCATTACAAAATATTTTTTCCAACATTTAATCTCTTTTATCAAGTTTTAACAAGCTTTTTGAATTTTTGTTTGTTGCATTTTAACAGACAATAATATTACCATATTCTAAATGTAACAGGACTTCATTTAACATACAAATAAAATGAAATGCATGCCTTAAAAAGGATAACATATAATGACTGAGTACTAAAAATATTCTTTAAAATACTTCTAAAATCTAAGTGAAAGCAATCACTGTAGATATTTTGTCACATTTTATAAAAATATTAAAATTGGTGATAATCTGAAAATTATTGTCCTCAAATATAAGTTTACTCCAATGTTATCATTCATTTGTTTTGTCCCATATTTCTTGACTTATATATGAGTATATACAATACTTGTGTCTTTTTATACTAATACCCTTAAAAAAGATATTTTAAAAAATACTATTTTCCTTCTGGACATAGATGATCATGGTTCTGCACAGGTACCTTTTCTTTATTACCTTCAAATTGCCATGGTTTCTTGGAAATAGTTTTCTATTGCTTTATATATAGTTTGGAATTTTCCTTCTTGTAGACTGATTACCACCCTAACTTAGAGAGGCCAGTTTACCCTGCTGGAAGGAGAGAAGAGATGAATTCATGCCTTTGTTAAGGACGTTTACCCGAAAGTGAAAGTAACAGACTAGATCTTCTTCTTTTATCTTCCATGTCCCTTCAAGGCATAGGCGATCATAGCCCTCCACATCTTCCTACACCTTGTAGCTCTTTTTTTTATTTCTCTCAAACCCTCTTCTGTCATTCATTTACTTAAGCTCATCAAGTATGTTACATGTTGCTTTCCTCTGTTCCTCTTTCCTTCAATCTGTCCCATGAGTATCAGGTTTACCAAATACAACATTCCTCATTATGTGCCTCAAAACTTCATCTGTTTGTTGTTTTGTCATTGAAAAGACAGGGATGGAAACTGATAATGTTGAGCAAGTTTCATTTTAGTCTAGTTCTACCTGCAAGTATACATCATATGAAGCTTGATATTATTTCTGGGGTAAAAATTCGACTAACAGTTTTAGTTTTGGGTGAATAACCTGGATATAGTATATACAGCATTCCTTAAATGCTTTTCAAGGGATGATTGCAACATTTATTCATATTCTTTTCTTCATAAGTGTAACACAGAACATGACAAAAAAATAGATTTTGTCAACAAAATAAAATTTTGTATGTCAAGTACTTAAACATGTACACTAGTGGCTAGAGCATGGGACAGCAGGTTGATCTGTCTGAGGTTCAATTTTAATTCCCATTTATTTATATTTGTAACTAGCAGGCTTTGCTCACTCGCTGTCGCTTTGCGAAGTAAAATATATTCATTACTTGAGATCTTTGAAACAAATTTTAAATGAATATTTCATTCATAAAATGGCTTGTTATAGTTAAGGAAAGTTTTACAAATAGATGCCAACTTATTGAAAGCCAAGTAAAATACAAATTTCAAACACTTTTCTGCAATATATAAGATGATATTCCTAAACAGAACTATTTTTGATATGAAAATCAAAAAATCCTTGAATAAAAGAACAGTAATGAAGGACAGATAATTAATAAAAATAAAAGTTTTTTTTTAAAAATCAATATGCAAATTAGTTAAACCTAAAAAGTGATATTGCCCAGAAGGAGATAATATATAATACAGATATTGATCTTTTTTAAACTGCTCCCTTGAGTGGTATACACATTCTGATACTTGCTGGTCACAGGGATCCTTCCCTGTGCTAGTAGTATCACAGCTATGACAAGCTAAGGCCAGCGGCCCGAGTGAAGACACTCAGGTCCTCATGTTAAAAACTAAAATTGTGTAATAACCTGAGTCAGTGGCAGGGTCAAGTAAATCAACACATTCAGATATTTTTGCCAAACACAGGGATCTGTCCCTGCGCTGGTAGTGTCACAGGTATGACTAGTTTGAACCAGCTCTGTCCAGCTTTGTTGTGGGAGATATGGGCAATTTTTGTTCCAGGCCCAGGTGTACACATTCGGGTCCCCACCTTAAAAAAAGACTCTTGTGCCACAACTTAGTGAGGAGACAGAGTAAATACCTATGTGTAAGCTGCTCTCTTGAGTGGTTTGTAACACCCTATTTATCATCCCTCAGTTGCGTCTCTGTCTTTGGGCAGAGTGCGATCAGGGGTGGCTCTGACAAAGCACAGGGTTGCAACTGAGGAAAATTATACCGAGAAGTGCCCAGCCCTGAGGAACAGCTGCCCGAAGCCATGCTCTCTCATTACACCAGAGAGAGGGGTCAGTGCTCGCACCGAGGCCAGTGCAACTGATGATTGTATGGGCTCGGGGAATTTTTGTTCTTAGCCCTTAGCCCTGGTGTACGTGTTTGGGTCCCCACATTAAAAATTGACCTTGTGTCACATCTCATCTTAGTGGGGAAATGTGCAAATTACTCTCTCAAGTAACTTGTAACACCCTATTTATCATCTTTCAGTTATGTCTCTTGGGCAGATTGCGATCAGGGGTGGCTCTGTCAAAGCAAAGGGTTGCAACTGGAGAAAATTATACTGAGAAGTGCCCAGCCCTGGAGAACAGCTGTCTGAGGCCACACCCTGTCATTGCACCAGAGAGAAGGATCAGTGCAAGCACTGAAGCCAGTGCAACCAATGGTTGTGGGGGCTTGGACAGTTTTTGTTCCTAGCCTGGGTGTACATGCTCAGGCTTCCCACATTAAACCGACATTGTGTCACAACCTGACCTTGTGGGGGATTGAGTAAATACAAATTACTCTCTCAAGTAGTTTGTAATACCCTACTTATCATCTCTCAGTTGTGTCTTTGTCTTTGGGCAGAGTGCACTCAGGGTCAGCTCCATCAAAGGACATAGTCACAACTGAGGAAAATTATACTGAGAGGTGCCGAACCTAGGTAACAGCTGCCCAAACTGCCATTGCACTAGAGATCAGTTGCGAAGACTTGGGCAAATTTTGTTCTTAGCCTGGTTGTATGTGCTCAGGCTCCACACATTAAAACAATCTTGTGTCAAACATGACTTCGTGAGGAGTTGGGGGGAGTGAGTAAATACCAAATTACTATAAAGTAGATCTGGGGCTTTTTAATTGCAGAATTCGTGGGAGAATTGAACTTCAATTTCACATTTATCCATATAGATTCCATGATATAGGTTTTACTTTATTAGCTATTATGTTTCTGTAACTCTTCAAATGTTGAATGTATAACTAATTCTAATTTCTATTTTCCCATCTTTACACTATATTAATTTTCTTATAAATTGTCCCACTGTTCTGTCACCCATTGAATAAAAATAATTGTTTGTATGGAAAATAAGGATCTACATACAGCAAATCATCTTTAAATTAAGTTGCAGCAGTAGAATTATTGTTGAACTTTTAAAAGGTAAGCTTAAACATTAATTCAATACTTAAATGCAGCGATCAGTTTTGAGTTCTTTTGTAGTTTATTGATGCCTATTGCACCTACTACTCCCTAGCTATTGTAATGATGGCCAAACCAAGAGTCCTCCATAGGAGCTAGCTTAAATGCTGCGCAATAGGGTGGCTTTTAAGCTAGCTTAAAATTTTAGCTAGCTGCAATTTTGGATACAAAAGGAAAATAAGAGTTACTCCCCTTGAACCATGAAACCAATGATAATGACTAGTATAATATATTGATATATATTTAACCTCACATAATCTGGCAAACCTGAATCTGAGCTCAACGAAAATCGTTCCCTGTGCCTAACTTTTTAGGGCTTTTGAATGAACTATGAATCATTGAAATCTGACCAGTGGGAGCAGAGGAGTTGTTTGGACACACACATGTATAAAAACACACACACATACACTGTACTTTATATATCAGATAACATTTATTTGGGAGAATACAAATGTTAATTTTGAAACTGGGTCAGATTATTTTGTTTAAATAGTTCACTAAAAGAAAAAACTATTTTATTTGTATAATCCATGGTTCATACATTGCTATAAAGGTCAATATTAACATTGTTATCTTCATTCTTTTTTAAAAATCTACATTGTCACAATACTTTTACTTATCATCTTGCTTACAAGAATTAGGTTAGAAACTAAAATTAAAAATTTAACATTTAAAAATTTTTATTCAACCTCGAAATATTTTTTTATTTAGACATTATCTCTTCAGCTAGTATTTTATTCATCTTAATTTCAGTTTCTGTCGTAGTTACAAATTCATATAAAGAATAAGCCTTCAGCAAAAGTTTTTAGAAAATTTTATAAGTATCTGTATTGTTTACTAAAGGCTGTAGAATGACAGCCTGAGAATTGCAATAAAGAGCAACTGAATTCAAATCTTCCAATCTTTTAGTGAATGACTGCAAAACACTTATTGCTCCCTGACCTATAGTCAGAAGCACACAAATGCATGCTGTGATTTTTCCCCAGCAAATGAAATAGGCTGATTCTCAGTTTTATTTGACTTGGTCTGTCTCATCTTGAAGTCAGAATGCTACATTTGCTTGTCTGAACTTGCTTTTGTATGTCAACCCCAATTCTTAGTTTGTGAACTTTTTGCCATATTACAGTTGCTTTGCTTTATTACTGTTAATTTGCCTTGCATATATTGTTTGCTTGCTTTATATTAATTTTTGCCTTGTTTTTTTCTCTTCCTTTTCTTGCTATTGCTTATTGCAGACTCTATCAAGGTTCTTTAAGATTATTAATAGAGAGCAGTACTGGAATTGAAAAAGCATATATAGATTTACGGTTTTATAATTCTTGAACATTTCCCTTTTGTTATAACAATAATGTGTGTCTATACAGTTAACCAATTCTCCAATATTTCAACGTGATCCACAGACTTATTTTTTAATTGTTTCATTCTCATTTCAATGGTTATCACTCTTGTCTTATCAACATTTTATAGCAAATTCTTTTATCACTAGATGTAGCAAATACAGAACTTTGGTTTAATTGGATTCAGCCAAACCTGGTATAAAACTTCATTTGTATAGAATCTTATTAGAATTCACTATCAGTGGCTTGCAAGACCTTTATGCTAGTCACTAATTTTATTAATTGTAAAAGGCCATGTCACAATTACTTTTCTGCAATTTTGAGATGAGAAGTGATAATAGTGAAATATTGAGAGAATCAGTGAAATTTAGTTTTGTTTCTGGGTAAAACTGCTTATATCTAGTCTTATTAATATATATATATATATATATATATATATATATATATATATATTAATAAGAATAGATATTATATATATATATATATATATTAATAAGAATATATATTATATGTTGAAACTAATAGGATATACATCTCATAAATAGAAATTGATTAATATCATTTTTATCTGGCTTGACATGAAAAGAGGTGGTATAATATGCCTTTACGCCTTATATACATATATATATATATATTTATATAATATGCTTTGAAGGTGTTAATTTATTACACAGACCAAATGCAATAAAAATTCATAAATAAACTGAAAAGATATCAGTTATAGAAAGATATAATTAAATGAATTACCGTATTTGAGAGTGTAAAGGATGCAGTTTTTTTCCTGAAATAAGTCTCAAAAATTGACATAACTTATAGGAATTCAGTTTACTGTTTGGTATAGATAACCTTCCTCTGGGGTTAGCATTGGCCTATGAAAGCCCTATCACACAGCAAATTTCCAAGACTTATTTCAGGAAAACAACCTGTCCTTGACACCAGCAAATATGGTAATATTTCATGTACTAGAATTATTTATTATTTATTTTCCAGGTTAATATGGGATCCTTAACATTGTATAACATTCATTAGTTATTTGTCCATTGATTTTCTTAACTTTGCAACCTATTTTGACTTTAACATTTCTTGCTTCAATTTTTATTGCTTTGAAGAAATCTTCTTTGAAAAAAGTGGGTTATGACCACTTTTCAAAATTCATTTTTCTCACTGACAGTAAACTGACTGTTATATATATTGCAATTCTTGATAAATCCAGGCTGTGTGTGCATATAGATTTATTTAAACTTATGATCTCATTCTTTTTGTTGTTTTTAACATGATTAATTCATTAGGCAAATGTCACATACAGTAGATGTATTCTTTGAAATAATGTTGCAGCATTTTCAGAATATAATTATATTATATTCAGAAGACTGAATGCATACTTGTTAGTAAAAGGTACAGCCTCATATGCAAATTATTTGGGATACCGAAATCAAACAGGTGCAAGAATTTAGATATTTGTGAAGCATATTAACAGAGGATGGGAAGCGTGACATGGAAATCTCAAGGTGCATTGGGATAGCGAAAGATGTCTTCCAAAAGTTAAGCAAAGTATTAAGAAACAGAAAAATATCGTTAAAACAAAGAAACAAGTATTGAACTGTTATGTAATATCAGTCCTCCTATACAGCAGTAAATACTGGATAATTTCTTCTCAGATTTCCTCTTCAAGTAACGTGGTTCTACAAAAAGATGCTGAGAATACTATATACTGAATATGTGTACATCAACAAAGTTCTAGAGACAATGGCAGCAAAAAAGACACTTCTACTTAACATCAAGAAGAGACAGTGAAATTTCTGGGCTGCATAATGAGGAAAGAGGTTTAGAAAATTTGATACTCACAGGGGAGAGATAGAGAAAAGCAACAGATAACCTTTCTAGTGAGCTTGAATGAATGAATGGTGGAGCAAAGTTTGGGAGAGATGGCAAAAGACAAAAGTTATTAAGAGTTACAAACAACAGGAAATTGTGGAGAGCCATGATTGTCAACATTCTGAAGGGACACAACACATAAAAGAAGAAGAATCCTGACATAAGTTTGTCATTGGAAAGACAATACCCCAGCAATGTAAACACTTGTAAAAAGAAGATGAATGCAAATTTGAGATAGGAAAAAAATCTATTACTTCTTCATTTATATAGGGTATTTGTTTATTTTAAGTGCATGCATAGTGGATGAGGTTTTGCTCTTCATGTAGTGACAAAAGTGAAGAAACTTAAGTCTATGTTGGAGACAGTCCCAGGTTAAAGGAGCTACCATAGTCAGGCATGAAGGAAAACAAAACTATGGTAATCTATATCTTTGTATCAGATATTTTATGGTAAGTAGTTTTTCTTACTATTTTAGGTTAACTTTATACAAAAAAGAATGAAGAGCATTTATTTGCTATAAAGTATGTCCAGGATGATACCCAGTACTGAATTATTTGACTATGGTTGGCCTACTAGAAGCTGGGGTCATATTCTACATGAGCTATATGAAAAAATCAGGATTTTACAAAAGAATTTAGGGGTTGCAATATATATGAAGTAGATTTATACATATGTATATATGGTAGTTTAAATACAGGAGTCATGAAAAGAGCTTCAAAGATCTACTGTTATCCATAAGTTGTTGCCAAGTTTGTTTTTTTAAAGGTTTAAAAAGTTAAGTTTCCTTCCACCAATCTGAGTGGGAAGGGGATGTATTTATTTCAATGTCTTATTTTAAACTTAATCAAATTGTGCATGTGTAGGTGCATGTGCTTGTGTATATAGTAAATGGAATAAGCACATGTAAGTTACTCATGCATAACACAGACATATACATTACATACACACATTAAAAGTTACACATAGATAGTATGTGATGGAAAGAGAATCAGCTCTTTTATAACATAGATTAATAATACATGGGTCAGAACAGAGAACAGTCAGTCAGTTACGCACCATGTGTGATACATGCTTAGGTGATCATGTTATCTTTCAATACATGACTGATGAGGCAGATTTTTTTCCAGCAGTAGATTGCCATTTCTTTCTGCAGTAGACCAGTTGTGATCCAAGGCTATAGAACCCAGTCTGTCCTGCTGTTTACCCATAGCTGGGTGGGGAGGAGGGGAAAAGAAGAGGATTCATACTTTTTTCAAGGGTATTAGCATGTAAGTGAATGTAATGGATTCAAATGGAATTTGAACTCGGCTCTCCAATTCCTCAATCTGAGTTGCTATCCATTACTCTACCGTGCCTCCAATGAACAGTAAATGTTGTAAATTCTAAGCTACTATGATATTTTATGATTTCAGAATATTATATAAGGACTATATGAAGATGGCAGCTGATATGTGGTTCTGCAGAAGGATACTGAGAATACTGAACCTGTGAGTAACAAGAAAGTTTTAAGTATAATGAAAACAAAAAGATGCTTATACTTAAAATCAGAAAGAGATAGTTGAAATTTCTAGGACACATAATGAGGAAAGAGGACTTTGGGAATTTGACACTCACAGGACAGTTTGAAGGTAAGAGAGCCAGAGTAACATACCTAACAAGTTTGTGTAAATGGATGGTAGAACAGAGAGTGAAGGGATGGTAAAAAGACAAACCTTACTAGGAGCTACAAGGGATAGGAAATTGTGGAGAGCCATGATCACCCACACCCTGAAGGGACACTACAAATACAAAAAGACTATTGTAATAAAATTTAACTGAATATATTTCAATAATCAAATACACTTCCCTAGAAAACTTAGTGCTTTGCCTCCTTACTCCCTCATTAAGCTGTCATTCCAGTACATGTTATGATGTTTGCATGTGAATTGGACAAAATCTGTTTAAGGAAAAAGATAAGCAGTTAATAAATTTCTTTGTGTTAAATTGTCATTTTGGTTTGAGTAACTCCCACTTCCTTCACTATTAAACTGGACAATAATGACATGTGTGCAAAAATATGCAATTAGAATGACAAAGATTTTAAAAATAGATTTCACAATTAAGAGAATTCACCAAAACAAATTGACTTGTCTCATTCTCTGCTTTGTGGCAAATTTTTTCAATAACAAATAGCTTATAGTGAAGCTTAGATGTGGCACAAAGACGAAAGTATATAGCACTCTGTGAGGATTGAACTTACTACTCACTTGTAATTGATCTAGTGAGACACACTTGCTAACCATGACATCACCATGTGAAAGCTCCCACAAATAGGTTATATATGTAAAGAAGTAAATGTAAATGTTCCAAAATTTGAATAGAATCACTGAAGCTCAATGATGTCATATGATGTTAACTAAATCACAATAAATTTGTTTAATCCAATAATTAAAAAAGGAAACATCAGAAATATTCATTTGATTAATATGAAGAAAGAAAAAATTATTTATACTCCTTACAATTTATGATTTTCATTTCAATCAATAAAATCGATTACATTTCAGTAATTAAATTTTCATTATTGCTAATAAAATTTACAGGTTTCAAAAGAAAAACATTTTATGACCAGTTTGATAGAAAATGTATGCATTCTGTGCCTTTGTTTATTTACATGATTATGTCTTTCAGATTTTGTTTAACATTAAAATTTTTACAAGTAGATGTGTTGAAAAAAGAGGACAACAAAACTAATTAATAGGTACTAACACTACTAATAATAAATCATTATAACACACATTTTGTTTTTCAATATTTATTCCTTCCAAATGAAAAAAGATAAAATCTGTTTTATTATGAGAATAAAATTGATGAATTTTCAAAATAGAATCAAACATTTGATTTCAAAATAAAATTAAAACCATCACAAAATGAACCTTGAAAACTTGCAATTAAATAATTTGGTTCTGCAAAAAAGGACAGAAAAAATAAATAAAGATGCATAGAGTATATTCAGATTAGTAAAAATCCGAATTTTAGTAAGAACAAATTAAATCCTAATTTTTTTTTTCATAGCCAATAAAGAGATTGACACTGGCCTTTTGCGAGCATTAACAATAGATAACCGTATTTAACTTTTGGTGAAATAAATAGATTACAGTCACAAGGTCAATCATTATACCACCTCTTTTCATGTCAAGCCAGACTGAAGCCAAAATAGTTTTCAATAGAAGATTAGTGTCATCAGAATGACAAAGACAGATCAGGACTTAATATATTCATGCCCCACCTGCTAATTCAACACATGCATTTTTTAACTAATCAGAATAAAGTATTCATTTATGTGCAACATGCAGAAAGCCACTTGATGCTACAACTGATGAATTTTGTTCCAGGCCATATATATCTTGAAAATATTTTCAGAGAAGGAAAAATAAATCTGTTAATCCTTTGACAAAAATTGATAGTGCATAGGAATGGCTGGTTGTAGGTGGTTAATGTCTTTTGAAAGGTGGTAACTTACAACAGTGTGATGTTAAGTGATTGGAAACATACAGGAAAACTAAAGGGCAATGTTTAACCTTTGTGTCTGCCAAAAGAGGAGTGTGTCAAAAGGAAGGTTATTTCTTTGATACCACTATTACTTTATACATTTTTGACTCCCTCAGCAATGTTTACTGTTTTTAAAAAACAATGATAAAAAAATAAAATTTTAATAAAACCAGAATATATGAAAGTAGATTTATACATTTTTTTTTATTCTTGAGAATTGATAACAAAAATATTAAACACTATTTATTTATTAGATTGCTTATTTAGAATAATTTTATATTTTCAAGATTATAAACATATGTGAACCAACTGTAATGAAATATTTGTTATTTACTATTTTATAAAGAAACAAATATGAAAAGAATTTTTTTATTTATAAATTATAAAAATGTCTGTGAACAGCAAAATTACATTTTCCTGGTATTTCTTTCATTTGCTCTTGCCACATAAATTCACTAAGTTGAGAATATCTCTTCCTCTGAAGTAAACATTCTTTTAATTTTAGATTATTGTTGAGACCCCAAACACTCAATATTTTGAGTATGTATCACCTTATTTATTGGGTGGACATGGTTTTCCCTGTGTATAATTACAGAATGTCCTTAATTTTTGCTGCTAATATTGTATTATAGTTGGTTTACATATTTTGATTATTTTGTAATTTTCTATAAATTTTTGAATAAAAAGATTTTGTTTACAATTTATTTCTTTATAAATAATAATAAACCTTTATAAAAGATAAATAATAAATATTGCTTTCTACTTGATTCACATATTTTTATAATCTTGTAAAGAAACATTGCCAAGGGAATTAAAAATGTATACAATAATAGCAGTGTCAAGGAAATAACTGTCCTTTTTTATGCTTAATTTTTTGCTGGCATGAGAGTCAAACATTGCCAACTAAAGAATTATAGGAAGATAAATTTCTTTAAGTTGATGCTTTCACATTAAAATTGATATTATCCAACTGATATTGATAAAAGCTTCAAGATATATTTATATAGGCAATATATTGTGTGAGTTTCATTTTAGAATATTTATCCTTATTAAGGATATTGATAACTTGTTTGGTAGTGCTAAGTTTCACTATGCAAACAAACTTAGTTCAACATTAATTTTTATTTATAAGTAAATCCAAAAGATATAGACATATATTTTATTAACAAACTATCTTATATACCTGAATAAATTATTTTACAGGTTATTATGGACTTTCTGGCATTTTTTAACATGCATTTGTTTTTGGGTTTATTAACGATTTCAACTCTTACATTATTTGCAGTAGTTTTTATTGCTTTCCAGATATCTTCTTTGCTAAAATATTATTTTCTGTTTATATACATCTCTTTTAATAATCAATAATTTTTCTATTGGATTAATATTGGAAGGATTCATTCTGTTAATTTGGTGTCTGATTTGAAATAATTTCTATCAAAATGAGAAATAGATTTTCAGAATACAAAGGAGCATTGTCTTTCATGGATTTACTTTTTAACATTTTGCTTGTAACATATGCCACTAAAAATGTTGAATAACTTACAGTTTTCTCTGCTTTTATCTTGATATCATGATCAACTTGGAAGTGAGCTATAATTTTACTGCATCCAAAATTATCCTAAAATATTATTTCACTATCCTATTGTCTTCTAAGTGGACTATTTTCATGAAGGACTAGACTTCTCATCCAGACATTATGTCCATCCAATATAGTTTTACACTCATCATTAAAATTACTTGAGAAATTGGTTTTCATGTATTTCTTTACCCAAAATACACATTTCTTTGTGAGGTTTACTTAGCTTGTAGTATTTTTTTGCTTTAGCCAATATGGAAAGTGCAACACTGAAATTGGGATAGCTTAAGAAGCCTTCAAAAAGCTAAGCAAAGTATGAAGAAAAGAAAAATTTTGTCAGAAACAAAGAAAAGATTACTGAACTGTTACATAATATTAGTCCTCCTATATGGCTGTTAATGTCTATGGTTAACTGTTAACTCTATATTATGTATAAATATAAATAAAACTTATTACAAGATGTATAATTAGTGGGTCAGAGTTGTATTATTCAATTGTTATTATGTGACTTCTGTTGATCCAGCTAAACAGATAATCTAGGATTGTTCTGGTACCAACAGTCCCCAAAAATTGTACCTGTATATGCATGCCATAAAAAAATGTTGCATATACAATGAACAATGCAATTCTGCTCTGCTCCTAAGGCATAACATCTGCTTAATGATTCATATTTAGCTCTCTTTAACCTTTCAACCATAAGACTTCATTGCAGTGTTATTATTAATAAATATAACTTCTAATCCGGATTCATCATTCCATTAATAAAAGTATAAAAGGATATTTATGAAGGCTCCTTAGCAATATGTGGCATTGGCTGATATGGCCCAGTGATTATAGCATTGAAATACAGATTTTTTTAACCTATAACAATATCACCTTTATTTCATTAAACAATCTGAAAACCAATTGGCATTATGGTGCTTCTATCCAGCAGATAATAGCAGGTGATACTGATGGTGTATGGAAGATAAAGTGTTATAAGAAAGCCTAAAACCAAGTGTTACCTTATAAACAGTTGGAGGAGAATTAGAAACCACATTATTTTTTTTTAATGTTATGTCTCTTTGGTAAGTGATCATGGTTCACCACAGCTTCCCTTTACTTAATTATTAATTTATTCATTGCTCCATTATCTTGGGAAAAAATATATATATATATATATATATATATATATATATATATATATATATATATATATATACACTTGTTATGTTTGCTTACCAATGCTTCCAACACTTAACCAAAACATTGACTAATATTAAATGGATCTAATGGTGATTCTTCTGGTCTGTTATTTAATATGGAGTATACTTGCACTTATGAAAAAGAAACCTAAGGTTTTAAAGTCATAATACTGAAAATCTAAAAGTTAGTCATTTAGTTGCACAAAGAAGAATACCAAAACAATATAGGGATATATTTGATAAAGTATATTGTCTTTTATAAAAATCTCAAGAATTAAGGGTAATAGTGTTTTGCTGCTTATTAAGTGTTTTATAACTTCATAAAAAGATAAACCATTATTTAAACTTGTAAATAATATATTTCTCTGTGATTTAGTAATTACTAGAATTACTTTTTTTACATCTAGATTATGAATATGCATTGTAGAATTGTCAAATATAGTTATGATTAATTTCAATGTATTTTCCTATTAGAAGCATGTGGTGGCCATTGGTAAGAAAAAACTGCCATCATTCAATTTAGTATTATGACTGCATTGTCTAATTTTTTTTTTTACAGTCATTTTGCAAATGGCAGATAAAATAGTCTTTTGGTAATGGAGTGAGTAGAAACTTGAAGCATTGGATATTCAAAGCTTTTGGTGTGTATGTTTGAAGGAAAAATACTATCTATTCTGCAAAAACAATTTCTCCCAATATTCATGGATGGTTAACTGGATGAAACAGCAGTCTTTTCATAGATTATGAAGCATGATGCCTTACAGTCAATGCTCAATCCAGCAAGTGACATTCATAGTCAAGTTAGGGTCTAGACCTAAATCCTATTTCTTTTGAAAGGTGAATCAAGAATAATGTTCTGCTATGAAAATTTGATTTTTTTTAATGTCATTTAGTCAGATATACAACAAAATATTTGCTAACTTCATGAATTAAGTTGTTCCAGTCATACTTGTAAAATCTGTAATACAACTGTTATAACTTCAAACAATAATACTGATTGCAGCTGAACAGGAAGAGCAATATTTACAGCTAAATTATAAGAATAATATAGTTTCAACAAGATTACTGTACAAATTAAAATGATTTATGAATTGAAATTGTTAAATTTACTATTAGCACTGTGGTAATATGCAAATTAGATTGTATATAAGTGAGAAAGTTTCTACATTTGGGAGTGAGTTATCTTTCCATGACTACACTGCACACTTATGAGAACTTTACATGACACAACAACATGGCATCAATGATAGGATATCAAACTTCATTAGAAAATCCTGAGCGCATTG
Organism: Acanthosepion pharaonis; assembly: GCA_903632075.3. Classification (NCBI taxonomy): domain Eukaryota; kingdom Metazoa; phylum Mollusca; class Cephalopoda; order Sepiida; family Sepiidae; genus Acanthosepion; species Acanthosepion pharaonis. Next base: position 313,619 of record CAHIKZ030001144.1, read on the forward strand.
AGACTTAGATAAGATGTTTTATGGTGTTGCTGAGGGTCAAGAAATTGAGTGACAGCAAATAGGAGGAGTAAATGAAGTAATGTATTTATTTCTAGCATCAGTGGGTTGTGAGACCATAAAAAGATCTCTGTAATGGTCTATCTGAAGATGTTAGAAGATTTTAAATTGCCAACATTGTACAAGTAAAAGTGCGTCCAAAAAGAAACTGATCATAGCTGAGAGGATGAAGTTCCTTGAAATCAGACAAAATCCAGATGAAACCATTAGACAGTACATTCACAGGCTAAAAGAAGCATCAAGGTACTGTGAATTTGAAAAGTTGGGTCTATAGAAGAGGAATTAATACAGTTGAGGCTAATTGAAGGACTATATGACATCTTGAGTAAGCACAAAATTTTGTAACAGCTTCAAGTCCAGAACATGAATAGTGAAATGTTTTGAATTTCTATAGCAGCTAGAGTTAATTCAGAGATTTAATATCCTTAAGATTAACATGGAGACATACAGTACTATGGAGAGTTTACATAAAAGTCGTTTTTGCAACAAAGATGTGTGGAAAGATGTGTTTTAAATGCAAGAATAAAAACCATTTCCAGTCAGTATGCAAATATAAAAAATCAGTAGAAGTGGAGAAGATGGAACTTCCAATGAGAAATACTGAAATTTATGAAGTAAAAGCATGGGATAAGAGTAGAGGAAACATAAATGGAATAACTGTACTAATGCAAGTGGATATGGGTTAAGATGTAACGTTAATACCCAAGAATTTTGGAGAGATTTGAGGTAATACTAATCATAATTGTGGAGTGCATAAAAGATCATGGTCTCTTGGGGATTAACATATTAAGAATAGACACCTCAAAGTTAATTGCATGAAATTAGAAGAATGTGAGATTGGACATTTAAGGATTACAAGGCAAGTGTTTGGCTCAAAGAGAATAGCCAACTGGTATATTTTCAATTCACCTTTTGCCTGTGGTTATTGTGAAACTTGATAAAATGGTTGAACAAGGAATATTGGAGAAGGTCAGTGTTGAGATGTTGTGAGTTTCCCGTGTGTTGGTGTAAGAATCAAGACAAACACAGTTCATGAAAGCAATTAACAATAGAGTGATTAGTAGAACGAAGGTTGGTTAGTACGAAACAATATCCAAAGTCTATAGTCCAACGGTATGTACCGGGTAAGCTTATCTGGACTGCTAACACTGACTCTCTCCCCAGAGCTGACTTATATAAGAGGGACCAGTCCATTACTAGTTAGAAGGTGGGTGCGCCCCAACAGTCAGTCAGGGAGGTATCAATTGGGCTTCTACAATCGTGGCCATATGCAAAACCAAAGAAGATTTAAGATTTTGTGGTGACTACAAAGTTGGTGTAAATTACCAGATATGTTTGAACTCCTTCCCATTGTCAAATATTGAAACAGCCTGTCATGAGTTTGCTTGCATGAAATTTTTTGCCAAGATTGATCTGGAATTTGCATATAATCAGATTAAAATTGATGATCATTTTCAAGGTGATCACGATAAACACTCCTATAGGTTTTCTAAAGTGGACTTGTCTATTGTTTGGAATTAAAACATCCAGCTATATATTCCAAAAGGCTATTGAGAAATATTTGTAAGGAGTAAAAAGCATCATTGTCTATCAGGATGACATAGGTAATGATACTCGTACTTAGGAGGAGCTAAAGAATAAAATAAAACAGGTTCTAAGCAGATTGAGTAAGGCAGGCATGACAATTAATCAAGATAATGTAATTTTAATTGCAATAAAATATCATACTTAGAGTATCAAATATCTAAAGATGGTATCACACCAGATGACAGACTTATTAGTAAAATAACAGAAATAAGTACACCAAAAAGTAAGAAAAAGTTAGACTCTTTCTTGCGTTTGACTAACTTTTATAATAAATATATACCTCAATATAGCAACATGATTGAGCCTTTTGTGAACTTGAGAAAGAAGAATAATGAATTTCAGTGGATTGAAAGCCAGGAGGTGGCATTCAAAAAGTTAAAGGAAGCACTTAGAAACAAGCCAGTAATTAAGATATTTGACCTGGCAAGAGAACTCACACTAACTATTGATGCTAGCAAATGTGCTGTAGCAATGATTTTATCACACGAGGGACATCTTTTATATATTTGTGCAAAAAGTTGACAGCAGCAGAGACAAATTATTCTAACATTGAAAAAGAAGCACTGGCAATTGTCTGGAGTACTGAAAAGACATGCAAATTTGTTATAAGTTGGACCAAAAACATTTAGAGTTCATTTTCAACCCAAGGAAAGAGTTGCCTAAAGTCAGATTGAATTTTAATACCCAGAATGTTGAAACAAAAAGAAGCTGTGAGGACAAAATTTGGGTAGAGACAAATGTGTGTTTAGGTTCAGAGTACAAATGGTTATCCTTAAGTGTACACATGGATCATGCATACATTAAAGATGTAGGCCTATTCCTCATACTAGTAGACTCATATTCAGGTTGCTCTGAAGTGGTTAAAGTTTCAGGCAGAAAAGCAAGTACAGGTGTTAAGAGTAGTATTTTTGAAGAATGGAGTACCTAAGACATTGGTGTCAGATAATGCACCAGAGTTTGCTGAAGAAAGCTTGTGTGCATGGTTAACACAAATTGGATGTATGCCATGCAAAACACCCCCATACATCCTGAGTCAAATGGAATTGCGGAGAGGATGGTCCAGATGATAAAAGTTGGATTGAAATCATTCTTTCCAGGGAATTGCAGCCTAGAAAGTTATCTACTAAGATTGTTTTTAAGTTACAGGACCATCCCACATGTGGGTAGAACATAAAGCCCCTCTGCATTGATGGGAAGGCAAACTATAGTCCCACTGGTGCAGAAGAGAGGGATCAGAATGATCACCAAGAATTTGAGAGTGAAAGGGAGGAGAGAATGAGTGTGTCTAGTGATAATGAAGAACATAAGGAAGGTTCAAATGAAGAAAATCTGGTAAGTCCAAGATCCCCCATAAAGAAAAATCTAGGCAATCACCATGAGATAAGCAGTACACCTCCTGGAGTGGTTTGTAGAAGTAGCAGATCTACCAAGGGCATAAAGCCTCTAAGGTTCTGGTAGATGTAGTGATATGCAAGTTAAATTGTATGCAAGTGGGAAGGTTTCTACACACAGGCTTGTGTTATCTTCCCTTGACAACACTGTGTACTTGTGAGAACTTTACATGACACAACAAGCACAAAAAATAAAAATGGAATTAAATGAATGTTCATGGTAACTTGGTAAGTATTCAAAAGTCCCACAAGAGAAAATGCCTTCAATTTGATAGAATTCAATTTTATTTAAATAATTAACTCTTAAAATAGCACCAAATAATTTAAATGGCATCATTTATTTCTCCTCATATCAAATAACCAAATAATTTCTGTCTGATATTGTTTCGCCCTTTAAATTAAGCCATACAGTAGCAGTAATAAAAAAAATGTCCACAGAAATAGCAGCAGCAGCAGCCATGTCTGCTGATATGAATAACAAAACAGGAAGCCTGTTATTTCAGCAGGATGTTCTCTTGGCGTGTTCTTTAAGGAAAAGTTAACAGGAAGATGTTTTTGTGAATACAGGGCAAATTGTTTGATAAAACAAGCAATAAAAGTCAAATTTATTTTGACAATGTACACTAATTTGGACAGCAGTTGGAGAGGAAGTACAAGAACACATTGACTTTTATAGTCAGTCACTTTGAGGATATGTTTCATTTTTTTTTTCTGTAGATACATTTTGATTTATACATTTATCTGTACTTCTCTTTAAGATGAATTTATTGTTAAAGCAAAGTCAACAAATGCATTTATATTGCCCAGAGAAAATTAAAATGCCATAAGGCATTAATCTAATTTTTAGATATTTATTTGCATGGTGGTAGTGACCCTACATTCTTTTATAATAAAAATTAAAATTTTAAGGTATTTTACAATGATAACCAAAACATAATGACCACCTGCCTAGTAATATATTAGTCCTGAAGTACTCACAAAATATCTCTTAGTCAATCAAATATGATTCTATAAGAATTTAAAAAGTTTTCTCTTGGATCTGGTATATGTAAGTTAGCATTAGATTTTCTAACTTCTACAAATTATGAGGTGGAGGTTCTGCAAAACAAACTTGTTCATAAAATGCATCCCATAATTTCTCAATGGGATTGTTATCTGGGGAGTTTTGTAGTCTTCTTCATGTTACTGAAACCATTCTCACACTGCTTGTGCAATGGGGCAGATGTATTATTCTACTGGATAGAAACAAACAAACATGCCTTTATTCAAAAATCTAAATAAAGAATATTACTGTGGCAAATGTGTGTCAGTACAGATGCAAAAGTGGCCTTGGTTTGAATGCAGACTGGTTTGCCAAAACCAGTCTGCATCTGTGTTTTACATTCCATTAACAGTGGGACAGTTTGGCATATCTAGATATGGGCTTCTCTGCAAATGATCAAGATCCAGGTCTTTGTAAGATGCTTCGTGCCGATAAAAACAGGGGGAATATCAGTAACTGGCAAGACACGGTGTCTTGTGAAGTCAGTCCCATGGGCATTTTGTTCCTCAAGTTGCTGTGGTTTCCAAGGCAGTTTTATTTTTGTTATCTCCTGTGTCTTTCTCCTCTCTGCCTATTATCCCCATAGTTGGTGGGAGGGTAATTGGTTAGATGTTTCTCCCAACCTCAACACATTCTTGTCAAACCTTACAACAGCAATTAAAATTTCTTAGTCTTGGTATCAGCAGATTTTTAAGTTTTATGTATCATTATTAATTAGTTCTGCTATTTTCTCTAACACAATATTTGATGACCAGGTTGCATTGAAATAAAAACAAACCTCCTTTTGTAAAATAATTTCTGGACATTATTCTTATTCCATGACTATGAGAGACATTTAATACATTTTTTGATCAAGCATCCTTAAACTTTATTGACTCTATGATATGATGCTTCATAATCCATGAAAAAATAACTGTTTTGTCCAGATGACCATCCATAGAAGAAGTTAGGAATATTTGTATTATTATGAATATTTACTTTTGCTGTTTATTTTTAACATGTTTTGAAAATCTTAGTCTATTCAATATGGCTGTTTCTTTTTCCTGGGAAGGGAATGGTAAAGGATTTCAAGTTTTATTCACTAATCTACTAATCTAATTCACTAGAGTGCTACTCTAAATAGCTTAAGACAAAATTTCAAAATATAAAATCAGAAATTATTCTTCCACTCATGGGTGTAAATCACTGCCTGACATTTTCTGCCTTATATTCCTCACCAGTCTAACATTTCATGGTGACATGCACTTCTTAGAGGTCATGGTGGGAGTCTAGAGTGTAAATAGGTCAATTTAACAAGCATTCTTGTGCTTTGAGATTCAGTAACATGGCTGACCACTCCATGTAAGGAACACCAGCCATCTGAAAGTGTATTAACAATGAGGCGTTGAATAATGATAGATAATAATGCCACAATTAAAACTATGTAATGAATGGCTTAATAAACGAAGTTTTTTCTTTCTTTTTTTTTTTTTGCTGCTGGTTACACTTCTCCAAGATGTTATATTGACACCTCAATTCAATGGCTTGGGACCAGATTAACTATCATTTTTGATACAGAATGATGCTGCTTTTATCAAAAAGACAACATTGTTGACTATTATTGTAATGATCACTTCATATGGCCTTAGGCCAAATGTAGATCTGTTTGGTGATGTCTGCCTGTAAGAGGTATCACAATGCAATAAACACCTAACAAGTAGTCACAAATGTAAAGGGTCAAGAGTGTCTGATGGGTCACTCTTGTCTCCTTGAGAGTTCTTAGATGTATTTGGAACTGATTTGTAGTTGCATGACAATGATGCAAGTCTGTATGTACTGACTGTCATTATAGTCACAGTGGTATATGAAATGTCAGAATATGGTCATTCATAGACTGTTTTTGTCACTTGATGTCTGGAAACAAGTTGACTCATCATACTTTGTTTATTTCTCGTCTGAATGCAGGCAAGTTGTTATTGTTGTTCACTGCATTTCCAACAGTACATTGTGATGGCTTCAATCAAAATTCGCAACTTTTTAACATTTTATAAAAATAATGTTCATTACAACTACTACTACAAGTTTGTAATTTGTGGGAACATTGTTATTTTTATAAATAAAAAGAAAATATAAAATAATAATAATGACGAAAATTATAAATAAAATAAAATTTAAACCTCATTTAAAATAAATAAATAAAAAAATATAAATAATAAAATTACTCCCAGCATGCAACTAGGACTTTTCCTGCCTGAAATACAAACATCCTGCCAAGAGACATGAGATTCACTCTCTTCGCCCAAGGATTGTTGGGATGACAACATGTGTTTAAAAACCCTCTGTCATAAGACTTGTGATATTATGGAGTGACTTACTCTTTTTTATAACATGAACATTATCACAGTTGTAATGTAAAACACACACACAAATACATAAATAAAATTGTATGAAATTACTATACAATTTAACATGGTTTTTATTGTTACTCTATATGTTGTTTGTACTATTTTTCCTTGTGAGCGCAAGCCCAATTTTTATGACTAGATGGTGAGAGTGAATATAACTCCACAGATTTTTAAATTATGATCCTTTGGAAGCTATTCCACTAACTACACAAAATGTGACAATGTGAACAAGTACAGTATTTTCCCCATCTATGGACATATGTGATGACAGAAAAATGAGGTCATTCATGATCAACACTATAAGCAAACACAGACAAAACTCAACACCAATATCTATTATTTATGAACAGATAATTTAACACAATTTTCAATTTAGTATGTAATAGCTTTCTTTTCCAACGAATTAAACTCACAAATGTAATGATTTTTCTACACTGTCGGAAGAGTTTATGACAAAGATGTAGTTTAATTGCTCTTCCCCGTGAACTGAACTCTCCCAATAACAGTGCAAAACATTTTTAAATAAAATAGCATAATTTAGTTATGTCTTAAATTATTTTTAACTTACAGATTATTTTTAGTTTACAGATTAATGGAGAAAATAATTTTGTAGTTATGTTCTACTTATAAAATATAAAAAATTATTTTGTGTGGACATTGGGAAACTAGTTAAAATAAAAAGCTAAAAATGGATGATTTTGAAAATGGAAATTTATGTATTTCTTTCATCTTAATTTTAGTTACTTTTCATTGTACATTGAAATTAAATTGAAAGAAATACTAATAAGATTTAATAACAGTTGATAATATTTTAATGATAAAAATTCAAGATAATAATATTAGTAATTTTGTTTACTACATTCATATGAATGGTACTGTAGGATATCGAGTACAGTCTCAGTAAAATTAAAATCTAATTAAAATTGACTATTTTAGTTATTATTGTTTTACTTCATACTGTAAAAAAATTCATTTGTGCTTTTTTTAACTATATATTTTTCATTAGAACTTAAAATAAAAATTTGTTGTTGGACCAAAAGGTTCAATCAGAAGATATCTGACAGATAAACAGAAACTTCAGTAAAATGAATACAACAATTGCACAAAAACAAACACACACACACGTGGACACACACGTGTCCATACATATGTAATAGTGTATTTGGGCAGCAATGAAGCATGATGCCATACAATCAACAGTAGATCCAGCAAGTGAATTTCATTGTCAATTTTGTGTCTAGACCTGATTCATATTACTTTTGGATGGTGAATCAAGAAAAATGTCCTGCTATTCTTTTACAAATGAAAATTTGATTTTTTTCTTGTTTAACAAAACTGCCGATATAATTTGTAACTCTGTTTATAAACATAATTCAGTTCCACATCCACCCATCAAAACTACTATTCTCAGGAAATTACTGAATGCCTGCATAACTAAAGTCCTTTTATATGACCATAATGATAATGTTTATAACAGTATTAGCATGAAATATCCTCTTGGACCATGCTTTTTTAATTACTACATGTCTCATGTCTAAAACAAAGTATTTGAAAAAGTTAGAAAACCTAAAATATGTGTGTGCGAGTGTGCAATTTGATATGAAGTATACAATTTACACAAGTCTTGTTTCTCTATGCTTAAATCTGTAATTTCATATTTCCAGACTAAATTTACATCTATAGTTACTTTTTCCTTTTTTTGTCATATTTTTAACAAATATCCAGAAATTCTATCTTTTTTTTTTTTTTAATAAAATGAAGGAACTATATCAAACATCTTGAGTACCATTTCTTTCATATTAACTTCTGTTTCTTTTCTATTGTAACAACCCAAACAATATTTCCATGAAGAGCATGAATAGGGGAAAAAATCTCCTCTCCGAGAAATTAGGTTTTATTTTTATGTGTGCGTGCATGTGTGTGCATGTGTGTGTGTGTGCAAATAAATTCCAAAAATAGGCCATAGAAACATATATAATATGACAAACTGCCTGCAAAAAATAGGAGTGGCAAAAGGACAGTTTTCCCATTGACACTGCTATTATTTTAACTACCTTCACTCTTTGGCAATGTTTGTTCTTTTAAAAAGCAATGATTAAAATTGTAATAAAACCTAATCATCTGATGAAAGTGAATTTATATATTTTTTGTTTCTTGAGAATTTACAACAAATGTAGTTCTACAGGAGGATGCTGAGAATATCATGAACCAAACATGTGAGTAACAATCAGTTAGTTAAAATTTCTATAGCACGTAATGAGGAGAGTGCATTTGGAAAATTTAATACTCACAGGATATATTGAAGGTAAAAAGGATAGAAGAACAACACATAATCTACCTAGTGAACTTGAGTAAATGGATGGTGAGACAAGGTTTAGGAGAGATAACAAAAAGACAAAATTTATTTAGAGCTACAAAGGACAAGAAATTGTGGAGAGCCATGATCACCAACATTCTGAAAGGACATGGCACATAGAAGAAGATCTGGAGAGACTGGGATTTGGTGTCTGTCTTTAAAATTTTTTTAACAAGGTGGGCTTTTCAGAATGTGAATTAACATTGACTTGCAATAATATGTTCTTTAGTTTAAAACTTCTTAGTTGCGACCTGTATCTCTTACAAAAATATAAATGAACGACATCTTGTCAAAGAGCTCACAATAATTTCTTGCATTTATCATGATACTATCATCAACCTTGAAGGGACCTATACATTTTCTCCCTACAATACTAGTCCAAACCATTACTCTACCTTCTCCTGTTGTTTTCTATGCCATGTTGGTTGACTATTTCTATGAAGGATCCAACCACTACATCAGCTTTCAGTTCTACAAAAAAGGTTGTTGAGAAATGAGCTTTCATCTGCAGCTTTACTCAACTTACATATTTCTCTTTGTTTACTTAGAGGTAGTTTGATTGTTTTCCTGTCTTTAGCCAAAGTTATTAATTTTCTGCATCTTTCCTCTCTGTTTACATTCACACACCTACTTCTTGAAATATTTTCTTATTCAGTCAATTCCCTTTTCTTGCTCATTACCCTTTTAATTTGTCACAAATCACATTTTGTGATATTATTAAAGTTATTTTGTACTTTGTTCTCTTATATCTGTTTTTTCCACTTGCCAACATTATATTTCTTGTTTCTGTTTTGATCTTATATCTGTCTCCTTACACTTCCCAATCATTATATATCTGAAATTAAAAAGTAAATATGAATAACTATACTATTATATATATATATATATATATATATATATATATATATATATATATGAAGAAATATAGTCTTAAGGTGTGCTATATTTATGGGATAAAGTGCTCAATATCAGAGATAGAGCGTGTGTAAATATAAAAGTGAACATAGAAGTCAACACTTAGAGGCGACAATCTGTTTCATGCTATATGCAATCGGCAGGCCACGTGTGCTGTTATTTTTCTCGACTATTTATATATATATACGGGTCAGTAGTGCATTGTGTGTAATCTATTATGGTGGTTATTTTACCAGAAGTCGTTTATTTATTTATTTGATTAAATTATTTTGCTTGTTTTTATTTATTTTTATTTTTTGTTTCTTATTTTATTTATTTATTTATATTTTTTTTTTTTTTTAATCGGTGTTTTTATTAACGTAGTAAAAATTTGTTATATCACTTATTTAATAGTTTTGTTTTGGTTTGAGAATTTAATTAAAGCTATTTGTTCGGTTTTGGGGTTGATTGTTGTAGTTTATTCTAACTATCATTTTGGCAGGAACAGTTTTTAATTTTTGTTTATTTGGGTTGATTATCTTTATTTGTTTTTTCTAACGGTAACTTTATCGGGATTGGTTTGTTTATTTATTTACTTGGATGAATTTAGGTTAATTTATTTTACTTGTATATTTTCTCTTTTCGATTTTTAAGTAACGTAGTATTTATTTATTTATTTTTTATTTTCATTTTTTATTTTTTTATCGTTATATAATAGTTATAGCTATATTTTTGTCCGATTTTTTGGTTTGATTTTTTAGTCTAACTAATATTTTGGTCATAATGGTTTGCTAATTTGTTTATTACTTACTTTATTTATTTGGGTTTGTTGTTTTTTTTTTGTTTTTTTTTTGTTATTATTATTATTCTATTTCGTCTATTCTAACAGGTGTGATTTGGTAATTTGTTTGGATTAATTAATTTTGCTTATTTTATTGTTATTTTGTTTATTTGTTTATTTATTTGTTTTTATTTTATTTTTTCCATTTTCAATTTTTAAGGAATGTAGTAAAAATTTGTTTTCATGTCTGCATTTTGAGATGAGCTCGGATCTTTTATTTAATAATTTATTTTGGTCTGGGAAAGTGATGATAGCTATTTTTTCCTCCAAGCAAAGTTTGCAAGTTTTTGATTGGTTGTTGTAGGCTGATGATCTTTTCCTTATTTTCCAAGATATTTTTGGTGTGATGTGCGTTTTGTTTTTAATTTTCCAGATATACTTAGAAAGCATTGTACTGTTCGCATATTTACTATTTGTGAAAGATGTTTTGTGTGTATAATTTCTTTGTTTCCAGGGTCCTTCAGTTACTCCTATGTATACTTTTTCTTCATTATCTGGTGATTTTATCGTGGCTTGGTATATTACGTTGTTTTGAAAACAATTTCTATTTAAGGGACATTCGTTCTTTATTCTGCAGTTGCACGTGGGTTTAATTTGTTCACGTGGGTTTAATTTGTTCACGTGGTTTGTTGATAATTTTCCTGTTGTGCTTTTTTATAATTTGTGCCATGTTCTCGGTGCAGCTGTAGCTGATTTTTACTGTGTTTTGTTGAATATTTTGTGTAGGGTGCTTGATTCCGGGAAGTGTTTGTGTAAGAGTTTGAAGAATATTTTTCCTACGTTTGTTTTTACGTTTTTGCTGTACGGTGGGTTGAACCATATGATATTTCTTCTCCTGTTTGTGTAAGAGTTTGAAGAATATTTTTCCTACGTTTGTTTTTACATTTTTGCTGTACGGTGGGTTGAACCATATGATATTTCTTCTCCTGTTGGCCTTTTTTGTGTTCTGTGGTGAGTATGTGAGTGTTGCTGGGAATCCGCTATCTTTTAGGGCTGTTTCATAGTCTTTCTTAGCTTTGTTAAATATGGATTCATTGGAGTAATTGTCGGAAAGCCTGCGGTTAATTGATTTTGGTATCTGTTTGATTATAGAAGGTGGGTGGTTGGAAGATGTGTGTATGTAGAGTGGTTTATCACCTGCCTTCTATGAAATAGTCGATTGAATGAAACCTTCTCTCAAGTGAGTCTAAATAATACGGAGGTAAATTTTAAATTGATAATTTAATTTAAATTGAAATATATTACCCTTTAAGAATCATTATTGATGATAAAATTATTTAAATTGGAATAACCTCTGATAATTATGTAGGTATCTAAAAACAGTCACAAGTTTAATTTATGAACAAAACTCAAACGAATAGATGTCAACTTAATAATCAACAAGAAAAAAGTTTAGGAAAATATTAAAAAAAAAAAAATAAAAAAGATTACTAGATGTAAAATGAATTATTCTTTCAATGTACTCTCTATGAATTTTTTTCCAATCGACTATTTCATAGAAAATACCCAAAACTTCAACAAACATCAAATTAAATTCTTCGTAGATTTTGTAGACATTTAGATTTATATCAAACTTTAACCCCCAAATATACCCTTTAAAGTAATGTGAAATAACAGTGTCCAAGAAATTGAGTGAAACCTTCTCTCATGATCATGATTTATTGTATTGTATCTTCTTCCATTTATGTCGGTTTTCTTCTTCACCCCTTACCCATACATATCTAAAGATAACATATGTTAAGTTAAGCGTTGTCTGGCCCACACCAAGTGGGGTTAGGGATAAAGAATTGAAATGATACATCTAACTCACTCATGTCTTCTCTCCTCCCTCACTTCCTCACTACGTTAATTTACATATGCTTAATACAGCCCGTCAAAAATGTGTAAATTTCTTTTCATTTTTCATTTCAACCTTCGGAAATAAAGTCTGATGATCCAGAGCCCTTTAAAAGGGCTGTGGTGAAATAATTTATTACATGGAACCTTAAAGTGGTCTGTTTTTATTCAAACATATTTGCTCTGAATTTACATTGAGCTCTGCGGATATCATCCTCCTTGGGTCTACCCATACAGATTACCTAGTTTTGCATAAACTATATATATATATATATATATATATATATATATATATATATATATATATATATATGGTCATGTGGCTAAGTGTTTAGAATGTTTGCTTTCTGACCATGAGACCTGGGTTTGAACCTCATCATTTGTCAGGAGGAGGTGATCAAAGTGTGTGACACCTTTGGAAAGTGACTGATAACTATACCATATGTGTGAAAGTGTTAATTAAATTTAATTTATGTTTTCTGGGACAAAAAGAGTCCCAACAGGTATATAAGTCAGTAAACATTGGTTTTCAGTAAACTGAAGTGTAAAAACACAAAGAATTTCTACACAAAAAGACATCAAGAAAAGGAAGGGAAGGATTAGTTTCCTTATCCTGTGTGAACTTAAGGGCTGGATGGATATTGTTAAGAGACATAAAAAAAAGGTCCACTTCATTCTTGTTATTGAAGAAACAAAACATATCATCTTAATGAAAATAAACATCATGTCTATTAGGATCAGATAATAAACTCTCTTCATGGAAGCCTAAAAAGATGTTAGCTAAAATGGGTCCTAAAGGGGAACCCATTGAGACTCCATCAATTTGCCTATACATGATACCATCAAAACTGAATTCAACCAACATTGTGGCAAATTTCATAAGTTAGACAAAAATATCCTCTGAAATAAAAGGATGGGACAAGTGACTATGGTATAAGGCAGCAGCACATATAACAATAGTCTCTATAAGAGGATGCAGTAAAAAGGCTAGAAATATCAAAGGAACACATAAATTTGTCAGTCAATGGGTAATTCTGTATAAAATCAGAGGATTCAAAAAATCTTTGATACAGGATGAAGTTCCACAACTATCTGTAGTATAGCGGCAAGCTACACCATGTTGAGAAGAACCTATCATATACATAATAGGTCACAATGAGACCCCAACCTTATGTGTTTTGGATAAACCATAGAGACGGGGATGAACAGAAACACAGGGTCTATTCAAATTAGAAATGTTAGTAGGCAAAAACCTAATTATAACCTATTGACTAGGTGTTTTTGGCTTTTTGTTTTTAGTTTCAACAGATAATGTGGAGTCAAATACATCTATTAGGCCTAACTGAACAAATTTAGAGGTATCCTTTTGTTTACATAATCTTGATAATCAAGAATGACAACACCTGAGCCTTTATCAGGTTTTGTAATAAACAAAGATTTATTATGACAAAGTGATTTAACAATCTGATATTGTTCCTTGTTCCATTTGGATCACAAAAGGGAACAGGAGTACCTGTGTAGGAATACGCTAAGTCATTCAACTTTACATTAAGGTGACTAATCTTGTTAACAGATTCAAGTTGAAATCTGGCCAACTAGGCAAAAAACTTTAAACTTTGAATAAATTTCTTCTTGCTTAATAAACAAGGGGAGAATACAAAAATCCAATCCATGTGAGAGTATCGAAAGCTCTAGCATGGACAACTGGGAAGAAGAAAGATTCAGAACATATGACCAACACTGGAATTAGCAAAACACCCAAACTTTTTTACAAATCAAATGGTGCAACTTATTCTAATGTTTTGATGCAAGTTGAGAATGACTGCATTCATGAATAAGCTCAGCATAAAGAAGGAAAGTAAGCCTATTGTATTATTCCATAATTGATAATATTTCCTATATAATCAAGCAAGACCATAAGAGAGCTAAGATAGAAAGTTGGTAATAAATGCCTCTTCTATTTTCTGTCTTGAATGTAAATTGGCCCTTTAAATTCTAAAAGAAATGAAAGGTGGACAGACTTTGTTGGTCAAGCACAAATGAAGAAAGGACTTGTTAGCCACAGCAGTTCTAATTTTACTTTTAATGAATTCAATCTGCTGATTAAGTCAGGTTTGTACTTAGTCTTAAAGTATTTGAAAATTTTATTAATGTACAAAACTTAATAACTGCCATAAACTGACAAAATTAAAAGAAAATTAACAGAAAAAATAGTAGGGCCTACTCTAATTGCCACCTAAAAATATTGGAGGCTATATATATTTTATCTATGAAACCTTCGCTTTGCAAACAAAAGGATTTTGTCCTTGGCCTCCAAATAATTTCCATCTAAATAATTTTTTTTTTCATTTACTGTCCATTCCTTTTATTGATAATATATACCTATTTATTAACCTCAATTTGATTCTGTTGAGTGAGGTTCAAAACTGGTTAGCTAGGTAGTTTTTCATTTCTTTCTTTTAATTGCTATCATGTGTGGTAATTTAAAAAAAATAAATTTTGTCTGTTTATGTCAGTTATACATGTATATATATATGCATATATATGTATGTATGTATGTATGTATGTGTGTGTGTATATATATATATATATATATATATATATATATATGTAGGATCCTGTGTTGTGGCCACATTAAGCACACCAATTCTTTCAAAATCTACCACAACTCTAACTGTAAAAGTCATAAGATAATTTACCTATTAGAATGCACACTATGCCAGAAACAATATGTGAGAAAATCTGAATGAACCTTTTGCTACAAAATTAATAATCATCAGAATCGGATTAAGTCAGCTCCCCACAAAAGATTATTACCTGTCGAACAACATTTCCACCTAGAAAAACATGATGTTAATAGCTATTCAAAATTCACTATTATTGAAGGAATGTGAGTATCAGATTCTCTAAGCCCACCTTTTTCATTACGTGTCCCAGAAATTTCAGCTGCTTCATCCTGATGTTAAGTATAAGCTTCTTCCTTATTTGCATTCTCTCCAAAACCTCATCATTATTCACACGTTCAGTCCATGATATCCTTAGCATCCTTCTGTAGAACCATACCTCCGGTGCCTCAAGTATCTTCTTCATCTTGCAAGAGACCATCCAACATTCCCTGTCGTAAAAGAGGACAGATATCACGTAGCAGTTCAGTACTCTTTTCTTTGTTACCAACGAAATCCTCCTGTCTTGTAATACTCTGCCTAACTTTTGGAATGTGTTTTTGGCCCTTCCAATGCATCTTTGGATATCAGCGTTGCACTTACTGTCTTCCTAGATATTTAAATTTCCGCACCTATTTGATTTTAGTGTCCCTAACCTGTAAATCATTCTGAGTATTGCATTTCTTATTCCTGTGTATCTAACAAACTTACACTGTTCTTCCCCTCTCTTTGGCCTGATTCTGCTGCATGCTCCATTCATCAGAATATTGATGATGTTTTGTTATGTGGCTCATTAGGCTGATTGTTCGGTGGAGTTCACATTCGTTTGTGCCTGGTTTCTTAGGTAGCGGTATGAAAATTGTTGTGGAGTTCATTTATTATTTCTGTAATCTTGACTATGCCAAAATAATCTAAGGCATTCTTGTTACAATTCCATATGGCCCTGTTGCCTTGTTTCTATTCAATTTTGCCAATCAGAATGACTAAGGAGGTAAATCTGAGACTCATGAATCTCCAAGCCTTTCCTTAAAAAAACTTGAAAGATGCCTTCTGATTAATACAAGGACTGACCAAAATTATCAATAAAAAAATAAATGAAAATTACAGACAAAGTTTGCTTTCTTCAGAGACACTCATTCACCACTATAGTTCACTACTACTAACAAGCAGAAATTTTTCTTCTGATGATGAACCTAATTTAAATAATAAAACAAAAATATTAATATACTGTTGCTGAAATTTTTATTATTTAACATTTTTTTTATTGTTCAAGATATATATATATATATATATATATATATATATAAGCAAGTGTAAATGGATATAAATCCGACAGAATGAAGAAATTTTGAAAAAACAAAAAAAATCCTTAAATGTAGTTAAAATGAAAGAAATGTCGACGTCTGACGTTTCGGTTTAATAAACCTTTTTCAAGACAATATTCATCAAAATACAATTCAGTTCAATATGTCCATCGTATTTGACATAGAGAATCACTTTTATGTAAATTTTGAAAATCTTAACTTGGCATGGTATAAGGTAAATGTAATTCATACTGTTTAATTAAAAATAGAGCACTTAAATAAATTCTATCTATAAAAATAAAGTATAAACAGAATATAAATTAAATAATTGTCTGACTTAATCCATTTCATCATATATATATATATATATATATATATTTAGTACATAGGGGAAGCAGATCATTATTCAAACATATACTGTTAAATATAACAATGAATGTTTATTATGTTTGATCTAAGAACGGCTCATGATCAAACATAATAGACATTCATTGTCTGTTATATTTAACATTATATGTATGAATTATATACATATATATATATATATATATAATGATACTGTAAGGTTGAAACCAAGGTAGCAGATTCAACAGATCTCCTAATTTTTAAAGTAAAATTTTTAAAGCATATATATAGGACAGCTCTTCTATTTTGGAGTATTTTATGAGTCTGTTGTTTCACACTGAATATGAAATGAAGTATTGAAGGGTTTTGAAAGTATTTTCAATATATTTCTCCTCTTCTTGTAAATATTGAGGGCTGCAAATTCTGAGTGTTCTTAAATAGAATCCAATGATCATTTTGGATTTTATTTTGTTGTTATGATAGGTATAGAAGTTTATTAGGCCCTTTTTATTGGTTTATTTTTGGTAGACACTAAGTTTTAGGCTGTTGTCAACTCAGTGTAACATGTTGTCTAAGAAAGTTAAAATATTGTTTTTTTTTCTATTTCAAATGAAGATTCTATTGCGTGTTCAACTTTCTAGTTTATCTACAATATCCAGTAAATTTAGTATCATGAGGATATATTAATAGAGCAGCATCAGTATATTGGAAGTAAGTTGATTGTTGAGATAAAATGTTTTGGAAAGATCCAAACCCGAGAAATTCCTAGAAATTACATGCCATCACTCCTACAAAATAGTTAGAGCCATAGCAAAAATATTAACCCCCTCTCTTTGAAACAATAAGTCCATCACATATAAATATTCAGGTAACCTTGTTAAAAAACTAAGGGAAATAAATATGACTGACAAACTCATGGCCAGTCTAGATATAAAATTACTTTACACTAATATCCCTGTTGAAAAATGCTTAACTCTCTTAAAAAAGCATCTAACAAAATCAAAGATAACCCTCTCCCTAGCAACAGCTAATATAATAAAAATCTGTCGTCTCATCACCACTCAATAACAATTTTCACATTCAATAACAATTTTTACAAACAAAAATTTGGATTACCAATAGAATTGCCTCTCAGTAGAGTGATGGCATGTATTTTCTTATATCTGTAAAAGGACAATATGAATCAAGAGAAAAGTTTATCTTAGCTGATGTGTTTCATCCTCTGAGGGACTTTATCAAAACCAATGTGAGGATTTTATTTTGTAACAAGTATTTATATACAAGAGCAAAAATGATACTGAGTTTTCAAAATAAACTTGCTTGACTTTTCAGCTAATCTGATGAATATTTATGAACCAATAACATTTTTGCTTTTGTATATAAATACTTGTTACAAAATAAAATCCTCACATTTGCCTTGATAAAGTCACTTGGAGGACAAAATGTGTCAGCTAGGATAAGTTTTCCTTTTATCTTTATGCATATATATATATATATATATATATATATATATATATATCCAATTGATATATATCCAATTGACACCTGTACGTAAATAATTAAATTGTTGGAATTCAGAACAAATAATTAGCTTTAAATGAGATTTGAACTTTCATCCAATCAGCAATTTGCCCTTTTATAAAGTAATGCCCATTACTGCTGTTGATAGAGATATTAAATCTCTCTCTTAATCCTCTTTACAACTGATTTTCTTCCTATTTCATGCCAGTGATTATTTTTTACGCTTCATTTCATTTTATGGCATTTAAGTGCAAAGTATAGTTTCTGTAAGTTACAGTAGAAATTTTTGAGGACAAGTGTATTTATGTATGTAAATTTTGAAAATCTTAACTTGGCATGGTATAAGGCCACAACAGTTTTGTTCCAGCAGAGATCAAACTTTCTGCACTAGCTGCGAGATAAACTTGTTCTCAATTAATCACAAGCAACCTATATATGTATTATACTTATCTTAGTCATATTCTGTCAGTTTCTTTTTTAATTCTTGACAATGTAATCTGTTCTGATTCGAAATGCACAATATATAGATTGAGTGCTGAAACTTAAACAAATTTCAGGTGAAAAATGATAAAATTCAAAGTTTATTTATCAATTTTTTAATTCCTCACCCCAACATAGTTT
Source organism: Acanthosepion pharaonis (assembly GCA_903632075.3). NCBI lineage: Eukaryota > Metazoa > Mollusca > Cephalopoda > Sepiida > Sepiidae > Acanthosepion > Acanthosepion pharaonis. The sequence continues at coordinate 332,461 of CAHIKZ030001144.1, forward strand.
GTTAGTGCTGAGGATGATTAAAATTAACCATGGGAGGGGAAGAGTGACCAAGTAGCAATAAAGTCAGCAGACAGTGATAATAAAAGGCAAAGCCTATGTATGGGTTCAAATGCAGTTGGTAGTTGGTGGTGTTAAAATGCATTTTTTACACTTACTGCTAGATTTTTCTTTTATATATTTGTTATGGTGAATTAAATTGTCATATTTGTTTAATAAATTGTATCTTGGATATCACAGGTTACTTAAGCAGCTAACATAAAAAGTATATTTAGACTGTAAGATATTTTAAATTAGGAAATACTTTTCAAAATGTAGATCAGATATGGAAATATAATACTACTTCTGCTTAGTACTAAAACTAAAGTATTTGATATATATTATATGAAAAAATTAAACAAATTCGGATACATTAGCTAATATAGACCATCATTTTCATATGAAGACAAACAACACTTAGATTTAAATACATTTATCCACCCACTTCAATTGAAATCTATGCCAAATAACTTAATAGGCTTACAAGATCCCTTAAGCCAAATGAGAGGGAGATAATCATTGCATTGTTTTATGCCAAATCCAAATCTGTTTGCTACTTGTATGTGGGTGTACGAAAAAACTAAGAGGGAGTCAAATACCATTGCTTTTCAGTTTAAGGCACTTGTCACTGAATGACCTATTGATGTATTGATTATTTCTTATTTGATATCATGATAATTAATATATAGTTGTATTAATTAGTAACATTACTTACTTACTATTGAGTGTAGTTATTAAATAATGTTGCATTTCATTAGAGTTAAACTGAGTTTTCATTCTAATATCTAACCACATGCTGGGGAAGATATTCCAGTACAATTATATATAGTGACATAGCACAAGCACTAAATTTAATTTTTAGGAGCACAAAAAAATTAATTAGGTTGAGAAAATAACAGCCCATGGCTAAGGAGGAGGTAAAATAGTTTAAATTGCCCGGGGCACTCAAAACCCAACCTATGTCATAGTATGTATGTATTTGTGTGTGTCTATCTATCTATCTATATATATATATATATATATATATATATATATATATAAGAAAATGTGCTCTTTGGTAGAATTTGAAACCTGCATCCCCCTTTGCAAGAGGAACCAGCCTGATCTGGTATGCTTTTACTGCTCAGCTACAAAGAGAGTCATCACAATAAAGCAAGGTACTATTATACTTTTATTTATTTACATATACAGGTTGTGATGGGTAAATCTTTGCAATATTATACTTTTAATTTCATGCATGAGCATTGTTTGTTTTTGATTTTGTTGACTGTACATTATAATAGGGTCACTGTCTGTGAGAAAAGGAGCACTATGACACAATTCATTCAGCCAGAAATTTGGAAACAACATTTGGTATTTGAGCTGGAACATTTCAGAGTGTTTGGGTGTCAATCTGAGCATAGTGCAGAGGATTGGGAAAGAGTTAGATGAGTCTAATAGTGATTACAAAGATACGGCAGCTCAGAAAACCCACTCTGGTCATTCTGATAAGAAAAGAACTCACAAATTTGTTGGTAAGGACCTCAGACTAAACAGGGAGGTATACATCAAGTGCCTTGAGGAGGTAGTACTGTGCTGGATCAAGAGGGTCGCAGCTGGAAGACCCTATGTCTGACCCTATGTCTGACACCATGTCACACAAGCAGAAGAACTCAATTATGGCTGTCAGACAATTTCTGCAACCATATCACCCAGTACATCTGGCAACCTAACTCCCTGACTGCAACTCCTTGATTATTAAGTCTGGGGTGCAGTTGAGTGAGAGATCAACAAAACTCCTTGTAATACCAAAGGTAAAATGAAGGCAAGGATTATGACAGCATTTACCAACTTAAACAAGGAGACCATCCAGAATAATAGAATAGTTGTAAGAGATTCTGATGTCATCTGGAAGCTGTGGTTGACGCTAATGGTAATTTTATTGAATAAATTTACTGTTTAGTATTTTAACTTAGTATATATATATATATATATATATATATATATATATGTATTTTAACTTAGTATATATATATATATATATATATAAGTTTTTTTTATTCAGTTGAGCATACTTGAACTATTATGCTTACCATCACATTCCTGCATCAAGGTCTGACGGTCATTAGAGTGGCATTCTGTGTCATAACATAGCTGATCACTGTAAGTGGTTGCTGGGCAACCAGCCCATCTTGCACCATGGCTAGGTGTGCTGAGCAGTAGATCATTCACATGATCTTGTTTTGCTTGGCAGCAGTGTCCTACAAAGAACATTCTGCGTTAAGGAATTGCTCCGTTATGCTGTGATTTAGTTGGATGTTGTCTGCAAGAGATGTTAAGTATAGCTCTCAGCATCTGAGTGTAGGTTCCATCAAGCTTAGACTCTAAGGTTTTAGTTAATGTCCAAGCAGTGGCACCATACATTAAATCCACAGTGGCTCAAAAGAACCTCTGTCTGGTAGATCAGATTTCCAGATTACATCCATTTTATTCAAGGTAGTCAAGGCTTTAGCTATGCAAATTTTCACATACTTTTCAGTAGAATTTATCTTGTTTCCTAGGTATGTAAATGATTCAACAGATTTTATTGATTCACTTGCGACAGTTTGTATTGAGCCTTGCTGGTTGAAACCTATGAATTTAGTTTTAAAGGCATTGACACAGAGTCCAACATTGTTTGGAACATTTTCTAGATGATGTTGAAGAACTGTGGTATTGGTAATGGTGTCTGCAGTGATAACTGGCTCATTGGCATTGTCAACACCTGTCAAATATTTTGCAGGACATCGATTGAGAGTTTTTGTGATAATTACTTTATCACCAAGATGATGATGTTTGTCGAGGGAAGTTCTCAATACATTATCAAGGGTGATAACAAAGAGAAAAGGTGCAATGGTGTCACCCTGAAGGACTCCTGCTTTGATGTCAAAGAAGCTACACATACACACAGAAAAAGAGAGAAAAAAACAACACCAATAAATAGTGCATAAATTATGTTTCAACTTAGTATTTAACAAAATGTTTAATCTATAGATTATTCATTAATTTTCTTTACAAAATGTGATAGAGCATCATTGTAAATAAAACATTATATTTCTTCTTAAATCCTGGCTCCACATGTGCCTTCAAAACATCAATGTATGTCTGAGTTATTGTCTTAACAACATCTGGAACTTGCCATGGGGCTGCCACTTTACTACCTATAATTCTACCCTAAAACATTGCACCACATCAGCCTTGTTGATGTCTCATCCTGTCAGAATGATTTTTCACCAGTAATCACTCAGTCTTTTCTCCATTCATCTATAGAATAGCACTACTTTATAGTGAAAAGAAAGGTTAAAGAATTGGTCTTCATGGATTCTGCTACTCATTTCATTTGGCTCTCCTTATGCATATCTTAAAAGTGGCCTAGTGATCTGTCTTACATGTTTGGCTACTTGATTAAATTTTCTTGATTCAAAATATATGTGACACTTGATGTTTTTTTTCAAGTTGAGAAAATACAACAGTAGAAACAAAGAAGCTGATTGGTAAAGCTTATGAATAGGATTTGTTTGTCATGAACAGTTTTTTTTAAGTTCAAGAAAAGTAACTTTGATTTAGAAAACAACTCCATTTCATTTTGAAATTGACCATTTGTAAGCTCTTTTGAAGGATGATTTTAAAGAAATGGAATTGACTGAAAAATTTGGTGTTGATCATTCAACACTTGTGAGATATTTGCAAAGAATGGAAAAGGTTTCAAAATTGCAAGAAAATAAGTCCCACATTCTTTGTCAAATTAGAGCATTGGAATGCATCTCGCCACCTGCAAATGTAAATGTTTGGTTGATCACAAAAGTTACAAACTAATTCTACCTTCAATTTGTATCATAAAGGTCATAGACTAAGTCTACCTTCAATGGCCACAGAGGTCAAATTAGACTTTATCTGTTCTACCATTTATAACCAACTATCTTACCCATTTTTTTAGAAATGGTAGACTAGTCACTGGGCATTATATTATTATGGCCTTGTGGTTACTGATGTAAAAACAAAAGAAATCCATTCATAAATTGGTGATAAACAGGAAAGAAAACATTTGTATTTATTCAAATAGCTAAACATTAGAATTTTAGCCATTTTTAAACCAATGGAACATGGTGAAACTGAATAGCATTTAACAGGTGTTGACAGAAATAAAATACATGTATTTGCATGAATAAAAAACATAATGGTGAAAAATTGAAATCAAAATGAAGTTTTTTCTTAAATAATTCTTACTGTAAAGCAGCAGGACAAAACTAGATTTTTTTGTTTTTTTTTTATTTGGAGCAGGCATAAACTCCTTCCATTTCCAACTCTTGAACAGGCAACATATATAAATTGACCATGAGAAAAGCAGAGTTGCATAAGTTGTAACTTTCATTGACTCACCTTGTGATTTATTAATAGTCATTACAAAACTTGCTCTGACTGGGAATTGCAATTGTTTAAAATCAAAAGGCATATCTGTTGGAATCAATGAAATTCTTGGAATCAGTACAGTCTCTCCTTCCCTTGACCAGTTATAATAAGAGCTTCCAATAAGTGAGGTAACATTTTCTTCATAATAAGACGTGTACCATTATATAACTTTGGAAGATCAAGATTTCTTAGCAGCATTAATGGTACTCCTTGTTTTACTACCAACTTGTGTGATGTCATTCCTGGAAGATTCAAAGAATTCAATAATTCAGTAGGGAAATTAACTGCTTTCATCTGGATCCACATTTGTATCATTGAATAGGTATTTCCTTTTTTTTGTTGGGATATCTTACAGAATCTTCTGATTGATAATCTATACTATTTCATTTCTGGGAGCCAAAATTTGTTCTATCTCATAACCAATCTGTATTCTGGAAGTTATCTGATATATTTAAAGATTAATTTCTCAATGCTCTCAACCAGAGTGCCAAAACTTTCAGGAAAACTGATTTGTTCATCTTATTCTTATGAAATTTCTCCATTTCCAATTTTTAAAAGGAGGTCATTAAATTCCTTTGCTGTTCCATCTCCAATGAGTTCCACTCTTATATTAGTAGTCAAAAAGTGTCTTTCAATATGATCCCACAAATCAGAATTTTTCAGGCAGACATGAAGTTCATCTGCAGCTGTTATTCATTTAAACAACAGGGAGTGTTTGTCTGAAATCTCCAGATAGCAGAATTGTTACTCCTCCCATGAGTCTATCATTTTGTCTGCTATCTTTTAGTGTTCTGTCTAAAGCCTCAAATGCATCCTTCTGAGCCATAGTCTAGGCATCACAGACTATGAAGCAAGTCACCTGAATTAGATTGGCTAAGTTTGTACCCCTATTTATGTTGCACACTGGATTGCCATTATAGACCAAGTCTAATGACAGTTTAAATGTTGAGTGAGCAATTCTTCCACCAGTAAGCAAAGTAGCTGCTATTACAGATGATTCTACAGCTAAAGCCATTGTTCTTTGCACCTAACTGAAGGTAAATGAAGATTAGTTAGGAGTCATTTTGTCAGTACCTCCAAGTGCATCCAAAAAGAAAATTCCTCCAGCAGAATTGTTGATCTTTAACATAATCTTATTGTAGATGACTCTCTGATCATTTGTAAAAAGAGATGTATTTGGCTGTATTTGATGGATAAGCTCTTCACTATTTAAGGGATCAGAATCTCTGTTTGGTTTGGGAAGTTCAAAATGGGACAGTTCTTTTTGTGTCATTCTATTTTACACAGTGCAATGTTCACAGTCCTTGGGTTCATTTGTATGGCTAGTCCTAGATGAACCAGTTGCATATAATGAAAAATATCTTCACCCACAGCTTCTTGGTGTTTCATTCACAGACCCATTGGATTTGAAATTTGACATGTAGCAATCATAACAGCAAAGAGATCCCTTATTTGCTTTGGTGATTGATATGAAACTGCCTCTTGTAATGTTTGGTCCTAATGCTCATCACTTTCTCTAATTCCAAGGTGAATGCATGCCTGTCTGTCTCAAGAATAGTTCTGTCAGTTGTTTTCAAATTTTGAAATGATTTTGCACCCCTGACATTATGAAGAAGAAATTGAAGAAGCATTCAGAATTTTTTGGATGTACTGTATAAACTCAATGAAGTACATCACTACATTTAATAGCAGGTTCAGTTGGATGAGGTTCTCCTCGCATTCTTCTGTGGTATTTTCCAGATTTGAGTGTGTAATATTTAAACACTTCAGGATAGAGAATTTTTTGGCAAAGTCATCAACATTGCATAGGTTAAGGAATGCCATCAGGGTAGTGTTATTAGACATTCAATCAATTCCTGAGCATTGTCTTCAGTAAAATACACTGCTGTCCATTTTCAAGATGAACACTCAAGTGCTGAACTGATGGATGTCTGTTGTGAATGTTAAATGAAAAAATTCTCCAGGCAGCCTCATTGCTAGAAATGTATTTTCCTGACTGAAATTTTTCTACTTCATTGTGGTTGTCAGTGGCAATCACAGCTTGCTCACTCCCCATATTTATGTACTTACACACATACTTTATGAACTTAACACTGTTACAAAATTCCACATTAATGTGAGCATTTAATGTTTTGTACAGAAGTGGACTATAGGGAACAACCCATTTGTTGTCTAAAAGTATATTTTGTCCATTTCTTTCAGGGTTGAATGCTCTATCTTTAATCTTTCTTCTTCTGTAACTTGGGTAGCTAACTGTATCCATTTTTGTGTGATTGACAAATTTTCTTGGAAATCTTTTTGCACATCTGTTGTCAACCATGCAGGGGCAATTGAAATTCAAATAACCACATGGTCCATGAATCATGTGTCTTTTTACTATTTCCAAAGACCTGGATCTTCATTAGGATTTGGCAGTTCTGCACTGACGATAGAATCTACTTGATTTGGATTGATCTTCTCTTTTGCTATTCAATTGAATACATGTGACATTTTACTGGTCCAAATATTTTTTCTTATTTGATGAGATCCATCAGTTTGTTGACCTTCAGCTTAAAAATCCTAGCAACAATAGCATGCCTATCTAAAATCTCAGGCTAATTCAGATTTGTAACAAACCCTGTGAATGGTCCACTATTTTGGTCCACCTGTAAATAATGAAGGAAAAATAACTACATGCCCTGCATTGACACTATTGCCATCATTCTGAATTGCATCCTTTAGGTGGATGTATTCCTCTGTCCTTAGTTTATTTTGATTCATTTTGATAAAAAAGTAACCTTTCTGATTCAATTTTTATATACATATACACCAAGAACTAGTTGCTTGAATCTGAAGAGATAATTATAACTGTTACTCTTTAACATAATTCTGTATGAATAGAATTCTATGGCTGATATTTTTTAGTTTGTGGTTAATCCAGTGTTCAAATGTCCTTTCCTGAGGAGAAAATGGTATCCATCTGTTTCTTGCCAGAGACTAGTGGATATTGTAATGCATTATAAGTTTCTGTGAGTTTCTGCAACTTTTTTGAAGACTTCCATCTTGTCTCTGGAGAACAGTATCCTTTTTGTCATACTCTTGGCCAACCATTAGGATAGCTATATCATTGGTACACAGAGTATTGAACCTCCTCTGGTGCTCACCAGAAGGCTTTTTGTCAGCTCTAATCAAAATTCTGAAATCTTCCATAGTTCATTTGAATTCCTTAATATAAACATTGTGCTCATGCAAAAATTCTTGAAGAATCAATATAATGTCAAACTTCAGTTTATCAAACATATTTCTTCTGGTCTGTGCTTATGCGTGATTACTTAATTGTGGTAGAATAAAAAAATAACTTATTTATTTATTTATTATTTGTTTTAACCATTTCACTCCAAGTAAGGCAGGCAATAAAACCACTGAGTATGAGAGAATAAGAAAAAGAAACAAAACATTATTAAGGTGAGAGAACAATAAAAGAACAGGAATTATGAAGACAGAAGATAATGATTAACATTGCATTGAAATTTCTGAAGTTCAAAGTTGACTGGAAAGAAAGTGTTTTGATAAAAAAGTAAGAAAAATAAAACTGATATACACTTTTTTCAAAAATAATAAGAATGTTTACTCTAAGATATTTGGATAATATTTTGCTTTCTAAAAATATATTTTCAATGATTTCTTTCTTTTGTGATGACTGGAATGCTAAATTATTTCTATTTCTTATCCTGCCTGCCAAATAATGAACTGATAGTCATCAACAGAATATTTAGTCCTATTCATATATCAACCAAAATGTTATGCATACCACAGAACTTCTAAAGAGTTGACAGAGAGGGTCAGCTAGTGAATATCTTACACCACTTATGCCCACTCCTTAGAGGTGAGAAAGGAATGCTTGCAGAGAAGGATGGTAACAAATTTACAGTCTATCTTACTGGCATGTTTATTGGAAGGATTTTATAAATTCAGAACTACAACAATATCACCTTTGTCATAAAATATTTGTATCTATACTAAATGATTTTTTAAGACAAAGGCAATTTAAAAGTGACAGAGAGAAAGAGAGTAAGAGGATCAGAGAACTTTTGCCTTTCACTTAATGAACAAATATGATAAAGAAAAGTGAAAGAAAATCTTGCAGTTTTAATTATGTCCTTCCATTAAATATCAGTCACAATAGCTCCATCTAATTAAGTTATGGTTTGAATAGCAGGGTAAGCTGGGCTCACTATCTTTTGGTGGCAAATGATCACTTTGAATTCCAAAAGCCAACAGGAAACCACTCCACTATTTATGTATTTCAATCAGGAGAAGATCAAAAAATGTCGTTCATATAATCAAATGAAGGTCCAATATTTAACAATGAAAATAGATTTAATTTCTCCCTTTCAACCACCATAATAATAATAGGATAGACTGACTCTGTTTTTATTTTCTACTAACCAAATTTTTGTGTCAATGACTTGAATAATCATTCTTTCTCTTTCAATCCATGACTGTGAATTGAAGAATTTGAATCTTCAAATTTTATTAAATTAACATATTTTATTAATTATTCAGACTTACATCTTTATGACAGGTGAACTCTTCAGCTTTTCACAGGTGAATAATAATCATTATTTTCTCCCTAATTTCTGCATCTTTACTAGTGAAGAAAAAAACCTTCATCTTAAACAGAATATATCTATATAAAAAATAGAGTTCAAACCATATCATGCATGCACATACAGATGTGTGTGTATGTATATATACATATATAATATGTGTATATGTGTGTATATATGTGTGTATGTTTGTATATGTATATATATATGTGTGTGTGTGTGTGTGTGTGCGTGTGTGTGTGTGTGTGTGTGTGTGTGTGTGTGTGTATATATATATATATATATATATATATATATATATATATATTTAAAAATGCAGGAAAGCATTCTTCTTAAAGGATCCTTTTCAATCAACACTTTGTCAGAAGAGTATGTTGGTAAATATTAATTGACAAAAAGACAATTCATACTGTGAGAAAATATAAGGAGGAGAAAAAAGGAATCACAACTAAAATACAAATTTATTAATAAAAACGGGGGTGGGGGGAAGGAAGGGAATATATTAGTAAAAGAGCCAGTGTAAATGGTTTCTAGTGGAAAATGGAAAAATTCATGCCCGTACCTCCTAAAAGACAGGGAGAGCAAACAAAATGTTCTTTCTGTCAGCACAGAGATAGCTGATGTAACTCAATAAAGATTATTTCCAATATACGTAAATGAGAACTGAGCTCTGCACAAGACAGTGAAAAAATTGTCACTATATCCTGCTGCACACATTGTATAGAAAATGCTGACCAGAGACAACATGTAACCTAATTGCTGAAAGACCTGATTTAACACAGGCTGACACTCTGTTGGTTAGTGTCTAATTTTTCCTACCAAGCCAAAGTAATTCAAATATATGGGACACAGGGCAGGACCAAAACCTACTAGAGCTTTGAAGCATTTAATTTTTCATTCAACTACATGCTTGATGATGTTCTAAGTATAACTATTGTTACTGAAAATGCTATAAATGTTCTCTATTTCTTTGTCAAATCTGCAAGGAGAACATATCACCAATGCACGATGAACTAAGGTAGAAATCAGTTTTATCTCTCATATGTAGGATGAACCAATCAATGACAAAGGAAAGCTTATTAATTTTAATGTCTCCAAAACTAAGCTGCTCTCTATTAATCAAATTATTATTGAAACATTTCAACTCAGGTAACCACAGCGACACCAAGTGACATTTCTTTTTCAAATCAAACCAATTGATCATTTCCTTTCTCAAATGCTTTCATTAGTGGTACCTTACTAACATTTTATCCCTTTAATCACCTGAAATCCCTGGAAAACTATTTATTGTCAGAATATTTGCCATGGATGTGTTGTTTTTCAAGACCAGGAAAACATTTTTTTATATTTGCTTTGTAAACATTTTCATTTTTGTGTCAACATCTCATCTAAGAAGTGTGGTCATCATGTGTCTCAGCATTTATAATCCACCTTAAGAGGGTTGAAGATGACAAATCTCTTCGTAGAAGTTTGAATATCATTCATTTAGATTGATAGACAGTTGGGGAAATACTGAGTCAGTTATGAATCAATAAATAAATGTGCAAGCCATGCACTTCAGCACTCTTAAGGAAAGATAGCATTTACCTCTATCATTTACAATATCTCTAAGCATTTTTCTAAATAGTAGTCAACCTTGTGGCACTATAACATATACATTGCACTTTTAAGAGACTTAAGTGAGAGGAGGTGTGTAGATGTTTATAGAACAAGTGAAATGAAAGCAAATAAATTTTATAATTGAGAAAAGACAAAGTCTGAATTCTTTTTTAATAGTTCACTCCAAGCAAGGTAATAAATCCACTAAGATGCAAGGTGTAAGTGTGAGAAAATATGAGTAAAATTATTAAGGAGAGAGAACAATAAAAGAACAGGAATTAAGAAAACAGAATATAATGATTGATATTGCATTTAAAATTTTGAACATCAAAGTTGACTGGAAAACAAGAAGCTGGAAGAGAATTCCACAAGTGAGATACGCGATAGAAGAAACTGTTAGCATAGAACTTACAGTTACATCTAGCAGCCATTTTAACTGTAAAATGATTAAACCTTGCTACCAATTTAATACTGCACTTAAATTCATAAAGTTTATTATTTAATGCTTATGACTTCTTTAGCATGTCTGATGATAGTGACTCAGTATATTTCAAAACATCCTGCAGATACATGTTCTGAGTACACAAAAAAGACTTGGTTTCAATTTCTCATCTCCGCACATTCATACTTTAGCTGAAAACCTTTCAGATGTACAGTTTGACAAGAACTTGTCAGCTGACATATCTACAGCAAGTGACATACAAACCACTAATTGATATGCTCTTTCTCCATGAAAGTCTTACAACTAAATGTTTCCTGATTTTCCCACACAATATGCTGACAGACCTCTTTTTGTACCAATGCACCAGATAAAAATAAACAATTGTTCTTGTTAAGTTTTAAACTTGTCTTCTCATCCTTTTTTTTTCCTTGGTTTCCAACACTAGATAACATGCTGAAAATTTGAGATTGATGCAAATTATGAATAATGAATTGTCCCATTATATTTGGTATCATACACATCATTGTATCATATTATAGCCTGAATCAGATGCTAAGCCTCTAAGGATGGTAAATCTCTCCCAAAATTAAATGGATCATGGAGAAATCAACTCTTTTACACACCCACACACTACATGACAGATTTCTCAAGATTAATTTTAGCCACAGTAACCATCTCATACATCTAGATTTCCTTGGTGACCTCTTCTATTTCAGTATTGCTTGTCATAGAGATATTGGCTGGGTAATGTAATCACATATGAATAAAATCTTCATAGATACCTTTAATATTTAAAAAATGTAATTACAGAGTAAGGGTGAAAGCTGATAATTCTGACAAATAGATCAGACTAAAGTGAAAGTCTCTGACATTATTTTGTTTAACTCAATCACAGCTCAAAGTACAAAAGATTAACAGGAATGTTGCAGCATGTAAGAGCCTGAAAAATTGATGGTTGAGCTTATTGAACATAAATCTAAATTGATCCACACAGATTCTGTTGTATTGTATGTCTTCTATAATAATTTGAAAAAAGTCAAAGTTATCTTGAAGTTTAATTTCCCATAATGTACTTTGATTGATTTTATTTTTACAACTTATCAACCTTTTATGAATTATTTAAAGACAAAATGTAGTTGGGAGTGTAAGAATAATTATTCTTTTTTGCAAGTTAATATTGCATTAACAATTCCTCTCAGTGGAGATCTCTTCAGATCTTTTGTTAACTTCTAGTCAATTAAAATCTAAGAACTGTTGAGATTTATCTACCCTGATTTTTGTTGCTATCTGAGTGTTGGGATTCCAAACATTTAACAAAAACAAAACAACAACACATCTTTTAAATGAAACATATAAAAGGTTATTTTCTGGAGGAAAATTAGAAGCAGAATGTCATTTGGAATAACATTTATATATTCTTTTCAGAAATATACAATAGCAATAACAATAAAATGTTCAATTTTCCTTGCAGTGAAGTTGTCCTATGAATTAATTAAGTGTTCTTAGTGCAGTGTGAGATTCTGGACAGACTTACTTTATGACAGTCAATGTAATGTGTTTGTGAGCCCATAGACAAAGCTTAGTCAGCAGCTGCTGGTTATTCCATTCTATTGTGTGCATGGACAAGGACTTAGTCAGTGGTTGCTGACTCATCTCTTTATTGAGTGCATGTGTTTGGGTGCTTGTGTATACATGTGTAGATCAAACTGGCCTCCAAGATTGTTTTGAACCTTGAGAAGCAGTATGCTTCTATTTTTATATCTATAAAGGAGATCAAAAATATAATTTCGCATAGAAGGGTGAACTTTGTGAATACAAGATTTTCATTAGTTAGAAAAAATTTCATGCTGACTCACGAAAATATTTTTCTTGAATTTGCAGCAATGGTGAAAGGAGTTATTTTTGTTATTTTCCTAACTGGTCAACATCACACAGAGGGGGACATTGCCTATGTTTTGTCCCTCTGTTTCAACTAAGTCCATTCACACTGTATTTGACTAATTAACAAAGTACTCTTTATAACTCAAAGACAATTCTTAACATAAACAGACATTAGGACTTTTTTCCACTAAGACTGAACGATTTAGTCAGTTATGCACTAAATTCTGTCACATAATAACTCCATTGACTAAACTTGTGGTATCATCTTTTTTTTTTACAGTGAGGTTCACCCTGTACAAGGTCTGAGGTCCACTCAAGGTAGAGGGTTGCAGTAAGAGGTAGTTTATGTGGATAGGATGGGAAGATGATGATTAAACCCTAGACTTAAACAGGTTAAGTTTGTTATGATTGGGGAAACATTCTCTTGAGAGTCTGTTCCATAGAGCAATGGTTCCCAGGAAGAAGCTGGTGGACTGGAACTTAATTTTCACCAATGGAATACAGAGGGAATGTGGGTGGTTTGCTACTATGTGAGTGTCATGGCAGGTCTTGGCTGTGAAGATAAGAATTGGCAGAACCAAGTAATGCAGTTTGTCCAAGACCATTGACAGGCTTGCTACATCACACATGTGAGAGAGAGGTTGGGGCTGGAAAATAATTTGTTACCCACAAGGACTCTGATACAATTTTGGACCCTTGTAAATGTAGAGGATAAAATTAGAAGTCAGATACTTACTGGAGTGGTACAGAGAAATTAACAATTTTCCTGCATTTTTAGCAATAGATCATATGTACAAGTTCCACTTGAGGTCAGGGGTAAGTTTAAAGCCCAATAGTCTCTCAAGACATGGAGCCTCCCTGAGGGGGCATCCATTTATTGTGACTTGTGGTAGTTTGGGGTCCATTCAGCAATGATGGAATGTAACTTGTTTGGTTTTTGAAGCATTGAATATAACCAGTTTTTTCCCCAATGAGAAGTAAGATTTGATGAGAAATCAGCTACCAATCTCTGAGGTAGTTTTAGAGGTGCTCATATATATTATTAACATGGATATTCACAAATGATCTGAGTATATTCTTAGGCAGATCATTTATGTAAAGTAAAAAGTGAGTTGGTCCTAGAAGTGAACCCTGGAGAACGCTTGTGTTGATTGCTAGTGTCCCTTAACTATGAAAAGCAGTTGTAAACTGTATATAAAATTTATTTGTTGACTAAAACACATGTCTCCTTTTTAATTATATTATGTCTAGTTCAGCATGTTTATTACTGTGCTTAATAGAATCCTACTTTTATTTCTTATCATTTCCTCAAAAAGAGGACAGTCATTACTATCTCTTGTTGATTTCACTCTCCATTTAGTCTAAATGATCTAATACTTACCAGTTGAAGAACATTGTTAGTAAAATATTCATTTTCATGGACAAAAAATGAGTGAGATGATGATAATTCTCTGACAAACTACAATTTAATATTTTGGAGTTCATTTGTATGAACATCTTCCTCTTCTCTTTGTAGCAACTAACACAAAGAGAAGTAACTAGTGATAAGTGAGTGACTAAAAGCATCTTTAAAAGGAAATGAAAAGAAAAAGGAGATTTTTCACACTAGTAAAAATAAATGAAATGTATCTGAATTTTACACAAAAGCTGAGACATTTGGGTAATCAGTATTTGATCATGAAGTGAATTTTTCCATTAAGGTTAATAAATTTTTGTGTGAATTTTTTATCAATATTTCCAACAAATTCTCATTTCCATACAATCTAAAAGAAATATTTCTTTTATTACAAACCACAGACTTCAAAATATACACAAAAATCAGCTTACAGACAGATATGACTTCATTGTCAAAAGGTAAATAAATTGCACTGTTGAATATTATAGTCACTTGTTCAAAGTCTAATTTTTATAAATTCATTTATGACAAACCAACAAAACCACATTCACATATAAATTCATCTTGACTTTGTTTATGTTAGTATCTATTTAAATGTAATTTAGTGAAAAAAATTCTCACTGTAAACTCTATACACTGTGGGAATGTTAGTGCTTGATGCACAATATTTATTGAATATGAGTTACATTGTTGGAAAGTAGTGAAAAATAAAAACACTGCTACAATTCTTCTGAGTGACAAGGGCCACTTTGGGTTGATGAAATATTTGTGTGGAACTTTTTTATAATGACTGGTTTGCCATAGTTTTAATTGGTTTGGCATCAAAGAAATTTGTGAATTCTTGGAATAAATATAACTGGAAGTGAGTTTTATTCTCTTGCAGTCTTAAAGTGAGAGTATTTCCTTTGAATTTCATGGAGCATATCAGACTATTCCACTAAGCTGGTTAGACAAGGTCCTTATTAGAATTTTAATGATGCACCTATGCTTATTCATCGATTACACTTTTAGTACACATTTTGTGAAACATAGAGAAATAATTTTCTGGTTAATCTTTTGATACTAATATGGTGATAAACAAATATGACAGCCTCAAGTATAATTTGTAGAGGAGACCACAAATTCCTGGAAACTATTCAGTTCTAATATTCTTTGCCAATATTTGAATCTATTCTTGCATATGGGTCCTTGTATCTAGCTTCTTTACTTATTGATAAGTGAGGTAAGTCAGCTAAATAGGTGTCATAACTTTTTTGAAATAAAACAATTTTACAGGTGCTCTATTTTTAATCGGTTGCTGTCCATCCTGTAAAGTACTTCTCAGTTCTTTATGTGCAATTCACTAGTCATAATCACTTCAGATTACATTCTTTTTAACCTAACTCTAATTACCATAACCTGATATTTCTTAATTGGCAAGGAGACCCATTCTAACGTAGAGCTATATCACAGCTCCCTGTCTAACAACTTTTTCTAACTCTTAATTTCAGCTACATCACTAGATTGAATTGTTTACTACGTTTATTGGCAAATGACCCACTTCTGTTTTTAAAATGACAATCCCTATTGAATCTTACTGAAACATTATTTCCAGAAGTAGCACTTGCCCAGGATGTTTTTAACTTCTATAGCCAGTCATCCTATTTCTTACTGTAGTATATTCTATTGGGTCAAATCCAAAATGGGAATGTAGATTTATTGTAAAATTTTTCCCCTTCTCAATTTATAGGCAGAAGCACACAAATGCATGCTGGGATTTCTTCCTCTCCAATAAGATAGGCCACTTGTTGGTATCATCTGATTCCATCCTGATCTGTCTTGCCTTGAAGTTAGAATGCTGTGTTTGTTTATCCAAATTTGCTCTTGTGTGTCAATCCCAATTCTTAGTTTGTGAACTTTTTGCCATATTACTGTTGCATTGCCTTATTGCTGCTAATTTATCATGCATATATTGTTTGCTTGCTTTATATGATTTTTGCCCTGTCTTTTTTTGTTATTGTCTATTGCAAACTTTGTCAATTCTGTTTGTCAGTTCTGCCATTTATTTACATTTAACCATGACCACTCATTCTACATATTCAATTCCAGATAAGACTGCAACCTAGATACACAACAATTTGAAAACTTAGGCATCTAAACAAACTTCAGTCTATTAAAGAATTATGATCTAATTTCTTTAGAGCTGTGATGATTTTGTAGTGCTTTTTGTAAATCATGGTGGTTAAGGGAGAGGTAATATCAAAGGAAGAAGATAGTGGCTGTTGAAGGGACTATTTTTTAATTTTTATATATTATAGTTTTTTTTTGTGAGGTTGAATATTTTAGAGCAACATGGTATGGAGGAAATAAAATGACTCCTTCCATAATTTTCAATATTGTCATGGTCTTTATTCTGTCATTTTTTTCTTTTTTCACCCACAACACTGTTTTGCAATTCCTACTTGAATTATGTATCACATCATAGGAAAGTGTATTCTTTTTTATAAGTCAGCAGAGTAACAACTATCATCATCTATGGTATAGTTTATGTCATCAATATAAACAGGGAAAGGCTTAGCAATACTAAATTATTTTCAAGTGTATAGCTGCTCTTTAAAAAGAAGCATATATAGCCCACCTAACTGCATATATATCAATATATATATCAATATATATATCAATATATATATCAATATAGTATAATAAATTTATTTTCATTCAGGATGAGAGCACCCAAAATAAATTATCCACTTGTTTTTGTTATAAAATTTTCAGGCAAATGAAAATTGATCAAAATTTGTCTTATAAACATATGGAAAAAATTAGGATGACTAAATAAATTTCATTAATTTGATAAAGTTTCTAGCATTTCCCCTTGTTATTGTGTCTGGGTTATGTTGGGGTGTTTACATAGAAGATCAAAGGTTCAGAAGAAATGACATACACTTGTAATGAGAGTGAGGGAAAGAAATATTTATTCTTCCAATTTCCATTTCTCCTGTCATGGGCATTGTTATATCTGTGATATAACAACTCCACATACCTCATGTATAGGACAGAATGGAGGGAATGGCTGTAAGGAAAAAGAATGGCAAACGTGCTTTGTACTGAAAGAGACACTTTTATTTATACAAAACTATATATATATATATATATATATATATATATATATATATATATATATATATATATATATATATATATATATATATATACATGTTCCACATGAAGAACTATATATTACATATATCTAGCAAAGCAAAAGTATAAGAAGGAACAAGGATGATCTTACATATAATTTGAAGATATTTCTGACCCAGAGAAGACTTCAGGTTTAAACAGGCTGGATTCATCTATGTCCTAAAGGGAAAAGACATCACGTGCTTGTAAGCTGGGGATGCAGATTTAGCTTCAGCCTGGGCCAAAGGCTCAGGCTAGAAGAAAGCAACTTTTATGTTTGGTTGCTATTCACAAACTGTAAATTGATTTCCATTTTGGGTCACTATGGTGTGATGTCATGAAACAGTCATCATGTTTTCACCAAAAGGAGATAAGCGCCTTCTGTATCCCTACACACTCTTATTAGATAACTATTTCTTCTTAATAAATAAAACCATGAATAACAACAACACTGAGATATATAACCATATGAATTTCAGCTTATAATCCATTTTTAGTTGTAATATTTATGATAACATGTTTGGTTGCGTAATATTTTATCATTCAACTTGAGGGTTGTTCATCATATTGAAAATACAGGTTTGCTCAGTTGAGAACACCTCTTGATATCTCTAAGTTTTTCATTTTTTAATTTATTCTGGTTGTCATTTCTTTTCAGATGAATGATAACAAGCACCAATCTAACTCAGTAAAGGTACATTGTAATTGTTGTCTTAAAAGCAGAGCATAGTGATTGAGAGATTGATTACTTCCTGAAAGTTGCACAGTCATTTTTTGTCAAAGTTCCCAAAGAGCTAGAAGCCACTGATTGGTATTCAATAGCAGTAGCCAAACATAAAATACCTGCTAAGAGTCCTAATACTATCAAAATATGAACAACAAATTTGATTTAAAAGAACTGATCCAATATGCAAACTTTTTGGATAACAACTGAGATATTACTCTATTTTTATTTAGTTCATGCCACATTGACTGATAAACTCCTACAACAAAAAATTCTCAAATTGCCATATTAGTAAAAAATGCACTCTCTTAAATTTTCAAAAAATTTCAACCTTAGCATTGTGACTGCATGCTCCACAAGTTTGTATCCGTTATCAATAACATGTTTCAAAAAAACATATTTCAATTCATATTATATTTTTTTGTTTTGGATACTACCTGAATTTTACCAAAAACAAAATAATTTCCATGCCTGAAGATGACTGAATTTACAGTCAAAAGTACTTGTGTATTTAAGAAAGACCTTATACAGCTTATAGTTTTAAAAAACAAGGACCATAACATTTATCAAGTGATTTGTAGGTTAATGCACCTTTAAAATTTTGTTAGCGAAGAGATTTCAACATATTATATCATTATCTTTACTAATTTACTTTTTGTATGAATGATTCATTATAATATAAATTGGACTACACCACATATTTGATATATATATATATATATATATATATATATATAGACGAGTGGTTAGACTGTTCACCTTTGGACTATATGACCTGCATTCAAATCTCATGATAGCTGATTTATTAGAAGTGATTTGACTTCTGATTTTATCACCCTGAGGAGGTAATCCCAGGATCCCCAGAATGTGGTGCTATTGAAAAGTTTCAGAAAACCAGATCACTGGTTGAGCCATGTTTGGTCAGTGAAATTGGATCTGTTTGGAATGTTGTCATGGTTGTTCTAGCATAAAGTCACAAGTCTTTATGACTGAGGGTTTGAGCATGTTGTTGAAATTTCTGATCATGACAGATTATGCACTCTCTCCCTCAGAAATTATAAGTAAGATTTGCTCAGCATAGATGATGTATAAACTACAGGTGGGCTCTGTGGATGGTGAAGAAACACAAATATGTCTAAACAGGGATTGGTTACCTGCT
Source organism: Acanthosepion pharaonis (assembly GCA_903632075.3). Lineage (NCBI taxonomy): Eukaryota > Metazoa > Mollusca > Cephalopoda > Sepiida > Sepiidae > Acanthosepion > Acanthosepion pharaonis. Next base: position 351,874 of record CAHIKZ030001144.1, read on the forward strand.
TTAGCAGATGGGTGTCCTTGAAAACACATAGGAAGCTATTATATATTACACACACACACACACACCCACACACATGTAATTTTGCTTTTGCATATACATATTTGTCTCAGGTGAGTCAAAAGAAACTGAAGATAAACTAACAATTATTCATAAATATACTTGACATTCAAAAGAATTTCTGCATTCAAAGAGGTCAAATTATTTAGAATCATAAGATTCATTGATATTTTTATTTGATGTTACAAGTTGATGATGATTTAAAACCCAAACCTTACATAAATATTCAAACATTTTGATATAATAAGACTTGATTTCTGTTGTGCTTCATATGAATCAGTCCATTTTGTAAAGAGTTTTCAAAAAATTTCAACTGAATTGTGGCACTAATTGACTTTATTAAAGTTTGAAATAGAAAGAGCTGTCAACCTCTTTTAAAGATGCTGTTGTCTTTCTTCTAATACTTTCCTTAATTGAAATGGATAACTAGATGCATTTTATGATCCAGACTGAGGTTACATATTTATATTAGCTTAATGAACCAAACGAAAAAGTTTTGAACATCTCTAATGCAATTAAAACTTATTGAGATTTCATATTTGTAGGTTTGTGATTATTTATTGCTTTTTATACTGCCTTGAACACAATGGGTGTAACCTGGAAATTTGATCTACCAGATAATCTCAAATAGAGATTCTTTTGTACCACTGTAGAGGCGGTTTTAATGTATGGTGTCACTGCTAAAACCCTTGAGTCTAAGTTTGTTGGAGCCTACACATGAATGCTGAGAGCTAAAATTAACTTCTCTTGGAGACAATATCCAACTAAATCACACAGCTGTATGGACCAGTCCCTAATATTTCTACAGTCTTACAAGAAAGCAGAATTCATTTTGCAGGACACTGCTGATGAGCAAAACAGGAAGTCATGACTGATCTACTGTTTTGGACACCTAGCCATGGAGCAAGATGGGTTGGTTGCCCAGTAAGCATCTATATTGAGCGGTAAATGACATAGAATGCCACTCTAATGACTTTCCAACCTTGATGCAGGACCTTGGAGTTTGGCACAACAGACTCATGAATGTTTGAGTTGGCTCAACTGAATAAAATCAATATCTCAAAGAAAGGAATATTTGTCAAGAATGATTTTTTATTAAAAAGAAAGAATCAACAGATATAACTGCTTCCATACAAATGTACCAAAAATGCATTTACATTTTGAACATCACTTACAATTTCATAAAACCATATTTTCATTGTCCAAACATGTATTTGTTAGTTTTTTCTTAGGCTAATTTCCTCCTGAAAAAGAAAGCATATTAAATAATATAAATTATAAATAATAAATTTACATGCATCTTTATGGACACACATACACACGCACACATATAAATATTAAAATGTATATATTCATTTATAAGTACCATATATTTTCACATTTAAGACAACCTTTAAATCCTAAAAGTCTCCCTTAAAAATTGGGGGGTTGTCTTATACTACAATTTTAAAAAAGAAACTTTAAATTCTGAGTGATGTTTGTCAGTAGGCTAACCTTGGTCTCAGTGTGATAATCAATAACATACATGAAATGATTCATATTATCAAATAAACTGATAATAAAAGTAATAAAACCATTTCCACCTTATATATTACTGGTATAACTTCATAAAAAATTGCCTATTTGAAGAATAATTTTGTATCAATGAAATAAACAATGCAAGCTCAGCTGAGAAAATGTAAATTTCATGTTATGATTGCATTCACAGCAATGGAATGTACTATCATCGTACATTACTGTACTGTTATTAGCAGTATTTTGTGATTGCCGAAGAAGTATAAGTAAATGGCCATTAGTACACCAGGCTGTTTGAAAAGAAGAGAAAGAAGAAGAATCAGTATTTACAAGAGATCATGTGTTGAAATGTAAACAAAAGAATGGTCTCTCTTTTAGGGAATGTGTATAGGAAAATCATGATATAGAATCGGTTTCGTTATTTCATTTATTTTGAATTTCTTAGGATACAGTAAGTAACAACATTTCCAATAACATTATCTTTATATAATCAATAAGCAGTCATCTTATACTACAAGTATGGGATAAATTCATGAAAATTTTCTATATTTTTTTACCTTGTCTTATCTAAAGGATGCCTTATATACAGTAAGTGTGTGTGTGAGGGATATGCATATTACTTGATGAAAAGCTGTACAGATTTCAACTAGTATCACAACTGCCAGACATTTGATAAGCATTCACATTTAGCCATTAGTTACTGATACGCATTAAAAGTATTCACTTGGCAAATCTAAATCCATCCATGTCACTAACAACTCAAGGTGGTTGATCTTTATGCAGATCTAATGGAGTCCACCCACAAATCCTTTTATCTACTTAACTCTTTAATCCTCTTGCTTTGTAAATGTCTGAATAAATTACTGAAAAGCTATAACTATAAAATATAGTTCACATTGACTGGTTGAAGTGAATGTTATTCTTGCCAGGAAGATATTTGTCAAAGCTTTACAAGTCACTGAGATGTAGCTGAATCCTGACTGGTATTCTAACAGTATTAGTTTTGTCTAACAAATACTTATTAACAAATCTCTGTATATTTGAATATAAATAAAATTATCTGAATGTTCTTTTCAGTTGAAATACAGTGTCGGAGATCATTTTGTATAGTTTATTATATCTTTACGTCTATTTAATAAACTAATTCCTTTATGTATAAAAAAATGTATCAAAGAAATAGAGAAAAAACAGAATCAAGAAATAAAGAGAAAGAAAAGTAACTATATCTTCTGTGATGAAAATATAGAGCTATGTTCTAGTTGGTTTACTAAAAAAGTAACAATTCATATATGCTAGAGAAAAATACTAATTGATTTTAATGAATCTATAATCTTCAGAGATTTTTATTTGGCAAATTAAAAAAAATATTTGACCAGTTCCACTTGTCATGAAACCTTTGAAGTGTTGAATGTGAAGTTAATGACAAACTGGAAAAATGAACAAGTCTGCTGAAATCTAGACTTAGCTAAGTGCATTCATTTTTATTTATGTATATAATGTAGGTGATAAATATTCCTTGTATATGTGACATATGAGTCCATGGGGAGTTATCTATAAAAGTAGGCATATGATATTTCTCTTTCTTAGAACACACAGCTTGTTTTTGACTTCAAAAATATAATAAGCATTCATGCACATACAGTTTTATATGAATGTGTAAATATTTATTATACCTCAAACCCCAAATCAGTGTGTGAATACATATATATATATATATATATATATATATATCTGTGTATGTGTGTATAAATGCAATGGATAAATTGTCATTTTAATTATGGAAAAATGAAAATAGCACTGACATCTCATTTTAACAGATAAATTTACCAAAATTACACAAAAATATCTTGAAATATGAAAGAATAAAATTATTCAATAAAATTGCCATTGGCTTCAACTACAACCTCCAGACGACTTAGGAATCTCCTGCAATTCTTCTGGATGGTCTCCTTGTTTAAGTTGGTAAATGCTGCCATAATCCTTACCTTCAGTTCACCTTTGGTGTTACAAGGAGTTCTGTTGCACTCAACTGCACCCGCTACATAATAATCAACGGGGTTGCAGTCTGGGGAGTTAGGTTGCCAGACGTAATGAGTGATGGGGTCACAGAAATTGTCTGATAGCCATGACTGGATTCTCCTGCTTGTGTGGCATGGTGCAGAGTCCTGTTGCCAGACATATTGTCTTCCAGTAGTCACTCTTTTGACTCAGGGTAATGCTACCTCCTCAAGGCAGTTGATGTATGCCTCTGTGTTGAGTTTGAGGCCCTTACCAACAAATTCAGGAGTTCTGTTCTTATCAGAACAATCACAGTGTTTTCCAATCTACCACACCTTCATAATGAACATTCATCCTCTCTTTCTAATTTCTCTGCACTCTCCTCAGATTGATACCCAAGCACTATGAAATGTTTGTATTGGAGCTTCCATCATGAATGCCAATCAGTACAGCATGTCATTTCCAAATTTCTGGCAGGGTGAATTGTAACATGGTGCTCTTTTTCTCACAGATGGTACCCAACTGACCTTTCTATACTGTGCAAGTTGACAAAATCAAAACTAACAATGCGCATGTGCAAAATTAAAAATATAAAATGGTGACAATTTACACATCACACACTGTATATATGTATGTCTGTGTGTGTGCATATATATATATATATGAATTTAGGTAAAAATGGCAGCGGTAAAAATGGCAACGGTAAAAATGGCACAAATGGATAAATAAAAAAAATGGCAAAAGGAAAAAAATATAGATGAATATCTCACAATGAGTTTATTAAAATCTTGGATACAATACATAATGGAAAAAAAATGAAGTTTGTCAAATTAAAAAGAATATTCAACTAAAGCTCCCCCCTCCCATGAGATTTTACTTTTTAGGCGATTATGTCTGAACACACTGAAAAACTTAGGTAAAAAACTATTATAGGTCCACTTGATGAAACCGAAAAAAACAAAACATTAATTATTTCAGAGGCTATCAGACAACGATAGGGTCAGACTGGTGCCAGTAAAATTTAAAATCTTGTCTGATGCGTTTTCAATCTTTTAATACTCAAGTGTGAAGTCTCTGAGAGGCGTCATATAGACATTTAACAAATAGGTGTGAAAAGAAATTCAAAAGGTTTGCTGAGGAATAGGGTAAGTGAACTCTAGAATATTTACTTCGTTTACCATAATTTAACAATAAAATAATTAAATTAGACTCTGAGAGTCAATACGAAATCTGTAAATGGGATTCTAACCTTCGCCTTACCGATTCCGATTAATCGTCCCAACACTAATATATATATATATATATATATATATATATATATATATATATATATATATATATATGTATGTATATATATATATATATGCATATGTATGTATGTATGTATATATGTATACACTAATACATTTATATATATATATATATATATATATATATATATATATATATATATAAAACACTAATTTACTTTTATATATATATATATATATATATATATATATATATATATATATAATTATTTATTTATATATGATTCCAGATCGCTACATAAGAAGTCTCATGTTTCAAAACAAGAGCCGAAAACTTCAATATAATTATTTAAATTAAATTGAGCTAAAATAAGCTCTGTTCCATCTTCAAGCGAAATTTTTTTTGGAATAACGTATATCTGAAATTTACGTGTTTTAAAAATTGAAATCAAAATTTCCATGGTAACAGCTAGGGCGAATTGTTTAAATTGGGTAGGCGAGGGTTGGGTATTAATAATAAGTATCAGTATAGAGTTACTTTCATAGATGTCAAGTCAGGGAAAGGTAAGGGTGTCTAAAGTTTAAACGGAAGTTGTATTAACCCTCGTCTAGATTGCATGTCTATGGAGATTTATTAATTTTTTTATTTTATTTTTTTTATGAAAGGGATTTGTGCATATAAAAAAACTGTCGTAACGTTTGTTTTTTGACGACTTCATAAAGGGTTATCTTTTTTGTAGGGTATTTAAACTATTTATTTGGGCTATGGATTATGAAGGGTGTTATATTGTATGCATGTTTTAAGTTAATTATTTAAACCATGAATCTGATGATTGGGCTATGGATTAAACAAGTTATTATATTTTATGCTTTTTTTAGCTAATAATTTAAACCAAAAATCTGATGATGTCTACAAAAAACCGTTAACTCGTGTCTATTGTTTAATAGATTATTATTATTTTGAAGCTTAATGATGTGCAATTTTTCATGGAGGCACAAAGGGCATGGGTCATCCCAAGTTTTACATGTTCTAGCCTTGTTAATAATTTTCCATTTAACTTTAGGTGTCCTATTTGTTTCCTTCCTTTTTAAATGAATAATTATATTTATGCTCTACTTTTGTATCGAGCACTATTTTTTAAAAATAATAACTAAAATACTAAGGGACTTTGGATTATTTACCTAACCAGTTCCTTCCTATTTTCTATAAATTTTCACACACACACACACACACACACATATATATATATATATATATATATATATATACGCACACATCTAATCCTAATGTCAGCTATCAATTATAAAATTAATTATAGTAATCAAATTCACTTAAACACGCTACGATTTGTGCTTTTACTGCAATTAGGAGTTGCAACCTAGCGCCCCCCCCCTAAAACTTCTAAAAATCGACATCGAAAATTTAAAAAAAAAATGTTTTTAATACTAGGAGCGGGAACTTAACCCCTATTTAAAACAAGAGGAGAAGGAGCCTAGCTACCACCCACCCCACTAGAGTAAATATCTATTTAAAAATATTTATTTTAAAATATTGAGTGGGGGACTTAGCCCTATTTTAAAATAGAGGGATGGGAGCTTAGGCCCATCCTTCTCGAACGGTCATAATTTTCTGTTGTCGAATTGCCATTTTTTCCTATTCATCCACTTTTGCCATTTTTTCCTATTTATCCACTTTTGCCATTTTTACCGTTGCCATTTTTACCGTTGCCATTTTTACCCTGCCATTTTTCCGTTGCCATTTTTACCACTGCCATTTTTACCGAGCACCATATATATATATATATATATATATATATATATATATATATATATATATATATATATTAAAAAGAAGAGAAGAGAGGTGCCGCAAACGTTTTTGGTTGTAATGTGGATTTATTTAGAAAAAAAATATTATGCTTTGTTTTACATAATTTTACGACACGTGTTTCTGGTCTCGCGACCGTCTTCAGGTAAAAGCGGAGATTTCCACATATTATTAAAAATAATTAATTTTTTTCCTTATGTTCAATGTTAAATATTCTCGATATGAGACATTCTCTGTTTTTGTGTTAGTAATCCGAATTTCTTTCTTGAATTGGCAATGAATAGTTCTGCGCGAAGGGTCATAAAACAATTAAGGTTGGTCCAGCGAAATGATGAATTAGTTATCAGCATTTTATCTTTTAATGTTTTACTGACCCCTATGTGTTCTTAGATCTGTTTCCATTTTCTTGTGTTTCTGTCAGCATGCGCGTATATATGCGTGCGTATATTCCCCCTCCATACATATACCGTCTTACTACGAGGAATTAGTAAAATCATTTGTACATATACACGCATACACACAGATACGCACATACACACCATCCCACCACAAGGGGTGTGTGTGTGTGTGTGTGTGTGTGTGTGTGTGTGTGTGTGTGTGTACTGGTTCCATGTAGCTTGGGAAGTATGTGTGTATATATATGTGTGTGTGTGTGTGTATGTACTGATTCCTTGGTGGTATTATTGGAAACATATTAGTGGGCCCATGGAGAGTACCAGATTGCGTCAAAATGACTGCTGATGCATACATAGCATTTATGAAGGAGCATCTTGAACCGTGGATGAAAAGGCAAAGAGTTGCCTTCAGAAGGGCCATTGTTTTTTATGCAAGATAATGCTCCCTCACACGCTGCTCACAAGATTACTGAATATTTGAAACAGTTAGGCTTCGATGGACCTCGAAAAGTGGCCAGTAAATTCTCCGGATTTGAACCCAATCGAAAACGATTGGAGCATCATGAAGCGAAGACTGTACACCACCGACGACAATTCAGGGGCAACGCTGAGTTATGGGAAGCAATTCTTGATATATCTCGCGGCGTAACAGCAGATGACATTTAACAAATTCTATGGATCGTCGACTTTTTCAAGTAATTTCAAAACAGGGAAAGCACATTCCCTATTAATTTGTTTAAAACTTTGCCTTTATTTGTATCTGTTATTATTTGTTTGATTATCTTATTTATTAGCTTCTTTTGATCATAAACATTCACGTTCAACATTAATAAACGTTTTGTTTGCTCAATTCTAGGAATTTTACTAAACCTTTCTAATAATTTGGCACGCTCAAATCACCGTGCTGATAACAAATATGGTGCCAGTTTGTTTACATTGCGCAGATCATTACGAAAATTTCAGTGGTTACGCAGATCGATGTTGCCAACATTGTGTGACAATTTTGTGTGAATTGATTGGGCAGTTTTTGAAATATTAGAAAAAAAGTTATCTCGATAATAATTTGGCACGCAGTGTATGTATGTATATATATGTATGTGTATATATATGTATGCGTATATATAGATAATATTAGTGGTCAATATATATATATATATATATATATATATATATATATATATATATATATATATACATAAATTCCCAAGAGGATAGAATCAAGGTAGAACTCAATGTCCAGGACAGAGTAAGAATATATGCAAGCCCAGGTCGGGTATATGAAAAGGCACATTGGAAGTAATGATGATCAAAGTCAAATTCCACTGCCCGGAGATGATTTGACATGCCACATATGTGATAAGAAATGCAGATTGATGGCTGGCTTTATGAGCTACTGTCATTCACACAACCAATGATTACAGTGAGTAGAGGGAATTTAATTGAAGGGCTGGACATGCCAGTGATGGTCATACTCACTTTATGAGTTGACAGCCACTATATATATATATATATATATATATATACAGTCAATGGAAAAATTATTTGTACACCCATCAATTTTGAATATTTTTATCCATTTCTCAGAATCTAATGCCTGTATGATGCCTGTTTTTTATATGTTAATAAGCACAAAAAAGGAATATAAAACTCAATTTTCAGAACAATGGGTGAAATAAAAGAAATTTGACAGATGAATTATGCCAAATATGAGAAGACAAAATTATTTGTACAATAGAAAATATTGTTTTAAATTGATTGATTCATGTAAGTATAAGTAATTTACATAATTATTTTATTGGTGAAGCCTTCTAGAATATTTATTCTGTCCTGGTATAGTCAACTTTTCGTCTTGGCACAAACTTTTCAACCCTTCTCAGACCACTCCATCTGATGCTAGGCCCTCTATTATATCACATTTTGAATTCCCACACATTGTTTGCCAGCTTTGTACAATGGCAATGGCTCTCTAATTTAAAGGAGGACCTATGATTATACTGCCTTTTCTTGAATATGCCTTCTGTGTATCCCATGTAGACTTTGCTCTTCCCTATAAAATCCTCCACTTCTTTCTTATAGACCAGTATTACAGCTACCATCCAAATGTAATGTCAAAATGTAGACGCATCAATAAAAATATTCTAGCCCAATATGAACCCAGATGATTACATTTACAATATTTTTTTGTTTTTTTACTTTCTCCCTCTTCCAGTTACTCCAACTCTTTCCTCACTCCTCCACTTCTGATATTTCTACTTTGTGGCACCTAGTTTAGTTATATGATTATTAACTATTTGCCAGTAACCACCTGATGAGACGGATAATGTTGAGTGTGAATTTTTTCTAATCTTTCATTATATATACATATGTATATATTGTTACATTCCCTCTTTTTCTACTATTATGACTGTAGTAGGAGGTACCATAACTTATATATATAAAAATACAGATTTCTTTTCCCAATGTTCTCTTTCTCAAATGATCAGACACAGCTGGACTGAATGAAATTAATTGAGGAACAAACACGGTAGGTGACAAACGACAGAAGGCAATATATATAGATAACGAGCAAATAGTTTATTATTAAAATATACAAATGCGGGGGGAGGTAAAAGATGGGGTAAAACAAAAATTCTGAGACAGAATACTGGGGGGGACTTATCCTCTCAGAAATGTAAACAGTAGGTAACAAACAATCTTGTGCCAAACCTGCATGTAATCACAAAACATGATAAGATAAAATGAACAACAAGGGAAATAGGTAAAAGAAACAATGGACTTCTTTTTCTTTTCATCTTCTTTTCTCTTAATGTCTCTTATATTATATGTTTCTTCATGGTTTTTTTTATATTTCTTTTATATTTCCTCTTTTATCCGTTCTCTTCTTCTTGTGGACAGAAAGTTGGTTTGTGAAACTGAGTTTCTTTGGTTTGTTTTCTCTCTTTCTCTTCTTGTTTTGTGATAAAATATATATCTTTCTTTTGTTTTGATGTATTCACTTTTCTAGCCTGACAGAGTTTGATTTCTTGAATCAAATCTTTGCTTAACCTTTTCAACTTGGAAATCTTATTAGATTTCTTGTTTTCTGCACATCTGAACTTATACAATATTGTAGCAATTATAGATAGCTGTCTGTGCAGTTTAGGTTCTGAAGAGGGACTGTTTTCAGCTTAGTAATCTTATTAGATTTCTATATTTTCCTCATGTCTGAATTTATAGCTGATGATAGCATTTATAGCTGATTGTCCTTTCAATCTGGATTCTGAAGTGGGACTAACTTTTTGACATTCCTTTTTTCATGCCTTCATTTTGGCACATGACCCATAATTTCCAAACATCTGTGGGCGAAAAGAGATCATTGACCCTTTTCCTTCTTCTGCCATATTTCAGAGAGTTCAAGGTCATTTCACTGTCTGGATTATATCCAGTCACATCATCTCATTGTCATGTGATCAAGAATTATTTGCTCGGTGGTATGCAAGTTTGAACAAGAACTGCTTCCTGTTAATTCTATTTTATTTTTTTTACGCTTTCTGAGAGTATTGGTATTTCATTTAGAATGCTTCTAAAATATAAGCCTTAACATTGATTCTATAATAAATGTAGAGGACGGGGGGTGAAGATGAAAAGAAAACACATGCGTTTAAATTTCCTGCTAGAAGGTCCAGCAACAAGAAAATTGTGGACTTGAATTAAGTCCAACTGAAGATAAAGATGACAAACAAGACCTATATATATATAAACAAATATATGTATTAAGAACAAATTACAAAGCACATAGACAGATAACATTTGTTTTTGTGTGTGAACATTTGTGTTTGTTCTTTGGTGAATGTTTGTATTTTGGTGAATGTTCGTATGTACGTGTATGTTTGTAATGTTCATAGTGTCTTCCCAGAAATGGGAAATGCTGTCTTTTGTGAGAGCTCACATAGTAGCGGTGTTCGCTGAAATGAAGAAAGTAGAGAAAGAATTACCTCACCTCCACACGAGGTGGGATGTGGCATGAGGTGTGAGGTTAAAAAGAGAATAAGGCAAGAAGTCACCCATTATATTTATAGTATAGGGAGAATGACTTCTAGTGACAATTCCAACATAAAATTTAGATGAGGTTCGTAATAATATATATATATATATATATATATATATATATATATATATATATATATATATATACACACACACATGCATACATATATAAGCATGTGTGTGTATTATATCTTACTTATTATAAAACGCAGATTGTGTGTGTGTGTGTGTGTGTGTACGTGTGTGTGTGTGTGTGTGTGTGTGTGTGTGTGTGTGTGTATGTTTATATATTGGATCGGATTTCCTGGCATTTTTCAACCAATTCCAACAAAACTTCACAGGACTACGTAAAATTACCTTGCAGTGGTTCTGACAGCGCCAAAAAATTGGAAAAACACAATTGTTTTTGCACGAAATCAATTTGAAAACACGATTAAGAGGCATTAATGAAAGGGGGACAACTCATATCGAGTTATACTTATTAATATCGAGTTATACTTATTATAAAACCCAGGTTGGTTGGTTGTGTGTGTGTGTGTGTGTGTGTGTGTGTGTGTTCATTTATATATGGGATCGGATTTCCTACATTTTTCAACCGATTTCAACAAAACTTCACTTTTTTTTTAGCAGGTAGTGTTTCTTATTGTCTTGCACACTTTTTTCTTTATTTTTACATTCAGAATGCTTTAAAAATTCCATTTACAAGACAATTGTTTATAATAAAATTCTATTCAATCTGTAGACTCATAACGATTGAAAACAATGTTTTTGATTGAATTTGGGTTTGACCAATTCGTAAAAAAACAAAAAAAAAAAATTTAATCAATGTAAAACAAAGCGCTAGCTTTACATCAGAAGTTACCAAATAAAATATAAACAATGTCACTCAGTGTATTAACAATATATTCACTAAATATATCTTCAAATTTAAAGAAAAGAATCTACAGGTATGAAAGGGAGTTAAAGTTAAACAACACACCCAATGAACTTGTATGCCACTAGAATCTTCCCTATCAACGTTTTGACACCAGGAAAATGGTGTTTTAATATAATTTATTCAAATGAAAATGCACTGTAAGTGTCATGATTTATGAATTTCCTATGATTAATATGCAACTAGGTTATTTCAGTTTATTGCCTGTTTTTACGAAATTAATGCTGAAATAATATATGGTATGAAAATCTTAAAATAAATAAAAATAAAAACTGAGCTGAAATTAGTTAAATCCCATTTCTATAATGATACACTTAAAGTAAAAATCCTTTATCCACTTAACACAAATCAAATTTTTGTTTCCCAAATGTAGATTTTGTTGAAACAAAATTCTTTTTCTGATGATGCCAGTTCAATAGCAAAACATGCCAAAATAGAAATGATATTACATTTTTCAGTTTCCAATTTAGACACAAACTAGAAAGATGTAATAAAAAATTAAACATGTAGATCTAGTTGATTGATTTTAATAGAAGTTGCTTGAATGAATTCTTGCTGCATGTATGTTGTATAAAATTGCAACACAAATGAATATGTTTCAATTTACACAAGATTAAATGTACAAGAAGTATAGCTGTAAATGCTCATATGCACCAATCAATACATGTATAGGTTTCAAAATAAAGTGTGTATCGACAATACTCAAGCCTCATATTAATACAATGTATATCTTCTTTGGACATTAACAAAGGCCTGTACTCTCACATGCAAATGGTGAATACCATCCTGTGATATGTAATTTCATTCTTTTTGCACCTGTTAATACAATAAAGTAAGTGTTGTAGGTGGGTTAACTGAATGAGTCGTGTTTAAGTGGAACAGATCTAACAATGGTGTTGGCCAGTGAAATTGCCAAATAGAGCAGCATGGACATCATTTGAATGGGCATTACCTTGCTGGAACAACACCTCATCTTCCTGTTTAGTTCACTGTTTCGTACTAGACAATTTTTCTTACTAGAATCTATCATACATATTTATAAGTCTACCATTCATTTATACTTTGAATAATGCTGCCACGTTTGGTCTGGTGCTCTTGCTATATATTTTGAGATTCTTGATAAAATACAAAGAAGAATCTACAATGTTATTGGTCCTGATCTTGCATCTCAGCTTCAGTTTTTTTCCCACTATTGTAATGTAGCTTCTGTGTGACTTTTTTCTAAATATTTTCATGGTAATTGTTCTGATGAACTTTCCGTTATGGTAGCTAGACTTTATGAATTTAAGTACAGTGCTAGATTGGTGGCAAGGTCTCTTCATTTTACAGTTGAAATGGCCGCTAGATGTAATCATAAGTTCTATTTTAATAGTTTCTTCTCCCATACTTTGCACTTGTGGATCACTTTTCTCGTTTCTTGTTTTCCAGTCAACTTTGATCTTCAAAAATTTCAATGCAATATCAATTGTTATCTTCTGTTTTATTAATTCTGGTTCTTGTTCTCTCTCCTTTATAGTATTTTATTTTTCCTCATATTCTCTCACACTCTAGTAACCCCTTGCATCTTAGAGGCTTTATTGTCTTGCTTGGTGTGAAATGATTAAAATAAAAAATTGATTAAATCCTGAAATTTACTAATATTAATTCAGTTTTGTATTATTTAGATTTGATGGTTTACCACAAATAATTCTGATTTCCTTACAAATTTTTATTGAAAGGAAATGATGATCATACATCTAAGGTAGTTTAATATAGCTTATTTATTTATCTGAAATAAATCTTGAAAAATATTCTAATTCGTTTTTTGAATTCATTTCCAAGATTCTTTTTTCTTGTTTATAACATGTATTGGAATTCTAAGATGTTTTCTAGCCATATGCAAATTATAAAACCCTTCATGGCTGCACACAACAGTTGGAAGAAGAGCATATACATACCAGTTCCAGTACTACCAAAATGGTTGCTGGATTCTGTTGTAAAATACAGCAAGGGTGTTTTGAGGTTGGGGGAATATGTAACTGATTGTTCTCGCAAGAACTACAGGATAACAGGCAGAGAATGGAAAGAGATGGGAGGAAACAAAGACAACACTGTCTCAGAAATCACAGGATAGTGAGCAGCACACGACTTGGGCAATAAAATGTCAAAGCCTAGCAATTTGTCATACACCATGAGGAATTCGACCTCAATTAAGTTGCCACTGTCTGTGTAGATATTAACAGTCCTGACATCACTGCATGCCTGTGTTCTACTACTGATCATCTCCCCATCCACGTGTTTCCCAGTCCACAACTTTCATTGCTCTGCATTAACGATCGACTGAAAGCAGCAAGTGGTTATGAGAGCTGAACACGTTTCCATCAATAAGTATGCTAACTACAAGCAGTGCCACATTTACATCTGGGTAGGGAATGAGACTGGCGCTGATGTCTGTTCCCTTTTCATGATATATGGCCAAGATTGTCACAACGATAGTGTTGTACAGCTTTATCTCCTCACTGGCTCCCACATTGCTCAGCTCCCTGACTCAAACAATATCTAGCCAAGTGATGAGCACCTTCACATCTGTGGCAGATGATATTACTCTGCGGATCATTGACAGAAGTTGAGTCTGTACCTAGTTGCTCAGGCTTTGTGGCTGCCACTGGTGTATCATCCTTCAGTATCATCTCTAATTTTGGTTGGAGATCTGAATCTAAAACCAGTTGGGCAGGGGACTAGCAACACCACCCCATAAAAACCTACTTCCTGCAGAAAGCATAGTAGTAGTAGCACCTAGCATAGTGTGGCTGTGGCTCTATACTTCACAAAGGAGTATACACTTAATATATATACAGTATACTTATGCATTTACTCATGCATGAATATTTATTTATTTTCTCAAAAATACAAATGAATTTTCTTGAAAATAAAATGATTTCTAAATAATTCTGTTATGGTAAAGATATTTTTTGAAGTTGAATGTATAATCTAATATATAATAGGTTTTTCATAAAAAAGTAATGATTTTTTGTATTCCATTGATGTACATTCCAGTAACAATACTAGAAAGAAAACAGTTCAATAGAATCACTTATACAAAAAAGAAGAAATATTTTTTTGATTGACTGATATGGGTCATAGAACAAAAACTGTATTCTCTTATGAACTTTCCTTAAGAAATAACCAATTTAAAATATACAAAACCATTTAATTTTATTTCATGAATTCATTGTAATATTAGTCAAATTTCCAAAAGGCATAGATATCTCTCTTCAGTATTTGTGAACTTCAAGGAATACTGATATAATAATTAGCAAAGAAGAGTTACTGAAAATGGTCATTTTTTTTTCAAATTTCAAACAGCTGGCAAGAGAAATGTATTTATTTTATTTTGCATGATTACATGAAATAAACAGTATCAAGTATTCTTGCCTTAGAATTAATGTACAAAAATAATTGATTTTTTTAATTGATTTTGCAAGTACATAGTTGATAAGAAATGAGAGAATGAAAAATATTTGGTAGATGTCAAGATTTTGAGATTTTTGATTTCTTGTAAGATGCTTCAATGAATATCATAAAAATATTTTATTAAGAAACAAATAAATTAAGAGCAAAGAAAGAAATGTTAAAAAGTCATTGCATTTGCAAGTGGGAATGAAAGTGACACAAAGTCTAAACTGGAAAACATGCCACAAGCCCTTCAGAGAATGTCACTTTTGACAGTTCTGAAAGAAATCATGTCTCAGTGTCAAAGGAAGGTGTGTTTGCTTGAAAAAAGAAGATATCCTGGAATGTAAAAGAAAACAATCACATTTGATTGAAGGCAAACTAAAGTAATACTTTGAAAATTCAAATCTAAAAGGTTCTTAAGTTCACTTGTTTTCTAACTCAGCATCTTTAACTGAAATTTATTCTTATGAAAAAATTCAAATGTAGATTCTATCCAATGATGTTTTATTTTTAATATAGAGAATTTAATGTCCTATTTGTTTTTTTACATTTATAATAAAGTCTTCTTGGTTATACTAACTTCTGTACAAATCACATTCATGGATAAACTTTCCATCATTAGATTATATAATTATTATGTTACAATGATGTTATAGCAAGTTTATTTATCTAATAATAATGGGAAAATAGTGTTATCATTTTTAATATATTTCACATACACACACATATAGATATATAAGAAGTATATATTGTTAGCAAAATTAATGACAAAGTAGAAAAAATTCTCTGTGTGACATTCTTTATCCTTAGGACTGCATTGGACCAAAGTGATGTCCATGTTGTTGCAAACACACATGCACATGAAGGAGAGGGGACACCAAAACTCTTTTAAATTTAAATATTTTTTCTTTACTTCACTTTTTTTTCTTTTTAAAATATGTGTTTGGGCACATATTGTCCAGCCAACTTCATTCAATCTCCTTTTCCTTTTGTTTAGATTTTCACCACTCTTGTTATTAAGTATACCACAATATATTAACAAAATAATATAATACTTTTTATTATAATAAAAGTTATTTTAGTGTGTTCACATGTTTCAATAAAGATCCCAGTTAATTTACAGTGTAACTGACATCTACTAACTTTGTTGTATACTGAAGAGTTCCCACCTCAACCGAGCGGGTTCTATTTATACTCGCGTGGACATCACATCTGCTCTCTTCTTTGTATTCAGATTATTTCCCTCTTCTTCTGAACTGCTGCCTGCATACCTTTGGGGTTTTCTTATATGGCGTTTTGGTTGTCTTAGGGCTATAGGGATATATGCTTCTTTCTTCTCCTCCTCCTCCACGATTTCTCTCTCATGGTCTATATCTTTCTGCCCCCCCCCCCAAGGTTGTCGTTGAAAGGGAAGTTGTCATCCCTTGGTTGTTGGCAAGTCCTGTCTTCGGGGATTCTTTTCATTTGTGATGTGTGTCATAAAATAAGTTTGTCACCTCGTGTTATAATTGCAGATTCATTGCGTGGTAAACTGGTGTTAGCTTGTTGCATTTACTTTGTTTAAGTAGTATGTCATCTCCTGGTTCTATGTTAGTTTGTTTAGTTTTATTTTTTTGATTTGTATGATTTTTCAATCTGTCTTTTTCTTTTTCGTCTTTTTGTCTTTGCTGTTCTCCAAGCTTGGTTTTCAGGCCTCTTTTGCAATCCTGGTATGTTGATGTTTACTTCCCTACCCATGAGTAGCTTAGCTGGAGTTTCTCCCGTCATGGCATGTGGACTATTTTGGTAATACATTAGGAATTTTCCTACATATTTTCTCCAGTCCTTTCCTTCTGTGTTCATTGCCTGAATGGCTTTCAACATGGTTGTGAAGAATTGCTCAATCTCTCCATTAGCTTGGGGATGATAAGGGGTTACCTTTCGGTGTTGGATACCCCATTCTTTGCAGAAGTGCTTAAACTCTGAGGATATGAACTGGGGTCCATTATCTGAAACAATAATCGCTGGAATGCCATGTGTACAGAAACACCTTTGGATTGTCGATATGGTTGTATCAGCCCTGGTGGATTTGGTAACAAATGCCTCAGGCCATCTTGATCCCGCATCGATTATTCCGATTACATAATCCCTGCTAGGGAAAGGCCCACAGTATTTCCCAGGGGCCTTTCATTTCAGTCATATGCACCGGACAGTGGTTTCCCTTTGGGTCTAATGTTGTGCACAGGATACATCGGCTTATGGCAGCCTCTATGTCTTTGTCTATATTGGGCCACCATACCTTAGTTCTGAGCAGGGCTTTTGTTTTCATTATCCTCATATGCGTCTCATGCGCCAATTTCAGGATTCGTTTCTGTAGGTTTTGGGGTATGATAATTCTGGCTCCGCGTATGATTACGCCTTGTTTTGTTGTCAGTTCATTCCTCATGTGTTTAAAGGGTTCCGTTAACTTATTGGTCCAGTCGTTTTGTTGTATTGCCTTTTTCACTGCTGTGACAGTTGGGTCCCGCTGAGATTCCTCCATTATTTCCAATAAGGTGATTGATTTTGGAATGCTGTTAGCTACAACCGTGTTGATAAATCCTTCGGCAATCTCTTCTTCGGGTGAGACTACTTTTTGATACTCCATAGGTTGCCGAGAGAGTATGTCTGCCGGGTTATATTTACCGTTAATGTGTTTTATTTTATAATCATATTGTTGTAGACGTAAAATCCATTGCAAAATGTGTGCGGAGGGGTTACCTTTAGGATTGAAGATAGTTGTTAATGCTTGATGGTCGGTCATTATAAGAAAGTTCTTTCCATAAAGGTAAAAGTGGAATTTTTCGCAAGCCCATACAATTGCTTGGGCTTCTTTTTGTAATTGACAGTACCGGTGCTTGGCTTCAGCTAGAGTCTTGGATGCATAGCTGATGAGGATGAGTATCCCTTGTTTGTTTTGGCAAATGGAAGTTTTACTCGTGTTGTTGTTGAATTTGAGTATATTTTTTCCTTTGCTGTTGAGGGGGTAGTATTTAGTTAATTCGAAGCTTGTTAAATTGTTACATCCTTGTCGCCAGGTTTGCTGTACACTGAAGAGTTCCACCTCAACTGAGCGGGTTCTATTTATACTCACGCGGACATCACACTAGCCCTGATAGACATTTTCTTTAATAAGACTTTTAATGATCTAGGCCAGTAGATATTAATTTTAAAAAATTAAAGCAATAAAAAAAAACATTGATTTTTTTTATATTACTATATATATATATATATATATATATATATATATATATATATATATATTTGGGCAGCAAACTTTCTTTTAAATATCTTTCATTAACTTTGACAGACAAAGAAAATTTTCTATTTAGTTTTTCTATCATTCTTACATTTTTCTGTTTGGTGGGAGTGAAAGAGTACAAAAACTCTTCAGCCACTTCCTTTGCTATTTTCAAGGAGGGTTTGTTTTGTTGTTAATTTCTTTTCATGTTTTGACTGATTGAGATGTATTTTTTCTGTTGTTTTGAATACTAGCATGGCAATATCTATATTTTTATTTATATTTTCCTTAAAATTATTTTTAAAAGTAATAAATTTACTAATTATTCAATGAGTTATAAAAATAGAAAATTTTTCATATTTAAAATTTGGTTTGAATTTTAAGCTTCAAATTTAATAAACTGGAAGGCATATATATATTTCATACCATAATAGAAATATTTCAAGAAAAGCCAATAATAGTGTAATAAATAAAAAAAACTTGAATTAATTTTTCACATTTAACAAATTTTCATGAAAAATGCCAAGTGTAACATTAAATGATTAAATAAGATGGGAAAATTCACAGATGTTGTAGCTTTAGTTCAAATGCTCCTGCTAGCATTTTGTGGTCAGAAGGTTTATGGAAACTAAAACAAAGTTTTGTTTTAATACTAGGTTTTGGTTGCAACAACAAAGAAAATTAATGAGTAGACATTTTTTAATACAGATGTTGTAAGTGGGTTTTTATAATCTACTATATAAAAAATTGAAGTTTTTGTAAGATCAAAAATATATTATTAAAAATATTTTCTATTTTCATATTTAATTTATGTCTCAAGTCCTTTGTGATTATTACTTCTTTTCAGATTGTTCTCAAATATTTGATACTTTAATTTTATAATGAGAAATAATATTATTTTCATTAAATCAAATATCAGAGGTAAAAAAGAATTTCTTTTCAGCTGTAGAAAGAGAAGTGGCCAACTGGAATGAATGATTGGAAAATCATTATTCAACAGGACAATACTGTAATGGGAAAGATGATTTGATTTTGTCCAAGGGTAAGAAAGATGGATGGAATGTAAGACATCAGCATGCCAATATTTCAATGTTTTGGATGTGGGATATTTTAATTCAAATCTTCAACATCAAAATTCAATATGGAATTGTTAGTAGCTACATAGCACATAGCCATATGATTTATACATTCATTTAATAACAATATCAATAATACTTTGTTTATATTTTAATCACTTCTCATAAAGTGGTTACATATTCTGGAATTCTGAAAGAGTGGATTTGGTCACTTATTGTAGTATCTAAATTCCAAGAGAAAATTTTGTAGAGTTAACCTCCTCTTTTCCTATCCATAATCCTCTTTCAATGACAGCTATTTTCTTTCTATGCATATCCAGAAGATACACATAGAAAATAGAGTTTTCAGAGAATTTCTCTTTTTGAAAGAGAAATTACTGCATACATTCACAAGCAGTTAGTGAATATTTATAGAAAGGCTGCATTTGATGTAAGCACAGTAAACAGATGAGGCACTAGAGTTATTAGTAATCATTGAGAGAAAGGAAATACTGACCTTTGTTACAGCTGCTTCTGTGAATGCAAATAAGTTTAAACATGCTGATGCTCTCATTAGAACTGATACGAGAATCATTATTTCAAAAGTCTGTGAAAGTGAGCCATGGTAGTACCTGAATTTTAGTGTATTCTCTTGGTTACTCAAAGTTGAATGTAAAGTCTGTTCCAAGAATGCTGACAAACTCCATGAAAGGGCATCCTGAGTATGATGATAAACTACATCTGGCAGCAAGGCCTCTGATTGGTTTTGCTGAGTGCGAAACCACCTCTTAATTGCTGTTGTTCTACCCTGACCCTGGGTCCCAAATATGGGCAAATAGTTAACCCCCCAAACTGTGGTCAAAACACCATGAAAATATAAAAATAAATTTTTGTAGTAAAAATACCCAAAATCTTTGAAAAAACAATGTTACCAGTAATACATCTGACTCTTGATAAAAATCCTCTGTACAAAAATATGTCACTGAAACCTGAGCTACAAACTGATTACTTACAAATACTTATTTTATTCATACAAACCTATCCTAAAAATCTTGTCATCATTAAATAACCCATTGAGGTTGATATACCATAAAACAAAATAAACCAAACCAAACCAATCCATGAAAGTATATAGGATGGTTGCTACCTAAGAGCTTCTGGAGCTGCACAACATAGATAGCACCTTCATAAGCAGAGTAATCACAGGAGATGAGACATGGATTCAACACTATAAGCTAGAGAACAAAAAATAAAGATCAATGGAGTGGCTTCAGCTGGAGTCATACAGAAAGAAGTTTAAACTAGCATTCTTTGAATTAAAAGTGATGGCTACTGTATTTTGGAAAGAAAAGGCAATCATACTGTTTGAATTTATATCCAATGCCACAACTAACAATTCTGACTTGTATTTGAGCACAGTCAAAATTCTGAACAAGGTCTCTACAAACTAGTTCATTTTGGCATGATTGTGTGTTTATTAAATCTGTTGTAATTAAAGAAGAATAAACATTACTTTTTGTCTGACTATTGTATATTTCAATTGATTATATAAGGTTTAAAGAACAGTCAGAGTAATAGATGTAGCAAAATGGTTGGTTCCTTGTACTGCTCCAAAATGTATCTGACTCCTTCTGCCATGCTTTATCTCTACAAGAGTCAGATCAGACGAAAAAGGAGTATTTCTACCATATCTGGACTAGAGTTCCCCAACCCTCAGATTCCATCCTTGATAGAGTTCAAAATTGTTTATCCATTCTTATAGGGGATGAATTATTTTTCACTCTACAACCTCTTTCCCACTGTTCCATGATGAATGTTCAGCTGAGCTCCACTCAGCTCCATTTGCAAGGAGGAAGTTCAGCTTTTTCCTGAGAACTATTATTCTACAGAATAAACTCCCACATGGATGCTTCCCTGAACACTACAATGTTAACCTCTTCAATTTAAGGGTCAGTTGCTACTATTCTTATCTTCATAATCTTCACTTCATTCTATCTCCATCTACCGTCTCTTATATTCTCTAATCATCTACCAAGAATGGCTCTTGAGCCTTGTATTAATTAAATGTCAGCATTAGAAAAAATTCTATCTTATTTAAAGTTATTCATTTTGAAAAACATTAAACAATTTTTATTTTATTTCTCTGTGTGATTTTAGCAGCAAAAAAGTAGGGAAATAATTCTTGTAGTTTTTAAATATAAAATAAACTTCAGCTTGGCTTTAAGGAATTACAGTTTTTGATTCACCAAAGAAATGAGAAAAGTGATTTATGCAAAATTTTGGAAATACTGCATGCACACTTTCTACCAGAAAATAATATTTTCTTCATTAATGATTGTTTATAAAAACAACTCATTTAAAGTCAATAATTAACACATTTATACTTTTTGTTTCAGATCAGAGACTGAAAATATAAATATTATAAACAACAATGATCAACTGACTTTTAACTGATGTTTTGCTCAATAAAATATTTTTATCTAAAGTAAGATTGCAGGATAATTCTTTTGGTAAAATACAACATAATGTATACCTTTTAAAATAATATAAATTTTCTTAGTGAACACAGGTTTTAATATATTTTTAAAGTACTTTAATACCAATGACAAAATATATTTGCCTGTGTATATATATATATATATATATATATATCCAGGTAAAATGAGAACAAATTCAACTGTACATAACATTTAATTAATATAATTTAATTAATTTAATAATTTATTTAATTTATATATTTATATTATATATATATATATATATATATATATATATATATATATATATATATATATATATATATATATATATATATATATATATATATATATATATATATATATATATATATATATATATATATATATATATATATATATATATATATATATATATATATATATATATATATATATATATATATATATATATATATATATATATAAAATGTAAAAGAACAAATTCAACTGTACATAACATTTAATTCATATTATTTAATTTAATAATTTATGTAATTTATATATATATATATATATTCCCTATAGAGTATGACTACTCAAGAGTTAGGTAACTACCTTCTTGTGCAAGACATATTTGTTTGTATAATGAGTTCTGTCTTATTTTTGCTCCATGTTATTTATGCCCCTGTATTATGAACAGGGATACAAAACATGGAAAAATTATTAACCAAACCATATCTGCTATAATATGAACCATTTTATTTTATCAGTCAGATCCATCACTACTAATAAAATGAAAATTTTTAAGCCAGGTGAAACAACTGTTACTATTTTTCTATGGACACTTTTAATGTTTCATATCTTTTATGGTCACCAATAAAGAGAAAGATAGAAGACTTTTATCAACACTCTCTCTCCCTATATATATATATATATATATATATAATGCAAACAGAAATTAAAGATCAAATTAGACTAACAAAAATATTCTGTTGATTGAATATTGCATACCAACTTTCCTTAAAATTAATTACTCATAGAAATATGTCTACTTTCCTACTAAATGGAATTTATAAACCTTGGATCTGCACCTAAAGAGTTAAGCCTCTCAGCATAATTTATGGCTGTACAGACCTATACAGGACTAACAGTCTCCATTGTAATGAATGCATGTGAAAACACACTCCCTCAATGTTGCCATATTTTCTTTCTTTTGAGTACGCTTCTCCATTTCTCAGTATAAATTGTGCCTCCAGCATGAGTGATCATTGGCAACATCTTTCCACCTTTCAATGTTCATCACCCTCATATCCCTTTTGCAGACATTCTTGAAGTGAAGATGATGTTGTCCTTCTGCCCTCTTGCTTGGGATCAGTTCGCCATACAGAAAGACCTTTAGAATCCTCCCATCTGGCATATGGTGTACATATCCATGGAGAAGGGCATATAAGCTGGGTAATTATGCACAGGTGAGAACTATGGCATTGGTGACTCATGCCCATTAATTGCTGCAGTTGTTCTTCAGAAGGTGATGCCAGTTCTGCATCGTCTGTTAACATCATGTCTCTAATGAGCACCTCATGGACTTTGAATTTCACTTTCAGCTGAGACAAACTGAACAGCAATCTGTCTGATTTTGTGTGCAGTTAGACATCATTAGTTTCAGTTGAAGCCCCACACACATGTTTCAGCAGGTTACTGTGAAGAAGATACCAAATAAGGTAGGTGCAAGCACATAAACCTGATTCACACTGCTGCAGATGTTGAAAGCCTCTGAATAAGAGTTGTCAAATTGTATGGCACCCTTCATATCCACATGAAACAACTGGACAATTCATCCCTGTTCCCAAGATTTAATGCTGTTGTAAGGTTGATGAAGGCAATGTACAGTGGTTGTCTTTATTCTCAGCATTTATCCTGTAGTTATTGAGAGAAGATCATATCATTCATGGAATACTCTAACTGGAAACCATAGTGGGATTTGGGATATACCCTTTCAGCTTCTGTAGTTTATTGATGACCACATGGGCAAAGACCTTCCTGATGATGTTCAGCAGGTAGATTCCTCTGTAAATGTTCACTTGCTTTAGTTGCCCTTATTCTTATAGATGGTGACTATGTTGCAGTCTCTCATATTCTGTGGTACCCTCCCCTCTTCCTAGCATTGACAGAGTAGACTCACCATGTTGATGGCATTCCACTCTTTGCCTCTGGTGGAATGCCATTCTGTCCTGGTGCCTTTCCCGTGGGTAACTTATAAATGGCTCTGCTCCACTCCCCAGTTGGCAATGTGTTCAGTCCCTCCATGACCGATAGATGAGCTACTGTTTCAGCATATTCTAGATGTTCTAGTACATCGTTTGAGATACAGATTTCCCTGGAGTACAATTCTAAGTAGTGCTCCACCCATCTCTTCATCTGTTTGTTTGTGTTCTTGATAATCTCACCAGCCCAGGAATTCAGTGGTGCTGTCTTGCATTTGGTTGGACCAATAACTCTCTTGATTCCTTCATACATTCTGTGAATTTCATCATCAGCCAGTAGTCATTTGAACAGTGTCTGGCCATTTTCTGTGCATTGTTTCTGGCTGTCCTCAAAGTTAGCAATGTTGCTTGAGTAGGTTGTTTTTTATGCTCCAATAGTGCAACCTACTTCTTCTGAATGTATCATAGACTGCAAATACTGCACCAAGCAAAACAACGAGGAATCAAAGAAAAAACACAGCATTCAGAATTGGATGTTGGAATATATGAACTATGACAACTGGTCTATCAGTTGACCTTTGCCAGATCAGCGATACCTGCAAAATGACAGTGATTAACTATGAACTACTTTGGACATTGCAGCACTTCAAGAGACATGGTTTCCAGAGTCGGAACACTTCATGAGTGAGAATACACATTCTTGTGGTGGGGAAAAGTCAAACTTGTCAGTGATTACAGCCCAATCCTATACTCCTTACTAGATGTCAAAGATGAGTTTTATGATCAGCTATCAAAGAAGACACAGAGTATTCCAAAAGAGGAATACAGTTGCTAATACTTAGTGACATCAACGCCATGGCCTAGCTGTCTGGTTCAGCATGTAATTACTAAATTGAATGACAATGGCCAATGACTAATCTATCTCTGTGTGATTCATGAGCTATGCATCACAAACATATACTTCCAAGCCAATGCCTAGCACAAAGTCTAATGGCAACATCCCCATTGGCATCAGGTAGATTTGATGCTCATGAGATGCAGATACCTGAGAATGTATGGCTCACATGTTCCTTTCAGAGCACCGACCCTGGCATGGATCACTCACTGGTTTGCTTCAAACAGGCTCCAACCAATGAGGATGCATTATGCCAAGCCCCCAGGCAAAGAGCGTATCAATGTCACCACAATCCAGAACTCAACCAAATCAGTGACAGTCATCAAGTCTTTGAAGGACACAAATCCACCTAGAGGAATTGTCCAGCAGAGTTGTGACATCATCCTCTCAGGGACATCATCCATAGCACTGCACTGAACACTTTCTGGAGGAATAGGAGCAAGACACTGGACTGGTTCAAAGCAAGTGCAAAGCAAATATGTTCAACATGGCCATCATGGATATAAAGTTCCAAGGAATTTCTCTTACTAAGAGTGAAATGAGCATATAAATGGGGTAAAATTGAGTTTCATTTTTATATAATTAAATTCTATGTTCTATAATAAACATATTGATCTCTCTTTTGTGGATCAGTTTTAATATTTTATAATTATTAAGATTCACTTAGATTACTTACCCACAGGTCTTTACCTATGTGTGTGTGTGTGTGTGTGTGTGTGTGTGTGTGTGTGTGTGTGTGTGTGTGTGTGTGTGTGTATCTGTGTGAGTGTTATCCACAGACAGACTATTTCACTGTATCACAGTTCATCAGTGTGGCTAAGCATCCAGTTGCCTCAAGCCAGGATCAAAATTCAACTGACTTGGCATCAGTCGGAGATTTTTCCTTTAAGCTATCCTCTCTCTAGGAAGGTGAATTTTCATGTATTTATTTTAGAATAAACACACCAGTGACTCAGAGTGCTCAATTTATGGAAGAGCTTTTGCATCAGCAGTAGCAGTCACTGTTTACAAATTTGTGCTTTTACCTCTAAAGTGTTTGACCGAGGTTAATGGTTAGAGTTAAATCAAACCAGGAAACAGTAGTATTAAAAAGTGTTCAATACACATGGGAAAAACAAAAAAGTAAAAATAACATGTACAGCTTTTAACTTTTAAATTTTTAAAGTATATATATATATATATATATATATATATATATATATATATATATATATATATATAGAGAGAGAGAGAGAGAGAGAGAGAGAGAGAAATCTGTCATTTTTCCCTTCTTCTGTTTTTTTTTAAGTTTAAAAATTTTAAGCTTTCTTTTCATTTTATCTTCAAAGCCTTTGGTGTTGACAAACCTTGGAAGATTAATCTCTTACAGGGATTAATCTCTTAAGAGGAGAAATGGCCATACAAATGTGGTAATGAATTTCATTTATATATGTAATTTATCTATATATGCTCTGTAATAAATACATTGATCAGTTTTAATATTAGTATTATTATTAGGATTCACTTGGATTACTTATCCACAAATCTTTACATGTATATATATATTTTTGCATGTATACATATGGTCATAATTTCTGCTCTCTATAGCTTTAAAAAATAATGACAGAGTGGAAAGATATTGAATAATGGATGCATTCTGCACACTAAAAGACTATCAGACATTTTTTGGGAACAGATCTGAGTATAGATTACTGAACCTTTTGAAAACAGAACTTGGAAAATTTGTGTGATATGCTTAGGATAGTTACTAAGGTAAACCAGTGATGATGATGTACTGGTAAATGTATAAAATCGTTCAACAGTATGCAAAATCAAAGAGGAGGTACATTCTTAATATATACAATATTAAAGACTTTTATCCTTCAATATCATGAGAAATATGATAAAGCCATAAACTTCTCCAAGGAATATATGAATATCTTAGATCAACAGGTGCAGATTATTAAATATTGCTACAAGATAATGTGTGAATGAAAAAGAACCCAAAGAAAGATATAAACTTTAACATTTTAATAGGTTCATTTGATGGGGCAGAGGTTTGTAAATTTGTGGGATTTTTCATATTGTATAAACTGAGTGAAATATAGTAGATAAAGATGTTAACAGACTATACAGAGATGACATCCTTACATTCACTGAAAACAAAGAAAAATTGATAAAATCAGAAAAAAATCTCTTTCAATGTTTTCAAGACTTGGGATTTAACATCACTATTGATACAGGTTTGAAAACAGTTGAATATCTTTATGTAAAATGAAACCTTAATGGTGGAATAATGGAACCATGTAGGAAAAGAGATTGTGAATTAATATGTTAATCAAACTACCTCAGGTACATTATTGAGGAGATACATATAGATATTGAGCTGGCAGCTGCTTTTTTAAAAGGATCTCCAAATTAGTGGTTGCCTGGGGCAGGAAATGTCTTGTAAATTTTAATGCCTCCAAAAATTAACTGCTCTCATTTAACCACCATAGAGAAATGTCCCTGCCCCACATCAGCATGGTTGATGCTCATCTCCAGGAGAGTGTCTCACTGTGCCTTCTTGGCCTTATGTTTTCACCTGACTTGATGTGGAACAACTACATTGACTCTTGCATCTACTGCAAGGAGTGTTGGTTCACTATGTTGAGCCAGAAGATATTTCTTGTTTGAGTTCATTTCACACATGTACAAATCTACCATTCATCCCTGTATTGAATACTGTTGCCATATCTGGTCTGCTACACTTGGTGTTCATCTTGAGATTCTTGACAAAATTCCAAAGAGGGATCTGAATTGGCTTCTCAACTTCAGTCACTCTCTTATAGACATGATGTGAATTCCTTATGTCTTTTCTACAAATATATTAATGTCAACTGCTATGACAAGCTTTTTTCTCTGGTGCCCCAACTACATAAATTTAAGTGTGCTACTAGATTGGCAACTAGGTCCCACCCTTTTACTGTTGAAATAGTTAAATGTAACTGCCACTTCTACTCCAACAGTTTCTTTTCTTGTACTTCCCAGCATTGGAACTCATTGGAACTAAGAAATAGGCTAGAAAAGGAGAAAAACAAGTTGTTATAAGAAATAGATATACACCTTATAACAAGTAATCAGAAAATCATCAAAAGTGTCCTTGGATTTTATAAAATGAAATGAGTTTTTATTAGATAAGTATTACAGTTTGATTCATGACTTAATAACTGTCAGGTATCTTATGGCAGGGTGTGACTAAATTAAGATTCATTTGACCCATGTCAGATCTTTTAGTTTAAGTGTCTCTATCACAAGATAATATTTCTTAATGAGTTTTTGCTCTGTTATTTTACTTAACCTACAATACAAAAGAAAACAGAAATATTGACATAGCTTTTATTTTTTAATCTATAAATATATGTTTATATGTGTTTTTTTCTTTCTTTTTAACAAGCAAACTAATAGCATAAAAAGTTCTTCCATGTTAGGAGAATGCATTTGGAAACATTGATGTAGAAAAATTAGAAATGTCATGTGGTGGATATTCATGAATAAGGTTTCTATTACATAACAATACATTTTCAGGGCCTTGGTTTCCTCCAAAATTTTACCAATTGTAGTATATTTTACAGGGTTTTATTTTAACAAAATGCAATAAAGATAGAAATAAAAGAAAAAAATTATCAAAGCAAGGAAAAATATAACTTTCATAAAACCCTGATGGAAGAATTCTTTAAAGATGTACAATGATGGTAATTTCCCTTAATTATTTCTCTATCATTCCAAAGATGATTTCTGCCAATCTAGAGGTACTAGAAATTTTAAATTTGGCAGCCTTTTATAACTTAAGGCTAAATTCTAAATATTTTTTGCCCCTCACCCAAAAAATAATACATTTGTTTCTGTTACAGCTCTGATCTTTGATCATTAAGAAATTATACTTATACGTCTATGAACCTTCAGTTGGTGGCTAAGCCTACATATTTCCCTGTGACTTGGGGTATAAATTTTTTACTTGGATTTCAATCAGAACCTTGTTTAGATCTAATTTACTCACTTTTTCAATATTGTTTATATTTGTTATTGTCTCATTAATTTAGGTAATTTCTAAAATATAAGTATATTTTCATTTAATTTGTGGTGATAATTAACTGGATAAGAAAGCAAGTGATAATTACAAATAATCGTTCCATGCTACACTAGCTCACACAAATTAACAAATCTAATTGTTGTGATAAGAGTAAAAGAAAAACAAGTTAGGGTGAATACAGAGGTTTGACTTAATTTCTCTAGCTAGTTTATTCAACCTGATTTAAAAAGATAAAAGATATACATTAAGAGGTACTAAGTGAGGTTGAAGGTATAGGCTTTCTTGGTTCAACATTTTACTATTAATTACTTAAATATTAAGGTTACCCAAAGTGTGTTGAGAGCACATGAAAATGTTATTATTTGATTTTTACTAACTGTTGTATTTTACATGTAGCTCTGACAGCCACAACCAGAGTTAATTGTAAGATAAATGAGATTTTATGATTCATTTTCAAATAATGAGATAACCAAATGATAAATTTACAATGACTAAATTTGAAATCAGATAATGAATTAATAACCTTAGCTATTATTATCCATTGTACAAATAGCGGAAATTTCAAACATGTTTCAAGTAGGAAAACAGAGCCTTTAACTGTATCAGTGAATAAAGTCAAATATAGAAACTTCTTAAGAAGAGTAATAAATTTTGGCGTTAAATGAATCTTAATTTAATCTTCAATGTGCTTGTGGGTACAAATTACCAACAGTCTGTCATTTCTTCATTAATAAGTTCTCATTTTCTTTATACAATCTTATATGTCGTGTTGCCATAGATTTTTTTCCTTTCTAAAAAATATAGCCTTCCCTTATATATGTCTTTAATTTGCATATAACTGTTTGCTTAAATGAATCAGACAAAATTTGCAAATATTTCCTTTGTATAATTCCCTACAAATTGTTTCAACTGTTAATATGCCAATAAAATTAAAAACCTGAAACTACTCAGTCATTTTATGAATTTTTTTTTATAAAAACCATTTAGAAGTTTATCTATAAATTAAAAAAAATTGGCAAATGACAAAAGTTTAGCTATATCTAATGTCACAATACTTTTATTATTTTGTATCTGTCTATATTTCTGAGATGAGGTATTATGTACACTATTTACATTATTTGGACAATCATCTTCATCTTTGTTGCCATATTTATCACAATGTTTTGGCCGTTGTATGCTCTGGCCTTCTTCAGGTGGTTAGAATGTCGAACTGAACCCTTTATTTCACTTGCTGGGGTAGACTGTTCTAGTTCCATGTGCCATGTCTAATGAATGTCAGTTATCAGTTATCTCCTGTTAATTCCCCTCTTCATGTTCTCCACTGCCTTAACCAGGTATTGAACTCACACTCTTTGGGTCCTGTCACTGGATCTAACTAATGCCTTTATCCTCTGTGCCATGTGTCCTTAAGGTGGTGGAGAACATGGAGAGGAGAATTAATAGAAGATAACTGATATTCATTAGACATAGCACATGCCCCAGCAAGCAAAATAAAGGGTTCAGTTTGACATTCCAACAACCTGAAGAAGGCCGGAGCATACAACGGCTGAAACATTGTGATAAATATGGCAACAAAGATGAGGATGATAGTCTGAACAATTCTGTTTTATTATTTTATTATGAATATGAATTTAAAGAATTTTACAAAGGGGTGTTGAAATGTTCTTGGCCCCACCCACTTCCCAAAATCAGACTAAATGAGCAAAAATTAAATTATTTGAAAGGTTTTCTCAGTCAGACAGAGAACTTTTTAATGTCCCTCATAACTCAGATATGAAGGGAATATGTAGTATCTGAATGTGACACCAGATGGCGATATCAATAGTTTTGATTTATGTACAGATAAAACCAAATAGAAAGAATAAACATAAGCAGAGAGAGAGAGAGAGAGAGAGAGAGAGAGAGAGAGAGGGGGAATACAGAGACACTGAGGAAAAGACCTAGAAAGAGAGAGTAGGCACAAATTATTCAATAATTTTCAAATGTGTTAACCTCCAAAAGTGTCTTAGGAGTTTTTTTTTTCCAAATTCCTTTAGCAATATGTGCTTATTAAAACTTGCCACAGTCCCACCTGTTCATGACTACTAAGTTTTGTAATTTATGTTGGAATTTTTGAAGTGATGAATTAATGTTATCATTTACCATTATATTTGGCCCTCCTTGTATGTGTGCATATATATATAATTTCAGAGATAACTAATAAATATCTGTAAAAGAACAATATGAATAATGGCAAGATAAGTTTTCCTTTTGTCTTTATTCATATATATATATATATATATATATATATGCATGCATTCTCATTGTATCTGTGATTAGCTTTAAAAATAAAATGCATTGCAAAAGAAGAAATGTTCAAGTATTCTCTTACATTAAAATGGCATATTGGATATATTTGATTTCTTTTTTTACAGTTTATCAACCCTTTTGGAATATTTAAAATTTTTTAGAATAACAATGATTTTTTACAGATATATGTCCTACTATTTAACCCATAACTGGGGGAAGGAGATAGATTTATATCTTTCCCAAGAATATTTGCATGTAAGTGAATGAAAAAACCTGGCTGGAATTGAAACTTTGCTCTCCAATTTTTTATTCTGAGTCTCTATCCATTACACCACCTTCACATCCACTAGTACATTGGATAGAAGAGTTAAGAAAGCATTATCAATAGCAGAACCTTACAAATTAACTTTACCAGGTTACCTACATATCCCCATGTATTGTCAGCTTCTAAGATAAAATGAGTAAACAAGACACATTAGTATATTTATATTGTTTTCTGGTTTGATTAAATGGTTTTATAAATGTTTAGAGAAAATTCTTCAGACATATAAACAACTATTATTCTTTTTATTTAACTCATTAAAGATTTTGTGCATGTAAATGTCTATACACTAGTTAATGGGTTATGATGATGCTGAGGAGGCTACAAGAAAGGTAGTTGAGAAATTTCTCAATATATTTAATTGATATGAATGGTTTTAGCATTTTTGGACAAAATCTTTTTTCTTGAACTTGTTAGAACCTCTGATCAGACAAGGAAGTATTTCCTGGAAAGAAACAAGAGATAAGCTGAAAGTGACACAATCTAGAGAATATGCCAGATATAGAAGAAATTCTCATCACAATTTCATGATTTTCATGCAACAAAAGCAATGAAGAATTTCCTTCTTTCAAAATAGGATTTTTTTGCTTATATGTGTCAATCAAATCAGACACTTTAGCATTGTTCCTCCCAGTTTTAGCAAACCATAAAAAAGAATTCTTTTTGAATCTCATCAAGCACAAAGAACTTTTTCCATAATAAATTGCGTTTAAACTGAGATGCTAAAGGTTCCCCTGAATCTAACTATGATCTTCTTCATTATGGATTCTTATATAATAAATCCATTTTTCATCACCTGTGACTGACTTGTCCCAAATTTCAAACATGAAAAAAAGGTACATGTTTAAACACCGGCAAATGTTCCTTTTAATCAGTTCATGCAAGAAAATATTTTCCTAACTTCTTAATTTTTTTCATTAGGATTCAAAACAAACTGTCTTGCATGAGCAATAAAAATCAAAGTAAAATTCAAAGACATTTCTTAGATTTTTCTACGCTATCACTAGGAACTTTTTTTTATCAATGAACATATGTGTGTGTGTGTGTGTGTGTGTGCATATAAACAGGTATAACTCGGGTTACGTCTTTTCGAGTTATTTCGTTCTCGATTATACGCTGTTTGTAAAAAAATATAGAGAAAAAATCAAGTTTAAGTCATTTTATTCGACTTTAAGTCTGTCTGCCACAAATACTGAAATTGTAATATCACTTGTTTTTTCGAATCCTTCGTCGCCAAGATGCTGTGACCAAGTAAATGGTTAAGAAAAAACAAAACAAGTGTTACAGATATATCTTATATTAAATAGTAAATACAACAGAGTATTACACGACTAGAGAGTGTGTGTCGGATAACCCAGCGTTCAATCTCTTCGACTGTTCCCCCAAGGCCTTCACTCCTACTAATCTTATAGTAGACGGAAGAGTCCAACATAGTCTTATCGCGGCCGCCTTTGGCCGCTCCCTAAACCGGAAGAGAACAGGTCATTTCGACCTTGATCTTTCGGTTGTGCTCCCTACACGCTGTTAATTACGTGGTAGAGACTAGCAAATTACCTTTTTAGTTTAGTTATATTACGAACCTAGGCGTAATATACTTCTAAGCATTTTTAGGTCTTGGTTTCCTTTTAGCTAAGCTCGACTGTATTAGCTTACCAATTCTCTTGCTAGTCTCCCTTACCACAAGACAGTGACTTCTCGCCGAATTCAGGGTCGGCGACTGAAACGGTCGTAATGCAGGCTCCTGGCCGGAGGCCAGGACATCGACAACCGGGCTGCGTATTAAGTTACGCTGCCATTTCTTTTTGTCTGCCAACTTGACGATAGTTGGAAACTTTGCCTTCTCTCTCTACTTCGCCTCTTACTTCTGACTCCTTGCCCATGTTTGACTTTCGGCATTCCGTCCCTACTGGCTGCCTGCACGTCGTCCATAACCTTTCCCGTACACTACGTTTGTAATTATTACGGGAGGTTACTAATATCAGCACTGGATTTTTGACATGCCCGAACAACATCGAAACGCCAGCTCCTCTTTCCTTCCCGAGACGTCAAGTTAGCATCCCTGCAACGACCAGCAGCGATCATCTGAAATGACCAGCAGCGACCTCAACTACGATGACCAGCAGCGATCATCTGCAATGACCAGCAGCGACCACTTGCAACGACCAGCAGTGATCATCTGCAACGACCAGCAGCGATCATCTGCAACGACCAACATCTACCTCAACTACGACGACCACCTGCAACAACCAGCAGCGATCATCTGCAACGACAAAAATCTACCTCAACTACGATGACCAGCAGCGACCTCAACTACGATGACCAGCAGCGATCATCTGCAATGACCACCAGCGGCCACCTGCAACGACCAGCAGCGACCACCTGCAATGACCAGCAGCGATCATCTGCAACGACCAGCAGCGATCATCTGCAACGACCAACATCAACCTCAACTACGACGACCAGCAGCGATCATCTGCAACAACCAACATCGACCTCAACTACGACGACCAGCAGCGATTATCTGCAATGACCAGCAGCGACCACCTGCAACGACCAGCAGCGATCATCTGCAACGACCAACATCTACCTCAACTACGACGACCAGCAGCGATCATCTGCAACGACCAGCATAGACCACCTGCAACGACCAGCAGCGATCATCTGCAACGACCAACATCTACCTCAACTACAACGACCAGCAGCGACCACCTGCAACGACCAGCAGCAATCATCTGCAACGACCAACATCTACATCAACTACGACGACCAGCAGCGATAATCTGCAATGACCAACATCTACCTCAACTACGACGACATGCAGCGATCATCTGCAATGACCATCAGCGACCACCTGCACGACCAGCAGCGACCACCTGTAACGACCAACATCGACCTCAACTACGACGACCAGCAGGGATCATCTGCAACGACCAGCAGCGACCACCTGCAACAACCAGCAGCGATCATCTGCAACGACCAACATCTACCTCAACTACAATGACCAGCAGCGATCATCTGCAATGACCAGCATCGACCACCTGCTCGACCAGCAGCGATCATCTGCAACGAACAACATCTACCTCAACTACGACGACCAGCAGCGATCATCTGCAACGACCAGCAGCGATCATCTGGAACGACCAGTAGCGACCACCTGCAACGACCAGCAGCGATTATCTGCAACGACCAACATCTACCTCAACTACGACGACCAGCAGCGATCATCTGCAACGACCAGCATAGACCACCTGCAACGACCAGCAGCGATCATCTGCAACGACCAACATCTACCACAACTACGACGACCAGCAGCGACCACCTGCAACGACCAGCAGCAATCATCTGCAACGACCAACATCTACATCAACTACGACGACCAGCAGCGATCATCTGCAATGACCAGCAGCAACCACCTGCAACGACCAGCAGCGATAATCTGCAATGACCAACATCTACCTCAACTACGACGACATGCAGCGATCATCTGCAATGACCATCAGCGACCACCTGCACGACCAGCAGCGACCACCTGTAACGACCAACATCGACCTCAACTACGACGACCAGCAGGGATCATCTGCAACGACCAGCAGCGACCACCTGCAACAACCAGCAGCGATCATCTGCAACGACCAACATCTACCTCAACTACAATGACCAGCAACCAACATCGACCTCAACTACGACGACCAGCAGCGATCATCTGCAACGACCAGCAGCGATCATCTGGAACGACCAGTAGCGACCACCTGCAACGACCAGCAGCGATTATCTGCAACGACCAACATCCTACGACGACCAGCAGCGATCATCTGCAACGACCAGCATAGACCACCTGCAACGACCAGCAGCGATCATCTGCAACGACCAACCAACGACGTCCAGCAGCGACCACCTGCAACGACCAGCAGCAACGACCTGCAACGACCAACATCTACATCATCTGCGATCATCGACCAGCAGCAACCATGCAACGACCAGCAGCGATAATCTGCAATGACCAACATCTACCTCAACTACGACGGAACGTCCAGACCAGCGACCACCTGCAACGACCAGCAGCGACCATCTGCAACGACCAACATCTACCTCAACTACGACGACCAGCAGCGATCATCTGCAACGACCAGCAGCGACCACCTGCAACGACCAGCAGCGATCATCTGCAACGACCAACATCTACCCAACGGATCATCTGCGACGACCAGCAGCGACTGGAACGACCTGCAAGACGACCTGCAACGACCAGCATCATCTGCAACGACCAACATCTACCTCAACTACGACGACCAGCAGCGATCATCTGCAACGACCAGCAGCGACCACCTGCAACGACCAGCAGCGATCATCTGCAACGACCAACATCTACCTCCTACGACGACCAGCACGACCACCTGCACGACCAGCGATCATCTGCAACTACGACGACCAGCAGCGATCATCTGCAACGACCAGCAGCGACCACCTGCAACGACCAGCAGCGATCATCTGCAATGACCAACATCTGCAACGACCAGCAGCGATCATCTGCAACGACCAATGCGACCACCTGCAACGACCAGCAGCGACATCATCTGCAACGACCAACATCTACCCCTCAACGACCAGCACGACCAACATCGACCTCCTCAACGACCACAGCGACCACCTGCAACGACCAGCGGCGATCATCTGCAACGACCAACATCTACCTCAACTACGACGAGCGATCATCCACCAGCAGGGACCACCTGCAACGACCAGCAGCAATCATCTGCAACGACCAACATCTACCCCTCAACTACGACGACCAGCAGCGATCATCTGCAACGACCAACGACCAACCAGCAGCGATCATCCTCAATGACCAGCAGCGACCACCTGCAACGACCAGCAGCGATCTGCAACGACCAACATCTCAACTATAACGACCAGCAGCGACCACCTGCAAACGACCACCTGCAGCGATCATCTGCAACGACCAACATCTACCTCAACTATGACGACCAGCAGCGATCATCTGCAACGACCAGCAGCGACCACCTGCAACGACCAGCAGCGATCATCTGCAACGACCAACATCTACCTCAACTACGACGACCAGCAGCGATCATCTGCAATGACCAGCAGCGACCACCTGCAACGACCAGCAGCGATCATCTGCAACGACCAACATCTACCTCAACTACGACGACCAGCAGCGATCATCTGCAACGACCAGCAGCGACCACCTGCAACGACCAGCAGCGATCATCTGCAACGACCAACATACCTCAACTACTCAATCTGCAACGACCAGCAGCGACCACCTGCAACGACCAGCAGCGATCATCTGCAACGACCAACAATCCACCTCGATCATACGACCAGCAGCGATCATCTGCA
Source organism: Acanthosepion pharaonis (assembly GCA_903632075.3). Classification (NCBI taxonomy): domain Eukaryota; kingdom Metazoa; phylum Mollusca; class Cephalopoda; order Sepiida; family Sepiidae; genus Acanthosepion; species Acanthosepion pharaonis. Next base: position 389,210 of record CAHIKZ030001144.1, read on the forward strand.
ACGACCAGCAGCGATCATCTGCAACGACCAACATCTACCTCAACTACGACGACCAGCAGCGATCAGCAGCGATCATCTGTAATGACCAGCAGCGATCATCTGCAACGACCAACATCTACCCTCAACTACGATGACCAGAGCGATCATCTGCAACGACCAGCAGCGATCATCTGCAACGACCAACATCTACCTCAACTACGACGACCAGCAGCGATCATCTGCAACGACCAGCAGCGACCACCTGCAACGACCAGCAGCGATCATCTGCAACGACCAACATCTAACCGAACGATCACGACGACCAGCAGCGATCATCTGCAACGACCAGCAGCGACCACCTGCAACGACCAGCAGCGATCATCTGCAACGACCAACATCTACCTCAACTACAACGACCAGCAGCGATCATCTGCAACGACCAGCCGACCACCTGCAACGACCAGCAGCGATCATCTGCAACGACCAACATCTACCTCAACTACGACGACAGCAGCGATCATCTGCAACGACCAGCAGCGACCATCTGCAACGGTGTAGCGACATCTCAGCAGCGATCATCTGCAACGACGACCCTCAACTGCGACGACCAGCAGCGATCATCTACCTCAACGACCATCAAGCGACCACCTGCAACGACCAGCAGCGATCATCTGCAACGACCAACATCTACCTCAACTACAACGACCAGCAGCGATCACGACCAGCAGCGCGATCATCTGCAACGACCAACATCTACCAGCGACCATCTGCAACGACATCTGCAACTCGATCAGCAGCGATCATCTGCAACGACCAACATCTACCTTACGATGACAGAGCGATCATCTGCAGCGACCAACATCGGCACCTGCAACGACCAGCAGCGACCACCTGCAACCAGCATCGGCCAACTACGACGACCAGCAGCGATAATCTGCAACGACCAGCAGCGACCACCTGCAACGACCAGCAGCGATCATCTGCAACGACCAACATCTACCTCAACTACGACGACCAGCAGCGATCATCCTGCAACGACCAGCAGCGATCATCTGCAACATCTGCACTACGACCAGCAGCGATCATCTGCAACGACCAGCATCATCGATGATCAGCAGCGATCATCTGCAACGACCAACATCTACCTCAACTACGACGACCAGCAGCGATCATCTGCAACGACCAGCAGGACCACCTGCAACGACCAGCAGCGATCATCTGCAACGACCAACATCTACCTCAACTACGACGACCAGCAGCGACTGCAACGACCAGCAACAATCATCTGCAACGACCAGCAGCGACATCACCTGCAACGACCAGCAGCGATCATCTGCAACGACCAACATCTATCTCAACTACGACGACCAGCAGCGATCATCTGAACGAATCACCAGCGACCACCTGCAACGACCAGCAGCGATCATCTGCAACGACCAACATCGACCTCAACTACGACGACCCAGGGATCATCTGCAACGACCAGCAGCGACCACCTGTACGATCAACCAGCAGCGATCATCTGCAACGACCAACATCTACCTCAACATAATGACCAGCAGCGATCATCTGCAACGACCAGCAGCATCATCGACCAACGACCAGTAGCGATCATCTGCAACGACCAACATCTACCTCAACTACGACGACCAGCAGCGATAATCTGCAACGACCAGCAGCGGCCACCTGCAACGACCAGCAGCGATCATCTGCAACGAACAACATCTACCTCAACTACGACGACCAGCAGCGATCATCTGCAACGACCAGCAGCGATCATCTACCTCACGATGACCAGCAGCGATCATCTGCAACGACCAGACCTCCACCTGTAAACGACCAGCAGCGATCATCTGCAACGACCACCTCAACTACGACGACCAGCAGCGATCATCTGCAACTGCAACGACCACCTCAACTACGATGACCAGCGATCATCGAACGACCAGCAGCGACCACCTGTAACGACCAGCAGCGATCATCGACGACCAGCAGCGATAATCTGCTGACCAGCAACGACCACCAGCGGAACGACCAGCAGCGATCATCTGCAACGACCACCAACCAGCGACCACCGGCAATCATCTGCAACGACCAGCAGCGATCATCTGGAACGACCAGCAGCGACCACCTGCAACGACCAGCAGCTATCTGCAACGACCAACATCTACCCTCAACTACGACGACCAGCAGCGATCATCTGCATACTCCCAACTACGACGACCACCTCAGCGACCATCCGCAACGACCATCATCTGCAACGACCAACATCCAGCAACTACGACGACCAGCAGCGATCATCTGCAACGACCAGCAGCGACCACCTGACCTTCGACCAGCAGCGATCATCTGCAACGACCAACATCTACCCAACATCGACCAGCAGCGATCATCTGCAACGACCAGCATCGACCCACCTGCAACGACCAGCAGCGACCATCTGCAACGACCAGCAGCGATCATCTGCAATCTGCACGACGACCAGCGATCATCTGCAATGACCAGCAGCGATCACCTGCAACGACCAGCAGCGACCACCTGCAACGACCAGCAGCGATCATCTGCAACGACCAACATCTACCTCAACTACGACGACCAGCAGCGATCTGCAACGACCCTCAACGACCAGCTACGACGACCAGCAGCGATCATCTGCAACGACCAACATCTACCTCAACACGACGACCAGCAGCGATCATCTGCAACGACCAGCAGCGACCACCTGCAACGACCAGCAGCGATCATCTGCAACGACCCATCTACCTCAACGACCACAGCAGCGACCAGTAACGACCAACATCATCTGCAACGATCTACCCTCAACGACCAGCAGCGACCACCTGCAACGACCAGCAGCGATCATCTGCAACGGCGATGACGACCAGCAGCGATCATCTGCAACGACCAGCAGCAACCACCTGCACGACCAGCAGCGATCATCTGCAACGACCAACATCTACCTCAACTACGACGACCAGCAGCGATCATCTGCAACGACCAGCAGACCACCTCAACGACCAGCAGCGACCAACGACCAGCATCGATCACCTGCAACCACCTGCAACGACCAGCAGCGATCATCTGCAACGCGACCACCTGCAACGACCAGTGCGATCATCTCAACAGCTGCATCATCTGCAACGACCAACATCTACCTCAACTACGACGACCAGCAGCGATCATCTGCAATGACCAGCAGCGACCACCAGCAACGACCAGCGTGACCACCTGCAACGACCAGCAGCGATCATCCACGACCAACATCCCCTCAACTACGACGACCAGCAGCGATCATCTGCAACGACCATCAGCGACCACCTGTAACGACCAGCAGCGATCATCTGCAACGACCAACATCTACCTCAACTTCGACGACCAGCAGCGACCATCATCTGCAACGACCAACATCTACCTCAACGACCAGCAGCGATCATCTGCAATGACCAGCAGCGACCACCTGCAACGACCAGCAGCGATCATCTGCAACGACCAACATCTACCTCAACTACGACGACCAGCAGCGATCATCTGCAACGACCAGCAGCGACCTGCAACGACCACCTGCAACGACCAGCAGCGATCATCTGCAACGACCAACATCTACCTCAATCTACGACGACCAGCAGCGATCATCTGCAACGACCAGCAGCGACCACCTGCAACGACCAGCAGCGATCATCTGCAACGACCAACATCTATCATCTGTAACGACCAACACTCATCACCTGCAACGACCAGCAGCGATCATCTGGAACGACCAACTAGCGACCACCTGCAACGACCAGCAGCAATCATCTGCAACGACCAACATCATCTACAACGACCAGCAGCGACCATCTCGACCACAGCAACCACGCACGACCAGCAGCTGCATCATCTGCAACGACCAATGCGATCATCTGCAACGACCAGCGACCAACCACCTGCAACGACCAGCAGCGATAATCTGCAACGACCAACATCTACGACGACCAGCAGCGATCATCTGCAATGACCATCAGCGACCACCTGCGACCAGCAGCGACCACCTGTAACGACCAACATCGACCTCAACTACGACGACCAGCAGGGATCATCTGCAACGACCAGCAGCGACCACCTGCAACAACCAGCAGCGATCATCTGCAACGACCAACATCTACCTCAACTACAATGACCAGCAGCGATCATTGACCAGATCAACATGACGACCAGCATCGCAATGACCAGCAGCGACCACCTGCAACGACCAGCGGCGATCATCTGCAACGACCAACATCTACCTCAACTACGACGACGACCAGGAACGCGATATCATCTGCAACGCACAACGACCAGCAGCGATCATCTGCAACGACCAGCCGACCACCTGCAACGACCAGCAGCGATCATCTGCAACGACCAACATCTACCCTCAGCAATCATCTGCAACTACGACGACCAGCAGCGATCATCTGCAATGAACGCAACCACTGCAACGACCAGCGACCAAGAGCGACCAACATCTAGTAACGGAACGATCATCTGCAACGACCAGTAGCGACCACCTGCAACGACCAGCAGCGATCATCTGCAACGACCAACATCTACCCAACACGACCTACATCTCAACATCATCGACGACCAGCAGCGATCATCTGCAACGACCAACATCTACCTCATCTGACCACCTGCAACGACCAGCAGCGGCACCTGCAACGACCAGCAGCGATCATCTCAGCGATCATCTGCAACGACCAGCAACATCTACCAGTGACCAGCAGCGATGACCAACGACCAACATCTACCTCAACTACGACGACCAGCAGCGATCATCTGCAACGACCAGCAGCGGCCCTGCAGCGACCGACTACGACGACCAGCAGCGATCATCTGCAACGACCAGCAGCGACCACCGCAACGACCAGCAGCGATCATCTGCAACGACCAACATCTACCTGCAATTCACGACTCGACCAGCAGCGATCTGCAACGACCAGCATAGATAATCTGCAACGACCAGCAGCGATCATCTGCAACGACCAACATCTACCTCAACTACAACGACCAGCAGCGACCATCTGCAACGACCAGCAGCGATCATCTGCAACGACCAACATCTACCAACTACGACGACCAGCAGCGATCATCTGCCATCTACCTCAACTACGCAACGACCAGCAGCGACCATCTGCAAACGACCAACATCCACCTGCACGACGACGACCAGCAGCGATCATCTGCAACGACCAGCAGCGACCACCTGCAACGACCAGCAGCGATCATCTGCAACGACCAGCACAATGATCTGCAGCGATCATCTGTACGACCAGCAACCACCTGACGACCAGCAGCGATCATCTGCAACGACCAACATCTACCCAACTACGATGACCAGCAGCGATCATCTGCAACGACCAACAGCGACCACCTGAACGACCAGCAGCGATCATCTGCAACGACCAACATCGACCTCAACTACGACGACCAGCAGCGACCATCTGCAACGACCAGCAGCGATCATCTGCAACGACCAGTAGCGACCACCTGCAACGACCAGCAGCGATCATCTGCAATGACCAACATCGACCAACCAACGACCAGCAGCGATCATCTGCAACGACCAAACATCTAACCAGCAACGACGACCAGCACGATGACAGCAGCGATCATCTGCAACGACCAACATCTACATCAACTACGATGACCAGCAGCGGCCATCTGCAACGACCAGCAGCGATCATCTGACCAGCAGCGATCATCTGCAACGACCAACATCTCTACCTCGACGACTAGCGACGACCAATGCAGCGATCACCTGCAACGACCAGCAGCGATCATCTGCAACGAACAAACGACCAACACGACGACCACCTGCAACGACCAGCAGCGATCATCTGGAACGACCAACATCAACGTACGACCAGCAGCGATCATCTGCAACGACCAACATCTACCTCAACTACGATGACCAGCAGCGATCATCTGCAACGACCAGCAGCGATACGGACGACCAGCAGCGATCATCTGCAACGACCAACATCTACCTCAACTACGACGACCAGCAGCGACCACCAGCAGCGACCATCTGACCAGCAGCGATCATCTGCAACGACCAACATCTACCTCAACTACGACGACCAGCAGCGATCATCTGCTGACCAGCAGCGACCACCTGCAACGACCAGCAGCGATCATCTGCAACGACAACATCTACCATAACTGATCAGCAGCGACCATCTGCAACGAGCACCCTGCAACGACCAGCAGCGATCATCTGCAACGACCAGCAGCGACCACCTGCAACGACCAGCAGCGATCATCTGCAACGACCAACATCTACCTCAACTACGACGACCAGCAGCGATCATCTGCAACGACTAACATCTACCTCAAGTACGATGATCAGCAGCGATCATCTGCAACGACCAACATCTACCTCAACTACGATGACCAGCAGCGATCATCTGCAACGACCAGCGATCATCTGCAACGACCAACATCGACCTCAACTACGACGACCAGCAGCGATCATCTGCAACGTCTGGAACGACCAGCAGCGACCACCGCAACGACCAGCAGCGATCATCTGCAACGACCAACATCTACCTCACGACGACCGACGATCCAGCAGCGATCATCTGCAACGACCAGCAGCGATCATCTGCAACGACCAACATCTACCTCAACTACGACGACCAGCAGCGATCATCTGCAACGACCAGCAGCGACCACCCGTAAACGACCAGCAGCGATCATCTGCAACCAGCTGCAACATCTACCTCAACTACGACGACATCTGCAACGCATACCTCAACTACGACCATCAGCGACCATCTGCAACGACCAGCAGCGATCATCTGCGACCGACCTGCAACGACCAACAGCGATCATCCACGACGACCAGCAGCGATCATCTGCAACGACCAGCAGCGACCACCTGCAACGACCAGCAGCGATCATCTGCAACGACCAACATCTACCCTCAACTACGACGACCAGCAGCGACCATCTGCAACGCAAACGACCAGCAGCAGCGATCATCTGCACGACGACCAGCAGCGATCATCCAACGACCAGCAGCGACCATCGACCAGCAGCGACCTGCAACGACCAACCTCACGACGACCAGCAGCGGACATCTGCAACGACCAGCAGCGACCACCTGCAACGACCAGCAGCGATCATCTGCAACGACCAACATCGACCTCAACTACGACGACCAGCAGCGATCATCTGCAACGACCAGCAGCGACCACCAGCAACGACCAGCAGCGATCACCAATGAACCAACGGCAACCAACTACGATGACCAGCAGCGAACATCTGCCTAACTACGACGACCAGCGACCACCTGCAACGACGATTCAGCAGCGATCATCTGCAACGACCAGCAGCGCGACCTAACGACCGTAACCATCTGCAACGACCTGCGATCATCAGCAACGACCAGCAGCGATCACCTACGACGACCACCAGCACAACGACCAGCAGCGATCATCTGCAACGACCAACATCTCCCTCAACTACGACGACCAGCAGCGATCATCTGCAACGACCAGCAGCGACCATCTGCAACGACCAGCAGCGATCATCGACGACGACCAGCAGCGATCCTCAACTACAACGACCAGCCACCTGCAACGACCAGCAGCATCATCTGCAACGACCAACATCTCAACTACGACGACCAGCAGCGATCATCTGCAACGACGACCACCTGCAACGACCAGCAGCGATCATCTGCAACGACCAACATCTACCTCAACCACGACGACCATGCAGCGATCATCCTGACCATCGCGGACATCCGCAACGACCATCGGACAACTACGACGACCAGCAGGGACCACCTGCAACGACCAGCAGCGACCATGCAACGACCAGCATCTGCAACGACCAACATCTACCTCATGCAGCGACGACCTGACCAGCAGCGACCATCAAAATTACGACCAGCAGCATCGTAATGACCAACTACGATGAGCAGCGACCATCTGCAACGACCAGCATGACCACCTGCAACGACCAGCAGCGATCATCTGCGACGACCAACATCTTCCCTCAACTACGACGACCAGCAGCGATCATCTGACCAGCAACGACCAGCAGCGACCACCTGTAACGACCAGCAGCGACGGCCATCTGCAACGACCAGCAGCGATGCAACATCAGCAGCGAACGCAACCAACATCTACCTCAACTACGACGACCAGCAGCGATCATCTGCAACGACCAGCAGCGATCACTGCAACGACCTGCGACGACCAGCAGCGATCATCTGCAACGACCAACATCTACCCTTAACTACGACGACCAGCAGCGATCATCTACAACGACCAGCAGCGATGATCAGCAGCACATCTGCAACGACCAACATCTACCTCAACTACGATGACCAGCAGCGAGCAGCGGCCACCCGCAACCACCAGCAGCGATCATCTGCAACGACCAACATCTACCTCAAACTACGATGACCAGCAGCGATCATCTGCAATGACCAGCAGCGACCATCCAGCAACGACCAGCAGCGATCATCTGCAACGACCAACATCTATCAACTACGACGACCAGCAGCGATCATCTGCAACGACCAGCGATCATCTGCAACGACCTGACCACCTGCAACGACCAGCAGCGATTATCTGCAACGACCAGCATCTACCCATACGACGACCAGCAGCGATCATCTCAACGACCAGCATAGACCAATGACCAGCAACGACCAGCAGCGATCATCTGCAACGACCAACATCTAGCAACTACGACGACCAGCAGCGACCACCGTAACGACCAGCGACCTGCAACGACCAACATCGACCTCAACTACGACGACCAGCAGGGATCATCTGCAACGACCAGCAGCAACCACCTGCAACGACCAGCAGCGATCATCTGCAACGACCAAGCGATCAACTCAACTGCAACGACCAGCAGCGATCATCTGTAACGACCATCAGCGACCACCCGCACGACCAGCAGCGATCACCCTGTAACGAACAACAGCAATACGACGACCCAGGGATCATCTGCTCGACCAGCAGCCATCATCTGCAACGACCAACATCTACCCTCAACTTCGACGACCAGCAGCGATCATCTGCAATCGACCACCTGATGACGACCAGCGATCATCTGGAACGACCAGTAGCGACCACCTGCAACGACCAGCAGCAACGATTATCTGCAACGACCAACATCTACCTCAACTACGACGACCAGCAGCGATCATCTGCAACGACCAGCAGTAGACCACCTGCAACGACCAGCAGCGATCATCTGCAACGACCAACATCTACCACAACTACGACGACCAGCAGCGACCATCCTGCAACGACCAGCAGCAATCATCTGCAACGACCAACATCTACAATCAGCGCAAATCCACGACGACCAGCAGCGATCATCTGCAACGACCAGCAGCAGCACCCCACCAACTACGACGACCAGCAGCGATAATCTGCAACGACCCAACATCTACCTCAACTACGACGACGACGACCAGCAGCGATCATCTGCAATGACCATCAGCGACCACCTGCACGACCAGCAGCGACCATCTGCAACGACCAACATCGACCTCAACTACGACGACCAGCAGGGATCATCTGCAACGACCAGCAGCGATCATCTGCAACGACCAACCTCACAACTACGATGACCAGCAGCGATCACAACCAGCAGCGATCATCTGCAACGACCACCAACGACCAACATCTACATCTACCAGCAGCGATCATCTGAAAAACGACCAGCAATGACCAGCAGCGATCATCTGTAACGACCAACATGACCAAACTACGATGACCCAGCGATCATCGCAACGACCAGCTGCTCGACCAAGACCAGCGATCATCTGCAACGACGAACATCCGTAACGACCCAGCAGCATCTGCAACGACCACGACGACCAGCAGCGATCATCTGCAAGCATCTGCAACGACCAGCAGCGACCACCTGCAACGACCAGCAGCGATCATCTGCAACGACCAACATCTACCTCAACTACGACGACCAGCAGCGATCATCTGCGGCGACCAGCAGCGATCCCTGCAACGACCAGCAGCGATCATCTGCAACGACCACATCTACGACGACCAGCAGCGATCACGACGACCAGCAGCGATCATCTGACCAGCAGCGATCATCCGCGACCAACATCTCACCATGATGACCAGCAGCGATCATCTGCAACGACCATCCGGCAACCACGACGACCAGCAGCGACATCTGCAACGACCAGCAGCGACCACCTGCAACGACCAGCAGCGATCATCTGGTAACGACCAGCAGCGCACCATCTACACAGCAACGACCAGCAGCGATCATCTACGCAACGACCAACAGCGACCACCTGTAAACGACCAGCAGCGATCATCTGCAACGACCAACATCGACCTCAACTACGACGACCAGCAGCGACCATCCTGACCAGCAGCGACCACCAGCAATCATCTGCAACCACCTGCAACCAGCAGCGATCATCTACGACCAACATCAGCGACCAACTACGACGACGACCAGCAGCGATCATCTGCAACGACCAACATCTACCTCTAACTACGACGACCAACGATCATCTGCAACGACTAGCAGCGACCAGCAGCAATCATCTGCAACGACCAACAACCGACGACCTGCAGCGACATCTGCAACGACCAGCAGCAACCACCCGCAACGACCAGCAGCGATCATCTGCAACGACCAACACCAACACGATGACCAGCAGCGATCAACTACGACGACCATGCAGCGATCATCTGCAACGACCAGCACGATCACCGTAATGACCAGCAAGACCAGCAGCGATCATCTGCAACGACCAGCAGCGACCACCTGCAACCACCACCAACGACCGATCATCTGCAACGACCAACATCTACCTCAACTACGACGACCAGCAGCGATCATCTGCAACGACCAGCAGCGACCACCTGCAACGACCAGCAGCGATCATCTGCAACAACCAATGATCGACCACCTCGACCATCTGCAACGACCAGCAGCGATCATCTGCAATGACCAGCAGCGACCACCTGCAACGACCAGCAGCGATCATCTGCAACGACCAACATCTACCTCATCATCTACGACCATGACCACAACCAGCGACCTGCAACGACCAACATCTGCAACGACCAGCAGCGACCACCTGCGACCAGCGACCAGCAGCGATCATCTGCAACGACCAACATCTACCTCAACTACGATGACCAGCAGCGACGACCACCTGCAACGACCAGCAGCGATCATCTGCAACGAACAACATCTACCTCAACTACGACGACCAGCAGCGATCATCTGCAACGACCGATCATCTGCAACGACCAGCAACGACCAGCAGCGATCTGCAACGACCAACATCTATCAACTACGACGACCAGCAGCGATCATCTGCAACGACGACCATCAGCGACCACCCGCAACGACCAGCAGCGATCATCTGCAACGACCAACATCTACCTCAACTACGACGACCAGCAGCGACCATCTGCAACGACCAGCAGCAATCATCGACCAGCAGCGCAACGACCAACATCTACATCAACTACGACGACCAGCAGCGATCATCTGCAATGACCAGCAGCAACCACCTGCAACGACCAGCAGCGATAATCTGCAACGACCAACATCTACCTAACTACGACGACCAGCAGCGATCATCTGTAACGACCAGCAGCGATCATCTGCAACGACCAGCAGCGACCACCTGCAAACAACCAGACAGCAGCGATCATCTGCAACGACCAAGCGACCACCATCTACCTCAACTACAACGACCAGCAGCGATCATCTGCAACGACCAACATCTACCTCAACTACGATGACCAGCAGCGATCATCTGCAACGACCAGCAGCGACCACCTGCTTCGACCAGCAGCGATCATCTGCAACGACCAACATCTACCTCAACTACGACGACCAGCAGCGATCATCTGCAACGACCAGCAGCACGACGCCTGCAACGACCAGCAGCGATCATCTGCAACGAACAACATCTACAACGACCAAGCGATATCGACGACAACTACGACGAGCAGCGATCATCTGCAACGACCAGCAGCGATCATCTGGACCAACGACCAGCAACGCAGCAGCGACCACCTGCAACGACCAACATCGATCATCTGCGACGACCAGCATCTACCGACCAACGACTACCGCAACGACCAGCAGCGATCATCTGCAACGACCAACATCTACTCCTACGACGACCAGCAGCGAAGCAACGATGATCACCTGCAATGACCAGCAGCGATCATCTGCAACGACCAACATCTACCTCAACTACGACGACCAGCAGCGATCATCTGCAACGACGAAATAACATCAGCATCCAGACCACCTGTAACGACCAGCAGCGATCATCTGCAACGACCAACATCTACCTCAACTACAACGACCAGCAGCGATCATCTGCAACGACCAACATGACAACTACGACGACCAGCAGCGACATCTGCCGACCACCTGCAACGACCAGCAGCGATCATCTGCAACGACCAACAACCACCTGACGACCAGCAGCGATCATCTGCAACGACCAACCGCAACGACCACATCTAGCAGCATCATCTGCAACGACCAGCAGCGACCATCTGCAACGACCAGCAGCGACCACATCTGCAAACGACCAGCAGCGATCATCTGCAACGACCCAGGGACCAACTAACGACCAGCGGACAGCGACGACCAACATTGCAATGACCAGCAGCAATCATCTGCAACGACCAACATCTACTCAACTACGACGACCAGCAGCGATCATCTGCAATGACCAGCAGCGACCACCTGCAACGACCAGCAGCGATCATCTGCAACGACCAACATCTACCTCGACAACCACGACGACTAGCAGCGATCATCTGCAACGACCAGCAGCGACCACCTGCAACGACCAGCAGCGATCATCTGCAACGACCAACATCTACTTAACTACGACGACCAGCAGCGATCATCTGCAAACTACGACGACCACCTGCAACGACCAGCGCGATCATCTGCAATGACCAGCAACCGACCCTGCAACGACCAGCAGCGGATCATCTGCAACGACCAACATCTACATCAACTACGACGACCACAGCGATCATCTGCGACCAGCGACCAGCAACGACCAGCAGCGATAATCATCTGCAACGACCAACATCTACCTCAACTACGACGACGACAGCAGCGATCATCTGCAACGACCAGCAGCGACCACCTGCAATGCAAGCAGCGACCAGCGACCAACATCTACCATCTGCGACGACCAACATCTAACCTCCTGCAACAACCAGCAGCGATCATCTGCAACGACCAACATCATCAACAACGACCAGCAGCGATCATCTGCAACGACCAGCAGCGACCACCTGCAACGACCAGCAGCGATCATCTGCAACGACCATCTACCTCAACTACGACGACCAGCAGCGACCATCTCAACGACCAGCAGCGATCGACAACGACCAGCAGCGACCACCTGCAACGACCAGCGATCATCTGCAACGACCAACATCTACCTCAACTACGATGACCAGCAGCGATCATCTGCAACGACCAGCATCGACCACCTGCTTCGACCAGCAGCGATCATCTGCAACGACCAACATCTACCTCAACTACGATGACCAGCAGCGATAATCTGCAACGACCAGCAGCGGCCACCTGCAACGACCAGCAGCGATCATCTGCAACGACCAACATCTACCTCTGCAATGAACCAGCGACGACCAGCAGCGATCATCTGCAACGACCAGCAGCGATCATCTGACCAACATCGAACGACCAGATCAGCGACCACCTGCAACGACCAGCAGCGATCATCTGCAACGACCAACATCTACCTCAACTACGATGACCAGCAGCGATCATCTGCAACGACCAGCAGCGACCACCTGTAACGACCAGCAGCGATCATCTGCAACGACCAACATCTACCTAACTACACGAGTAGCGATGACCAGCAGCGATCATCTGCAACGACCAACATCTACCTCAACTACGACGACCAGCAGCGATCATCTGCAACGACCAACATCTGGAACGACCTACGACCGACCAGCAGCGATCACGACCAGCAGCGACTCACCTGCACGACCAGCAGCGATCATCTGCAACGACCAACATCGACCAACCTGCGACGACCAGCAGCGATTATCTGCAACGACCAGCATCACCTGCAACGACCAGCAGACGACCTCGATCATCTGCAACGACCAACATCAACTACCTGCAACGACCAGCAGCGATCATCTGCAATGATCATCTACCTCAACTACGACCAGCAGCGATCATCTGCAACGACCAACAGCGACCACCTACGATGACCAGCAGCGATCATCTGCAACGACCACGATGACCAGCAGCGATCATCTGCAACGACCAGCATCACCCACCTACGACGACCAGCAGCGATCATCTGCAACGACCAGCATCTACCCAACATCTCAACTACGACGACCACTAGCGACCACCAGCAGCGATCATCTGCAGATGACAGCATCGACCAACTACGACGACCAGCAGCGATCATCTGGAACGACCAGCAGCGATCATCTGCAACGACCAACATCTGCCATAAACGACCAGCAGCGATCATCTGCAACGACCAACATCTACCTCAACTACGACGACCAGCAGCGATCATCTGCAACGACCAGCGACCACCCGCAACGACCAGCAGCGATCATCTGCAACGACCAACCTCAACTACGACGACCAGCAGCGATCATCTGCAATGACCCGCAACGACCAGCAGCGATCATCTGCAACGACCAACATCTACCTCAACTACGACGACCAGCAGCGATCATCTGCAACGACCAGCAGCGACCACCTGCTTCGACCAGCAGCAGCGATCATCTGCAACGACCAACATCTACCTCAACTACGACGACCAGCAGCGATCATCTGCAACGACAGCAACGGCCACCAAGCGATGCGACCATCTGGAACGCAACAACCAACGACCAGCCGATCATCTGCAACGACCCAACATCTACCTCAACTACGACGACCAGCAGCGATCATCAATCTGCGCAACAACCAGCAGCGATCATCCGCAACGACCAACATCTACCTCAACTACGACGACCACCTGCAACGACCAGCAGCGATCATCTGCAACGATCATCCAACATCCCTCAACTACGACGACCCTCAACTACGACGACCTGCAGCGGACATCTGTAATGACCAGCAGCGACCACCAGCAGGCAACGACCAGCAGCGATCATCTGCAACGACCATCTACCTCGACCGACGACATGCAACCATCTGCAACGACCAGCAGCGATCATCTGCAACGACCAACATCTACCTCACCTACGACGAGCAACAGCGACCACCTGCAACGACCAGCAGCGATCATCTGCAACAACCAACATCGACCTCAACTACGACGACCAGCAGCGATCATCTGCAATGACCAGCAGCGACCACCTGCAACGACCAGCAGTGACCACCTGCAACGACCAGCAGCGATCATCTGCGACGACCAACATCTTCCTCAACTACGACGACCAGCAGCGATCATCTGCAACGACCAGCAGCGACCACCTGCAACGACCAGCAGCGACAACCTGTAACGACCAGCAGCGATCATCTGCAACGACCAACATCTACCTCAACTACGACGACCAGCAGCGATCATCTGCAACGACCAGCAGCAACCACCTGCAACGACCAGCAGCGATCATCTGCAATGACCAACATCTACCTCAACTACGACGACCTGCAGCGGACATCTGTAATGACCAGCAGCGACCACCTGCAACGACCAGCAGCGATCATCTGCAACGACCAGCTGCGACCACCTGCAACCACCTGCAACGACCAGCAGCGATCATCTGCAACGACCAACATCTACCTCACCTACGACGAGCAACAGCGACCACCTGCAACGACCAGCAGCGATCATCTGCAACAACCAACATCGACCTCAACTACGACGACCAGCAGCGATGATCTACAATGACCAGCAGCGACCACGAACAGCAGCCATCATCTGCAACGACCAACATCGACCATCAATGCCTGCACCGGAACGTCTGCATCTCTACCTTTCCGATCACCTTTATTTCTTTATTTCTTTCTAGAATAAATTAGCATATATCCTATATAGCCTCGTTCTGTCGCCTGTGTTGTTTCACCTTGTCAGATTTAACGTCCTCGAAATGTTAGCGTGTCTCTTGTGATACGGGGGTGCTCGTTCCGCTACAGTCTCTTTAGAGAGTGGACACCACAACAATTTCCAAATAAGAAAAATCAATTCCAGGCTATAAGTTCTCAAAAGAACGTGTAGTTGTTATGTTAGGAGGTAATTGTGCTGGAGATTTTAAATTAAAACCATTGATGGTGTATCATGCACACAACCCACGTGTCCTGAAGAACGTAATCAAGGCATCTCTTATATGTATGGCTAATCCAAATGCATGGATCGTTGTTGCTATCTTTGAAGATTGGTTCTTTAATCAGTTTATCCTGGCAGCTGAAAACTATTGCAAGAAGGGAATTCCTTCTGTATAAATAAATGCGAAATTGGAGCTCAATTCTCCCACGTATATCTGAGGTTAAAAGGCCCTAACTCTACTTTATAGAAATTTGAGATTTATTCTGAACAATACAGAATTGTGGAACAAGGCCGATGGGGAAATAGGGAGAGGCTGGTCTTCGTTAACTATCCTAGTTAATCTGACTTGCGACCCATTCATTGAACATAATTTACTCATGCACTACAAGAACACATCCACCACTCACTCAATTCTGCATATACCACAATACAGGGGATCTACAAACAGCCTATGACATAAAAATGTGAAAGGCTATAAAGTTCGTTTTTTACAAAAATATATAAAAATTCCATGATTCATGAAATGATGGGGGATGAGAGATGAACCCAGAAAACAAACTAAAAATGCAGCACAAAGACAAAACTAAAACAATACAATGTTAGTAGGACCCGTCCACCCCTCAAAATAAGAGTGGCCGCTGTATTCTGCCGATAGACAGAATCAAGAAGTATACTCACTAATGGAGTGGGGAAGGTGAAAAATAGACGACGAAATGGGAAAATCAAAGGCTGACCCAGTCAAGATGAAAAATGGGGGACAAAAACAAATTAGGGGAGATTGGGAATCTCAACCTGGGACATAACAAAAGAGAACAGGCCGGGGACAACACTTATTCACATTAACTAGTAAAACATAATAGTGTCTAACTTAAACAGGGAAGGGTTTACAGGAAACCACCCCGTTGCATCAAGGGGACTTAAAAGAGAAAATCAAGGCTATCCCCGTCCACACGAACCAGGCTCGACTCAGTCACTCAACTTTCGTTGAAATCTGTCGAAATCAAATGCTTTTTATCAGATTTGATTTTTACCCTAATCTGAAGCTTAAAGAAAACGACCAGATCCTAATGCGAATAACGTTCATCTTGCAAGATACTCTCCTTTCACGATGTCCACACCACTATTCTTGCCACGGCTCACAATGTCAAAAACGCCATCCGTTTTACCCTGGGGAACAGGAGTATACATTGTCACATCCATACGCGAGATCGATGGACACAAGTTGATCGGGAGCGATACGAGCCGTCAACTCGCCGACATAATCCCAGAAGGGGCGCACCTGCAGACAAATGGTAGGTGTGCGAAGCTGTTTCTTCTAAGTCAAGGTCACACCGATGACAGTCTGGCAAATCTGCCTCGACCCATCTGAAGATTACGTCATTGAGAGGTCTTTTTTTTAATGTGGGGGGGCCCGAGCGCGAACACTTGGGCAAGGAGCAAAAATAGCTCACAGCTCCCGCAACCGTCAATTGCGCTGGTCTCGGTTCGAGCACCGATCCCTCCCTCTGCTGCCATGAGAGGGCGCAGCCTCGGGCAGCTGTTCCCCATGGCTGGGAACCTCTCAGTATAACTTTCCTCAGTTGCATCTCTGTCCTTTGACAGAGTAGCCCCTGAGCGCACTCTGCTTAATGACAGAGACGCAACTGAGAGATGATAAGTAATGCGTTAGAAACTCCTCCAAGGAGGAATTTACACTTTATTTACTTGTTTACTTGACCCCGCCCGGTTGTGACACAAGGTCGGTTTTTAACGTGGGGACCCGAGTTTTTTTCACTCAAGCTACTGGTCCAAGCTGGTCTTAGCTGGTCATAGCTGGTCTTGTCATAAATGGTCCAGACTGGTCAGAGTTGTTCTAAGCTAGTCATAGCTGGTCTTGTCATAGCTGGTCCAAGCTGGTCAGAGCAGGTCCAAGCTAGTCATAGCCGTGATGCCACCAGTACAGGGACGGATTCCTGTGACCAGTAAGTATCTGAATGTGTATAACCATCAAGAGATGGATTTACACACTAAAATTTCAATATCTGTGTTATATATTATCTACTTCTTGGTGATATCACTTTTCAGGTTTAACATATTTGCATATACATTTTAAAAAAAAGTATATTTCATTAATTAATTGTCCTTCGTTACTTTTATTTTTTTTTATTCAGGATTGTTTTGATTTCCATATCAAAAATACTCTGTTTAGGAATATTGTCTTATATAGTGCAAAAAATGTTTGAAATTTGGAATTTACTTGACCTTCAACAAGTCAGCATCTATTTGTAAAACTTTCTTTAGCAATAACAAGCTTGCCCCTACATCTGACCAATTAATTTTTTCTGCCTTTACAGTCATATTCTTTGAACAAATATATTGAACGTCCACAACCATTTCAACATTTCATAAATACTGAAAATGAAAAAACAGCTAATTTTTCCTAGAAAAATTACCAGGTTATTTTTCTAAGGTAAACATTTATCAATTTATATATCTAGCATCTATAATTAGCTGCTTTTTTTACAGAAGTTACAGTGTGGAAATTCAACAAACTACATTCTAACAAAATTTACTTTTTGTGCAAGTAGAACAAGTAAAAAAAAAGCAAACAAAATTTAATATACAAATGTAACCCCACCCTGAAAGCAAATATAAAAATGCTTTCTTTTTAATTTATTTATATTTAAAGAGTCTTAACACAAATAAACTAATAACTAATTTATATATACTGCTTAAAATATCTCCTATTAAATAATTTTAAATTTAATCAGAAATCCATTCACAATTACCAGTTAAATGTCTAATATTTATTTTTTTCTTCTTGATATTAATTTCCACTGAACTTTTTTTGGTATTTTTGGCATGTATCTTCTATTATTATATCTGTGAAAATACTTTGATATCTGATCCATCAAATACAGCCAAATACACCTCTTTTTACAAATGATCAGAGAGTCATCTACAATGAGATTATGTTAGAGATCAACAATTCTGCTGGGGGAATTTTCTTTTTGGATGCTCCTGGAAGTACTGATAAAACGTTCCTAACTAATCTTTTTATCTTCAGTTAGGATGCAAAGAACAGTGGCTTTAGCTGTAGAATCATCTGGAACAGCAACTACTTTGCTTACTGGTGGAAGAATTGCTCACTTGAAATTTAAACTGCTATTAGACTTTTTAATGACTATCCAGTGTGCAACATAAATAAAGGTAACAACCTAGCCAAGGTGACTTGTTTCATAATCTGTGATGAGAGCACTATGGCTCAGAAGGGTGCATTTGAGGCTTTAGGCAGAACACTAAAAGATAGCAGACAAAATGATGGACTCATGGGAGGAGTCAGATTTCAAAGACTCCTTGTTTTGACAACAGCGAGTGTTTGAAATCTCCAGATAGCAGAATTGTTACTCCTCCCATGAGTTTATCATTTTGTCTGCTATCTTTTAGTGTTCTGTCTAGCTGCAGATGAACTTCATGTCTGCCTGGAAAATTCTGATTTGTGGGATCATATTGAAAGACACTTTTTGACTATTAATATAAGAGTGGAACTCATTGGAGATGGAACAGCAAAGGAATTTAATGACCTCTTTTTAAAAATTGGAAATGGAGAAATTTCATAAGAATAAGATGAACAAATCAGTTTTCCTGAAAGTTTTGGCACTCTGGTTGAGAGCATTGAGAAATTAATCTTTAAATATATCAGATAACTTCCAGAATACAGATTGGTTATGAGATAGAACAAATTTTGGCTCGCAGAAATGAAACAGTATAGATTATCAACCAGAAGATTCTGTAAGATATCCCAACAAAAAAAAAGGAAATACCTATTCAATGATACAAATGTGGATCCAGATGAAAGCAGTTAATTTCCCTACTGAATTATTGAATTCTTTGAATCTTCCAGGAATGACATCACACAAGTTGGTAGTAAAACAAGGAGTACCATTAATGCTGCTAAGAAATCTTGATCTTCCAAAGTTATATAATGGTACACGTCTTATTATGAAGAAAATGTTACCTCACTTATTGGAAGCTCTTATTATAACTGGTCAAGGGAAGGAGAGACTGTACTGATTCCAAGAATTTCATTGATTCCAACAGATATGCCTTTTGATTTTAAGCAATTGCAATTCCCAGTCAAAGCAAGTTTTGTAATGACTATTAATAAATCACAAGGTGAGTCAATGAAAGTTACAACTTATGCAACTCTGCTTTTCTCATGGTCAATTTATATATGTTGCCTGTTCAAGAGTTGGAAATGGAAGGAATTTATGCCTGCTCCAAATAAAAAAAAATATCTAGTTTTGTCCTGCTGCTTTACAGTAAGAATTATTTAAGAAAAAACTTCATTTTGATTTCAATTTTTCACCATTATGTTTTTTATTCATGTAAATACATGTATTTTATTTCTGTCAACACCTGTTAAATGCTATTCAGTTTCACCATGTTTCTCTAAAATGAGAAAAAAATAGTAATATTGCAAAATATTGAAAAGTGAACTAAGATTGAATAAAAAAAAGCACACACACACACACACACACACACACACACAC
Organism: Acanthosepion pharaonis; assembly: GCA_903632075.3. Lineage (NCBI taxonomy): Eukaryota > Metazoa > Mollusca > Cephalopoda > Sepiida > Sepiidae > Acanthosepion > Acanthosepion pharaonis. Next base: position 410,018 of record CAHIKZ030001144.1, read on the forward strand.
AGCAACTCATTTGTAAGTTGACTTTTACTTTGTGGCTGTGAGTGTTAGGACCAATAAGAAGGTGTATAATAAGGTAGTTTTAATAAATAGTAACCAAGCTATGTTTTTAATTTTACCATTGTCCATCTGAGGGACACAAAAATTTAAAAAAACAAATACTGTAACAGGATGTGCAGTGATTCATATATATATATATATATATATATATATATATATATATATATATAGATAGATAGATAGATAGATAGATAGATAGATGGATAAAACAAGTAAGGATAGATGCTATCAGAACAGTGCTTGGTATAATATATATATATATATATATATATATATAAGAAATATATAAAATTGATACTCAAATATTGCTGGTTTCTCATGACTTAAATTTTCATGTGGATGCTTGGTTTGCTATATGGCAGGCTCACCATCTTCAAGCAATTCCAGTGACAAGATATTCAATTTTATACATTTTTAATGCATCAGATATATGACTGATCAATGAGAATTGACTTTTGTTTGTTTTCTCTCAATCTCTGATGAAGATTTAATAAAAGTGAAACATGTTAGATCGATATACTTTTCTTATTTGTTCTTTTCTGTCAGATTCCAATCTATATTTGATTTGCATTTGATCTTTAACTCATATATATATGTGTGTGTGTGCATATCACACATTACTTTTACTTATTTTTTTATTATGTTTTCTTTTTTGCATACATCCAAGTGTCTTCTTTTCTGGGTGTAGAATTTGGCCAAATGTTTGTTGATTCCAAGCTCTTTTGGCTATACTGTTAAGCATTTTCAAGAATTATTTTTGTTATAAGAAATGATGTGTGTGTAAATGCTATTACAACCTAAAGGAATTTAAACACCAAATGTCCTTTCATTTTGGGTCTCATCATGTACACATACACACATATATTTTCACTCTTTCAAATCTGACTGAAATTTGCAAAATCTAAAAAACTAGACATTGATGACCTGATAAAAATCTTTAGTTTAATTTCACTTTATTGCATATAGAACCTTTTGCACTTTATTTTATCTATAAGAGTTATTTCTATCTGTTAACTGTCAATTAATTTTAGCATCATTATTCTATCTTTTGTTCAGGCTATTGTCTTTATATCTGCACATTTTGGTTGATATATTCTTTAATCTTCCTAAAGTTTCATCTTGATAATTTACATAGTACTTTTTCTTCACAACTAGAAAGCATTTTATTTACTTTGACCATCATACAATATTTAAATGTTGCATGATGGTCAAAGTTTCAGTTATCATATTTTATGGGCAAGCAGCAATAATTTCTCTATACAATACAAAATTGTATTCATTTTCTGTAATGTTCCAAAATACTGCAATAACTTTGTTGAAATTCTCTGCTATGTAATATTTGTAAACATTGTTATTTTTCTGTCTGGTAATTTAAGTGTACTATTGTAAAAATTTTGAAATTCCTATTTTCTGAGCTATCATAATGTGTCACATTTTTATTTTATTGAAATATGTTGTTTTATATTGACTTTTTGTCACAATTTAAATTTGTAAAGCTGAAACTCTCTGGTATATTTTTTACTCTTCACTTTCTATGATTTTCTTTAACTTTAGCTTTTTTCTTTTTGCTTCCTCATTTTTTTTTCTTTCTTCCTCTATTTTTTTCTGCTTATTCCCCTTTTAAAACTTATAAAATTCTAATTTTTTTAACTGATGTATGTTTTCCTGCTTCTGACTCATTTGTTCTTTAGCCCTTCTGTTTCCCTTTGTTTTTCTTTCGGAATCTGAATCTTTCCTTCTCTTCCTATTTTGTCTCTATCTTTTCAAGTGAAATTTCATGTAGTAAATATGTCTTGGCATTGTTCTAACTATTGTGACAAATTATAATGAAAATTAGTTAACATTAAAAATGTATTATATAACAAAATGATTTCTGTTCAAAAACTAGCAGAGAATAATGTCATATGAAAAGAATGCAAGACTTGAGGGAGAGGAATGGGTGATTTGAAGAATAGTTTAGAAGTATACATAAACAATAAAATTTTTCTTAATTGATTTACTGTAGACACACCCACAGAGAAATATTAGATGACATTTTGTTTTTATTTTACAGAAGAAGAAAAAAAGAGTAAACTGATCCTATTCTGCTTTTGTACCTTTGATCAAAGAGAATAATGTTCAAGTAGAAAATTATAGGAGAAAATTTCTTTTTTTCTTCTTTGCATTTTTCTTATTTTTTCAACTTTTCTTTTTTTGATGCTTTTTTTTTAAAGTTTCTCTGTCACTTTTTTTAATATTTTTCCTGATTGATTTATTCATTTTTTAAACCTTTGTTCTATCTATTTTTATTTTATTTTTCATTTGCTTTTAATTTCTAATTATGCAACTGTTTTCATTTCTGTTCATTTCAAACAAATTTTTCTTGTGTGGTTTCATTCTTTCTACCTTCCGTGTTTTATTTTATTTTTCATATTACTTAATCAAGATGTTGGCATTTCACACTACTTTAAACAAAAGGTTAGGAAGAAAACCCCTACTAATATTGGAAAGAGTGATAACAGCTAATGGACTTGAGAAATTTTTTTTTTTTTAAATTGTTTTAAGAGGAAGATTTTATACTTTCAACTGAGAGTAGTAGAAGCTGTCAATGAATGCTGAATGTTTCCTGGTAAAGAAATGGATATTGTTATCATTACCATTCCTTACTTATTTTCTTTGCTTTTTCTTTTTTATTTCCTAATTTTGTTCTCTACTTTTCTTTCACTTTTTGAGTTTTTTTTTATTTCTTTCTTTTACTATTTTTCTGAATTTGGTTCATCCATGCTCCCTAATCTCAATTAGCTTTTATTTCCATTTAAATCATCACTCATTCCTTCATCATCAGCTTCATTCCTTGGCATAATTTTATCTTCTTATTAGTTTTGGGTCATCCTTTGTTTTTACTATAAAACTGTGATATTATGGGTAAGATTTAGTAACTAATATCACTGCCCAATGAATTTGCCATAACTTCATTAGTCACTTGGTTAGCCATAGTTATGAGCTGCACTAACAAATGAAATAACTCAGACATTAATGTACAAACAAAATAGATGATTAAATACTTCATCTTTTCTTGTTTTAACAAATTTTGGAACTCTATCTTCATGTTGTACATTGAAAATTAAGAACTAAGAGATTTTCAGTAGTCAGGAATTAAGATAAGCATTACTACCAGAATAGAGCAATTATATGTATAATATACTCATAACATGTGGCTCTAAAATTTTAAAAGTGTATGATTCTTTACAAAGTATTGAAAGCTTATTTAAGGTGTAAATATTTTCTTAAAGTTTAAATCATATGAACAAGATCAGGAAAAATGTGCCAATGTTTTCATGAGAGCCACATTTCAGTATCATCTTCAAAATATTAATTTTCCTAATCACAATTAATTCAAAACTAGCACAACATTTATTTACAAAACCTTATTTAATATTTCAGTTAACATAATTTGGTTTTGACTTTTCTAAACAAAAATAAATAATGATTTTATAATAATTTACATACACCCCTGGTCAAGACGCTAATGGGTTAAAAAAATATAAAATATTGTTACTTTAATCAAAATATATTTGCAAAACATTTACATTTAATTAGAAAATGTAAATGTTTCATGTTTAATTAGAAATGTAAATGTTTCAACAAACATAAATAATACAATCAACCCTTCTACTTTAACAAGTTTGTGCATTAATTTTTGTTTTATTTTCAATTTTAAAATATATAAAAATGCTTTATTTGTATTATTAAATTTTTTTTTTAATCCGGTTTATTGTATTATCATTTTTTTTTTAATTTGTCCCCTTTTCTACACAGAAAGAAGCCAAACCCTCCCCTAACCTTAACACCTAACCCTAAAGTTAATCCAGTTTATTGTATCATTAAATTTTTTTTTTTTAAATTTATCCCCTTTCTTACACAGAAAGAAGCCAAACACAACCCCTAACCCTAAAAAAAAAAAAAAAAATTACATTTCTTTACAGTAGTGGGTAGTGATTTTCTGTAAGGAAAGTCTGTAAAAGAAGTAAATAAGCCAAAGGCTACTAGAAGTACCCCGCACCAAATCAGTATTCATGATGGCAGCAATGGGGGATGAAAGAAGTCCGATTTTTTCTTGTTGATAACTCCAAAACGGTATGGTTTCTTCATAATTTAATTGTTAATTTAAGTACATTTGCATGGAATTATGATGATTTTGGAAAATTTTAAGGGATACTTAGAGCCTGGGTGTTAAAACTAAAATTTATCACATTATTTTAATATCAAACTTCAGAAATATTTGGAAGAGTTAAAGAAAGTTAAGAAATGATGTGCTGTTGAACTGCAGGTGAAAATGTGTAATAGTATATGTTTTATGGCTCCAGGAACATTCTCTCTGGTCTAGCCAAGAAGAACTTTTCTGTATATTCATTTTTTTCTCTCTTAAGAGAAAGTATATGATGATTTTCAATGTACCAATTTTAGGTACAACAATTACATTCATTTTCTTTTGTAGAATTTAAAAAATTCTACCTGACAACTCTCATTTCCCTTGAAGGGTTTGGTTACAAATTAAACTGGTCTGAAATCTATTCCAAATTCAGGACAATGAAATATATGTTGACAGGTTTAATCACTCTTACTTTCTCTTTTCTCTCTTTCACTTTTAACACACTTTTTATAATCTTCCTTTTCACTCTTTCAAATTCACATCAATTACTCTTTCTTCTCTCAGTTTCTGAGTCTCTGTTATTCATTTTCATTATTTTTTGTCCCATTTCCATTAAATGTTTGATTTACTTCCACTCAACTTCACTATAACTTATATATAAGGAGCATTTACAATCCAAGCAGTCTTCTCTCACTAGATTGTATCTCAGATTGCATGTCTTAAGCTGAATTGGTTATGCAAAATGTGAACAGGTTAAATGAAATAACAAGAATCTCTTAAATAAAGCATAGAAATAAAAAAAAAATTCAGTTCAGAAACAAATACCTTTGGTAGTATGCCAATTATTTTATCAAAGATGGAAGGTCATGATGTCAGTAAAAGTATTTTGACAATTCAGGTAATGTTCACATTTGTGGAGTAACATTATAGTTGTAAATAATATTTTTCTGGCTCTTATCAATGGATGATACTTTGAGAATTATGAGTATTACAAATGTTTGGTTGGCCAAAATGTTCATTAAGTTTTACTAAATAAGAATAAAACACATTTTTATTTTTGACAGATTGACCAGTTGGTTCCAATGTCATCTTTCAGACAACTTCCCAATTTAATCCTGCCAGAACCTTTTATCTTTTTCAGCTTTCTCAGCAAAAAACTGCTCTAACTGCATTTCATAGTATTAAAATGCTTTTTATGAAAATAATTTGAGTTTTCAATCAGCCCCTGATGATTGCATTGCACATGAAACATTGGTGATATATTTATTATTAATATAAATTATAGTTCTGTTATTATGCATAACTATGTTATTAGTATCAGAACTCAATTTTATTTTATATGGCGAAAATAAGTTTAAGACTGATGGTTAAAGTTTTATTCATTTCATAATATGTTTCTAATAAAACAATATAAATTAGTTTTATTCTGTATGCTTTATGCAGAATTTATTTCTCTTTTGAATGATGTAAAAATTGTATATTTTTTTTTACAACATGAAAAATTTTAATGCTGGATTAATTTACATTATTTACATTATTCGGACTATTGTCCTCATCTTTGTCGTCATATTTATCACAACGTTTCGGCCGTTGTATGCTCCGGCCTTCTTCAGGTGGTTGAAATTTCAAACTGAACCTTTTATTTCGCTCACTGGGGTAGACTGTTCTAGTTCCACATGCCATGTTTGATGGATGTCAGTTATCAGCAACACCCAGAAAACAGTCTGCCTGCCTTATGTAAAGGGGTTATCAGAGAAAATACAAAGGATCTGCAGTCCATATAACATCAGGACAACCTTCAAAAGCTTGACGACACTTCGCAGATATCTCTCCCGAGTAAGACCCCCCCATAGAGGAGAACATGACTAAAGACGATGTGTACGCTATCCCGTGCAGCTGCGGAAAGTAATATAAAGGAGAAACAGGCCACCCCCTCAAGGTAAGGCTTCAAGAACACTAGAAAGCTGTAACACGAGGGGAAGTAGAAAAATCAGGCATGGCTGACCACATATGGAGAGAGAAGGGAGATCACAGCCCTCTGTGGGATCATGTTGAGATCATAGACAAGGAACACCATTGGAAAATTCCTAAACTTAAGGAATCAGCACATATGCTAGGCCACAAAAATCTCCTGAGCCGACCAAGTATAGAAATAAATACAATATGGGAACCAGTAATAAGGAGTGCCAGAGAAAAGCAATGATAACAACAAAGTTGCAATATGAGCTCTGGTAAAAACATGCAATGATAACAGCAAAATTGCAATACGAGCACTGGTAAAAATGGTTGCTGAAGACATTAGGTTTATAATACCCAGAAATTCATACCCAGATGTCATCAAGGACACATGGCACAGTGGATAAAGGCATTGGTTAGATCCAGTGAGTTCAATACCCGGTTAAGGCAGTGGAGAACTTTCAGAGGGAAATTAGCAGGAGATAACTGATAACTGACATCCATCAAAAACATGGCACGTGGAACTAGAACAGTCTACCCCAGTGAGCGAAATAAAGGGTTCAGTTTGAAATTCCAACCACCTGATGAAGGCCAGAGTGTACAACGGCCGAAACGTTGTGATAAATATGGTGACAAAGATGAGGACAATAGTCCGAATAATGTAAATAATGTACATAATACCTCATCTCAGAAATATAGACAGACTCTGGATTAATTTAAATTATCCAAATTTGCCAGCAAAATAAGTTTAGGACCATATGGTTATGATGCAAATTATTTGCTAAATGGGTTGTCACATGGCTGGTCATTAATACATTATATAGTAATAACTGAACATTGTTATACAATTAATTTGCTATGGGAAAGCATTGTAGTCTTAGCTTAGTGACTAGATCAAAAATAGTGTTACTTCATCAACAAAATGTTTTCTTTATGAACATAAGCAAGCAATTAAAGTGCAGCAAAACAGCTTGTGTTCAAGCTTGGAAGCTTTACCAGGATACTGGACAATATAAGTATAGGCAAAGATCAGGAGCCCCAAGAAAAACAACAGTGCAACCAGATAGATGAATTCATAGGTTTCCCAAGCTAACTGAATCCTGACGGCCGTGCACATTTGGAGACTATTTTCTGGTAAAAATGGCATTAGTTTTATGCTGCAAACTATCCGAAAACCGTCTAAGAGAATCTGGATTATTTGGGCACATTGCTAGAAAAAAGCCAATTGTTTTGGAGAGGAATTTACTCAAGCGGCAGAATTTCATGAAAAGTCACATTTTATGGCCGATTACAGCTGTAGAGTTCTTTGGTGTGATGAGTCATGCTTTTGCATCTTTGGATCAGATGGAAAAACCTTTGTCAGACGCTGCCCAACCAAGGAATTCCATCTTAAATGTGTCAAAAAGATGGCACAAAGAGGAGGCGGGGGTTTAATGGTGTGGGGTGTGTTCAGTAGCTTTAGTATTGGTCCAATTGATAATTTTGATTGAAAACTCAACAGTATAGGCTATATGCAGCTAGTTAAGGAACATGTTCTGCCATATTTGACTGACCAAATGTCACCTGGAGCTATTTATCAAGATAATAGCCCCATTCACGAAGCCAAAAAAGTAATGCAATTTTTGATCACCACAATATGGATGTCATTGAGTGGCCTCCACAGAGTCTGAATCTTAATCTGATTGAAATTCTATGGAATTATATTTCTAAAAGAGTTCACGCTTAAAAAAAAAGTGACAAATTTAGCCCAATTATACAATTATATTAAGCAAATATGGCAGAGCATTCCAAATGATTTTTGTGCTCACTTATCAAGCTTGATGCCTAGGTGATGTGAATCTGTAATTAATAATAAAGGTTATGGCACAAAATATTGATAAATTTTTTGTTTTTTGCTTTAAATATAATAATACCCGGACTTATTTTGCCGGCAAATTGGATAATTTAAATTAATCCAGCATTAAAATTTTTCATGTTGTAGAAAAATATACAATTTTTACATCATTCAAAAGAGAAATAAATTCTGCATAAAGCATACAGAATAAAACTAATTTATATTGTTTTATTAGAAACATATTGTGAAATGAATAAAACTTTAACCATCAATCTTATATTTTGTCATTTGCTATAATAATGAAATTATTTATGTGATTTCTTATATACTTTGAAAAATATTAAATGTATGTATAATGATATTGATAAATGGAATGCATTCTTTATGGGGTTTGTAGAATTTTAGAATTTTTGTAGCTTTTTTGAAAGAAACTGTATTGTTTGCATCATTTTTCTGTTTTTATTTATGAGCCAAAAAATTGCATTTCTTTTTTTAGAATATGTTATCTGGACTAAAGTGACAAAATGGATTTATTTACACTTTTACAGAAAAATATCTCATTAAATAAATTTCCTTGCAGTTTGTTACATACAGCTTCAATCACATTAATAAAAGGCAGACATGTTAAATAGGTTCAATAAAAACATCCACATTATTTTGTTTAGTGTTTTTTTTAAATTACTTTTTCTTTAATTTTTCACTAACTTTGCATTGATTTGGTGGTTTTGTTATTATTAAATTTTTGTCCAGGATTAATATAGTCAAATGTTTACAAGTTTTCTTAACTCTTGACCAGTTTTCTCTTGAGACTGACTGCATTATTGCTTACCACAATCAGTTTTTATGTTAGTCTTGCTGCATGCACAAATCTATGCAAAAAGTGGATCATGGAATATGAAACATTTAAATTTTAATATTTTCTAACCAATCAAAAAGTTGAAGTTGCTGTTTTTTGGAGTTGTTCATTTTCTTATAAATCACCTCCTCGGGCTGATATTATCAGAAAGAGGTCATCTTCTTAACAATTTGATCATGGTGTCTTGGTTGGAATGCTATCATTCTAACCAGTTGGCCACGTACCCATTTACATGTAATGATATACATACACATACATATGTTATGTAATAACCTATCTTGCATGGCAAGAAAATTCAGGCATCTGATCTGGAAATAACCTGAGGAAATGACCTCAGTGCAGATAAGTGTATGGCCTAGGAAAAAACCAGGATGCCATTCAGAAACAGTGTATGAAGTTATAGTGTCAATGTTATTGTCCAGATATAAACATCTATATATATAGAGAGAAAGTGCATACAGGCAGGGGGGGGGGCTAATTATGTGTATGTATTCTGCCCACTCTCTGAGAATTAGGCAAAGATGTAAAATCAATTTGAAGAAATCCATTTAGAATTACAACATTGCAATTGTTATTTCCTTTTAATTCATGCATAGACCACCACCCACAGACTGAAATAAAAATTTTGATCACATTAAGAAATTGTTGATAGTTTGTACCTATGTCTCTGGTACTTCACATTAACACACATATATATAGATAACTTCTCTCATACCACTCACTTAGACATAAATGTAATTGACTTTCTCCTGCACCAATCAAAACTATAATAAGCTATTAAACTGGTAATAATAACCTATATACATTTAGGTATTACTAAATACAGAAAATAAGTAGAATTCTTAACCTTACAATATCTTGTCCTTTTTATTCCATCTTAACAAAATTTATGCTTGCTTATTAAAATAAATTAATAATTAAATAAAGTATTGTAATAATGTGTTTTTTTTTCTCTCTCTCATATTATTTTGATTACAAATTTGTATACATTAACAATATTTAAGATATGGAAGGTGCTCACACACTCAGATAACATTATTATTATTTTTTACATTAAAGTAAAAAATATATTAGAATATTCTTGTTTGCTTTAGTATAAATGATCAAAGAGAAAAATAGAAGCTTTTTGTTAACTATCATAAAATTCTATATTTTATCCAAATATAATCTGGCAGGGAAAAGGCTAAATTGCTTTTCATGTACAATAATAAGTTTTAAAAATCTATCATACATTTACTTTCTGTTATTTAAGTTTAGTAATTATGACCCAAATATATTTTGACATAAGCTTTTACATTGGTAAAATAAACAAGTTTATTTTAAATGAAAGAAAAATTGATTCATAATAATAGTTTTTGTTACTTATTTAAATATAATGGTTAAGAAAAATGAAAAATAAAGGCTTTATATTGATAACTTTAAAATATATTTTAAGTAGCACAAGAATGAAGTACTGAGAAGATATCTGAACTACTTACAATTTGACTTGACAAAATCTATCATGTAGAGAATGCTAAGTATTTTGCAAATTTTGCTGAAACAAAAGTTAATTTAAATAAATGTTGTTGATTTTTCTTTAATCTCTGATCTTTAATCTCAATTAACCCTTTTTAAGCAGGATAAAGAGAATTATAAAGATTTAAGTGTCAGGCACCAAGTCTCGAGTATTAGTTTTTAACTCATTTGTTCATCAACGTCTATGATAGTGTTGACATTAATTGGCTCAAGTTAATCTAATATCAAATAAGTTGCCTGATTGGATTAGTTCACTTCTTAATAAGGGTTTCATTATAGAGTATCTTAAAACACTCAACACTACTGAGGCATTCAATTGAAGGTATTTGGCATAAAAGAAGTAATTAGAATGTCTGCTAAAACAACTACACTATTAATATTTACTATTATTAACATTCTGACATATTTTGGGCATCAAATTTTCTTAATGTATTTGGGCTGAAGCTATGTTCTCACTATAAAAATATTAACCCAATTATTGCAATTCCTTTTCTCAAATATATCTTCCAATTTTTGAGAAAATTTATAACGTGTTTTATAGTTGGATTCCTAATTATTAAAACTAATGTAATACAGTTTTGAGCAAATGTTTAAGGTAAAGTGTCAAGTACATTAAAAATGATATGACTTAAAATTGTGATTTTAGATTTAATCAAAAGTTTAGAGAAAAATAACATATCAAATTTCAAACATTTTCCAATATACTTTGAATATATAATAATCAATAGAGATTTCAAAAAGAACTAGCAAGTTTTAAGCATTTAAACATAACTTTTTGAAATGAGAGTTTAAATTAGTTTAGCATCATTCAGAAACAAATAAAATTTACATTTTATTTACTTTACATATTTTATTGTCAAATGTCACATGTTTTAATTGAGAAATAATGTTCAATATGAGGCAGGTAAATGACAAAATTGGAATTGTCTCTACCTTAGAAATATCCCACTGAACTGATATTCTGATGGACAAGATTTTTCAGGTAGAGCAAAAGCTGGTCTTAAGCAAAAAATATCTTAATGATTTGAATGAAAAACTGCAATTGAATTGCAAAAAGTACAAAAAAAAGCCAGTCAAATTCAAAATGACTTAAGCATGACAAATATTGTAGATGTTGAGATTAACAATCATTAATTGCAGACAATGATTGTTAATCTTGACATCCACAATATTTGTCTGCAATTAAATAATTTATTTGGTTGAAAAGTTGATGGTAGAATCAGTAAAATTTAGAAGAATATGATATATTTCCAAAGGTGAATGAGTTGTCATAGACTTGGAGAATATTTTTTATTTCTCTAATGAATATCAAATTTAACTTTTTTCCAAGTAAAATTATATATGATTTAGAAAAAAAACCCCAAAACACACCATGTGAAACACTCAGTGGCAATGACAATATGTGGAGCAATTTAAAACAATGGATAAAGTCTAATCATTTATGGAAATAGAAATTTTAAAGAATCTCTCTGTCTATTCTATAAGGAATACCTCAAGTACATGACAATTTGTATATTTTCAGCAGCTGTCATAATTCAAAGTCAACCATAAATTACTTAAAAGAAATGTACATCAAATATTTCAAATTTATTTATATTTCATAGTTGATGATGGCTATTGGAAGTGCTGGTAGAGAAAAATTTACCTTAACATCCCAACATAAGCATTACCATACTAACATTTAGTCATTTTGTTTATGGATGAAAATAGTAAAAGACATGTTTGAAAGAAAATGAAACTTTACCTATTTACAGAACTTGCATGCAACAAGTAGCAAACCACATACTCATTAGCAAATATGGAAAGGAGAAGTGACTTAAGGTCTTACTTGATAATTAACTTGGTCATGCATTGTACCAATGATGTGGTTAGGTCATGAATGGTAAGAGAAAAAGGGATACTGGTATAAACATGTAATCATATCAGATGTCTGGTACTCTCCATGGGCCCACTAATGTGTTTCCAATAATAACCCCCCAGATCATTATGCCTCGACTGCCTTGTTGGCGTCTTAAACGCTGATGGCGATTCTGTCCATTCATTACCCAGCCTTTACACCATCTATCTGGCCCATCAAGTGTTGCTCGAGTTTCGTCTGTGAACAAAACTTTAGAGAAGTCAATCTTCATATTGTCCTCGGCCCATTTCAATCGATTTTGAATGTGATTTCTCGTCAATGGAGACTTCGATACAGGTTTGACTGTTGTTGCTATTTCCCTCAGATACCGACACCGAGTACTTTTTGACACAGTAGGATCCCCAATGCGACTAAAAAGCTCTTGACTGGTAAGTCCAGGGTTCTTCGTGGCCTCTAGTTTAAGTCGTGACATGAGACGACGTGAAATAACCCTCGGCTTGCCTTTATCTACCCTTTTGCGTACTTGTGTAGGGTCGGAGGTGAACTTTTTCACTGTTTGATGACACCTCCATATCATTTTAGAAATTTCTAGGGTAGATTTACCTTTTGAGAGTTCTGAGGTGATAGTTTTCTTTTCAGCATCACTTAAATTGCGTTTACGGCCCATCTTTTCACTAAATTCTTACACTTTTCTAATAATTTGGCACGCTCAAATCACTGTGCTGATAACAAATATGGCGCCAGTTTGTTTACATTGCGCAGATCAGTACGAAATTTTCAGTGATTGTGCAGGTCAGTGTTGCCAACATTGTGTGAAAATTTTGTGTGAATTGATTGGGCAGTTTTTGAAATATTAGAAAAAAGTTATCTCGATAATAGTTTGTATGTAGTGTATATATATATATATATATATATATATATATATATATATATATATATATATATGCCCTCCCAGTTGAGGTTGGTTGAAGTGTACAGAGACCAGAAAATTGTTGTTGTTGTACCTAATTTTTTTTTGTGGTTGTTGAACTGTAGATGGAACTCTGTTCCAGCTTCTCCCATATAATTTCCCTACTCACATTTGTGAGAGAAAAGTAAATATATGAGATTGGAACTGTCACAGCCAGTGGTTTTGAATACCACGTGGGTGCCAGGGGTCTGCAAATGTTGTGAGTGATGATGCGTTTGCAAACCAGGCTCGCTGTGTGTGTGTGTGTGTGTGTGTGCGGGGGTTGCAGGTGACATTCCCTTGGTGAGGTGATGTGTTGCAGATGTTAGATGATGTTAAAGGTCTGAAGAGGTTGGGCTCTGTCACATAACCAGGGGGTTATCACTAAATAATTTACTAATAGTATTGTCTAGTTTTAAATATTGGAAATTTTTTATTTAAGGGGGTGGGAATTTGTGGATGTTGTAATTAAAATAAAAGACCATAGGAATTCTAGAATTATTCTTTTTAGTTTTGTAATTGAGGAGAGTGTCTCTGTTATGTCTGGAAGCTTTGGTGAAAGTTTCTTTGATAATTAATAATAAATTTTCCTATTAAGAAAGTGATTGCAAAGTTGTCCTATGTGTTTATTGTAATCTTTATGTAAATATATATATATATATATATATATATATATATATATATATATATATATATATACACACACATAGTCATATCCAATATGAGAGCATGAAAAGACTGAAAATCAAATATTTCAATTTTACAGAATGGATAGTAATAAAAATATTCTCAAATTTTTTTCTTCATTATGGTAAATTTGTCTAAAAAAGAACCAAGGATAAAGAAAGTTAGAACAAAAAATGTAGCATCCAAAATTAGGGAAGAAAATTAAACATTTGATTATAATTCTGCATGTCCCTTCGTTCCTTAGTTTACACATGCTTTATGTCTTGCCAATAGCTCCTACATAATGGACTATTCAGTTTGGATCACAAGGAAAACCAGAAAAAAACATATCATAGATGCTACTTGGTTTTAGTGAGAAAATGAATGATAGAAAGAAGTAAAGTAAGATAGAAGTGTTTAATGTCTCTTGCCAATGTCTCATAAATAATGGCCTATTGTGTTTTGATCGCATGGAAAGATGGAAAAGACATATCAGAAATACCACTTAGTTTCAGTGAGAAAAGGAAAAAAGAAAGAAGGGAAGATAGAAGTGCTGAACGTCTGTTTCAGTGAAATGGAAAAAGTTGTCAATTTCAAATCTTTTCTTTTGTACCCCCTTACTTCTTTAAATAACAGCCAGCATACATATGATTATTATTTGAACTTAACAACTTTAATAAAATATTTTTTGAAAGATGTTAAGCTCAAATTTTTAACAATGCAATAGGGGAATTTCTATGGATATTTTATTGTTGTAGAACTTATAACAAGCCTATTCAGTCATTAACTTAAGCATTAAGATTCATCAGAAAATTCAGATAGGAAAATGATGAAATTTCCACTGGTATTTCTAGTGTAAATTAATTTAACATTATTAAATTCATATTAATACAGAATATAAATAAAAAATGTACAGACTCTGACTTTCTGAATTGTTTGTGCACATCTACAACCACAGAACATATTTTTGTCAGATTATTCAAGCATGATTCTGTTTCATTCCACCTGTAGTTTCTGTCACATTCTACCTGCAGTTTTTGTCACAAATCAGTCAATGTCATCAGGTTCATGACTCTAACATTGTTGCAGATGATCTTCCAAAAATCCTTAATTGAAGTAAGATCTGAAATTTGGGAAAGCCATGGCATAATTTTGACATTTTCAGGTTTGAAGAAGTGTTTTACCATTTTTGCAGTATGACAAGTGGCATTATTTTGCATAAAGATGAGACCAAAGACAGTAGATGCTCTCAGATGTTGGGAGAATAGGAATTTACAAGATCATATTTATAAGTATATTTATAATAGACACTTATTGTTATTAGTATGACTTAACATGATATCAAGGATATATATTGTTTTTTTTTCTGTTTAATAAGTAAAATCTATTGTACATTCAACATTGTTTAGTTTATTTATAAGGTTTGATAATATTGTTTTGCAAGGATATATTAATAAAACATCATCAATATATCAGAACCCAACCATGAAAGTTTATTTTTTCTGCAAATTTACCATCATGTGGAACAAGTTTTCAAGAATATTTACTGCAATTTTTATCACAATAGAATTAAAAAAAATTACTTTTTAAAACTGCTTATTACCTGTCTCTTTTGTAAGTTTTTACAATGCACATATGCATATAATTTATAAATTATATTCAAAACTCTGATAAATATATGTTTCATTTGTCTTTTTATGTAAATTCATGAGGATTTTTAGCAACCCCATTCAATAAACTAAAACAAAAAAGCAAATATGCTGAATATTTTTCTTTCTTTGTATATTTAAAGTTTCTATTTTTACTTTTAATTTGCATTTTTTCTTTTATTTTGGCAAGTTTAGACAATCTTTTGTTTTTGCTACTTTTTTTTTAGTGACACTGCATGTGATAGAATAATAAATATTTCTCTATTAAAAATATTCTACACTAAAAACATTTGTCGTTATGCTCATGCACAAATACAGAATAAATGTACAAATATGCAAATAGAAATATAAAAAGAGTGTCTCATAAAACTATTTTTGCAACTGGATATTCTGTTCCAAAATGAACAGTTATATGACTGTCCTACACATAGCCTTCCCAGATTTTTCTAATGTTTTTGATATGAGTTATATACACAATATATGTTGTACTCAAACATAAGTGCCTTTTTTGTGGAATTTAGTGGTTGACTAATGAAAAAGTGGATTATGTGTTACTACATCCAGAGACACATATAGATTAGAAAAGCTTTATTTTTTCCAAAAAAGATGACACTGACAAATGGCCAGTAAATTTACTTGAGCTCAATTCTATTGAGAAACTTGGAACCATCATAAAGGAGTATATTGAAAATATCCTTTTGGATCAACAACAGTATTGGACAAGGATAATTAACAAAGTTTTGAAGAAATTAAAAGACAATCGATATTCATTTAAAACTGAGGTTTCTTGAATGCTTTTGGTGAGAAAATCAATAAAAAACTATTGATTTGATGTTGTTTGCTAAAATACACTTTAGAAATAGTTACACACTTATGCACAAACAAACCTGCATACCTATATGAAAATATAGATGTTCACATGTCCTCAAGTTTGTTTTGGGTTAAAGAGATTAGCCTTGTTATTATTTAAGTGTAGAATACTTTAAGTATTTTCTAAAAAGTATTAATATTTGGTTCAAAAGCATTTATCTAGAACACCTTATAAGACCAATATTGCTGTCAATGGTCTTTGAGAACAGTATGCTTTTATTTGAAGAAAGATTATGGGGAATTGAATAACAAAAATCAGAAGAAAATCTAAGGATGTATGGAATTTAAAGGTGACCTGTTGGTGTATGGTAGGTGTGTGCATGTTCACATGTAAACAATTAAAGAAGAAGCATAAAAACTTGAGTTTCTACTAGAGACCATTTATTCTTTTATAAACTGTAGGGAAATAAAGTTCTTAATGTCTCTTGGGTATGTCTGTTTTCTTTTCCTTGTTCAGAGGTAACAGGGTAAGTAATAACAAGCATGATTATAATGAAGTTCAAGTCAGCCTTGCACTAAGTCGGAACAACCAAAGTAAATGTTAATTTACTTCATAGGTGAAGATTTTGGAAAACACGTGTGAATGCTATGTATTGAAAAGTGTAAAAAGAGTTCAGTCATCAGTCAACTTAGGAAAACAGACATTTCCCAGTGGGAAATCTTCAGCTGCATGCTGCTATAACTTAGAGTCATTGGAAGAAAAGAGCATTCAATCATCAGTCAACGAAAAGAAAACGAAAAGAGTTGTTCCCCACAGAAGACATCTTCATCTATGTCATGCTACATCTTGGATCAAAGGGGAGAAAAAGAGGAAGAGGAAAGAAATGTTTATCTTTTTATATAGCACCACCTAATAGGTGTTTGGTGAAGCCAAGTGGGTAATAAATTTTCTGGTTTCTTTATTACTAGTATATCATTGGTAAAATGTATTTCTTTTTCTTTTTTTTTATTCTCCATTATTATCACATTTATTGATTTTATTTAATTTTCCTACAGATGTACGTTAATACAGCAAAATGAATTATCATATATAATAATGAACAGTGTATTTTCTTTGTTTCTCAGTCTATAATTTAAATTCTGTTACACAAAAGCATATATATACACTACATGATTTTTTTATAATACAAATCAGTATTTTTGCCATAAAATAGCAAATAACCATAAATGTTGGTAAAAGTTTCAGAATATAATTATTTATATAATAAATATACCATATTAATTTTAATGTTTTTATTAAATATATTTGCAATAACATAGTGTGAGATTTTATTATACAATTTTTTCATTATATTGTAAATAAATATATATAAAATAGTTATTAATATTTAAAGATTGTTATGGGTAGTAAAAAAAGATATAACTGACAAAAAAATATTATAAATTTACTGGGTGATGTAAAATAACCATTACAAATTATGAAAAAGTTGATCTTTGATTATAGAATGATCAAAAATGAAATTGAAAACATCAGTAAGATAAGAAAAAGAAAGTACAATGACTTTTGACTATCATAAAAAGAAAAATGAGATAAATTAAAAGAGTAGTAATCAAGAAAAGTGTATTGACCAACAAGAAAATATTCAAAGAAGCTGTTTCAACAAATGTAAAGAAGAGATGCAAAGTATTAAGAATTTTGATGATGACATCAAGATAAATGCAAAGAATTATTGTAAGTTCTTAGACAAGACCTTTTCAGTAGTACCAAGAGACAAAAGAAACCTATTACATTAGTCACCAGTATGATTTAGCATTTCCAATATGTTATATTAAGCGTATGGTGGTAGAACAAAAAAGAAACAATGGAGGTTTAAGAAATAAACAATTGTATTATTAACATAAAAATACAACAAATGTTAAATTAGTGTAAATGTCTCTCGTTAAAAGAAAGAGATAAGTAGAATCATAAAAGTCGTCCGCAGAGGCATATGGTAGGAGAGGAAGGGGGAGTTGTGACTTACTGCAGCGACAGCCTTTGGTGAGTTGTCTTTGGAGATAAGAGATCGTGTTCTGATGAGTGTTGTGAATCCTGGCTGTTGTGCCATTTGACTGCCAAAGATGTCCCTTTGATGGGCTTTTATATCTTTTTCTTAGGTTTTCTTAGATCATCAATTTTTATTTTGTTTCTTTAGGTGGAAGTGGGTGCTATTGGGTTGAAATTCTGAATTGTATTTTTCTTTGAGTGTGTAAGTAAAACAGAAGCTATATGCAAAACTGATATACAGTTGACAGAATTTTTAGTTCAGTCTTGTGTTTCAGAGCATTTACAGCCAGTCAGTGGTGGAAATTTGTGTAACATGAATCAGAAGATGATCTGGTTTTAGGAAGATTATAACATGATATCATTATTTTTTAGTTTTTGCAATGTGTCATAGTGATAGTATTTTACATAAAATGTGAAAAACATTTTTGTACTGATTCTTTTTCTCAAACATTACTATTATAATAATAATAATAATAATAATAATATCATATTGTTATAAATAATATATTTATATACATATATAATATTATATAAGTATTATAAGTAAAAAAAGAAAAAAGTTCTCTGAGTACAATCTGTTTACGTCTGCTTTTATTCTTGGTCTGTTAAATTTGAGCCTCTGTACATGTAAGGTTTTTTAGAGCAATGAAGGAGAAGAACACCCATAAAAATGCAGTATAATGCTTTATGCTTCAGTTCTTTTAAAAAAAAATGCTGCTTACACCTCTGATTTCAATTATTTGAATTTGTTTTCAATTGTTGCAAAGCAATTGAGACCAAACTCACTTTTACTCACTGGAAATAAGTTAAAACAAAGTAATAAAAGGATTCTTAATGAAAAATTTCTATATAGTATATGTCACATCTTATTTGACATGCAAATATATATTCTAATTACACTTAGATCAGATTAAGAACAAAGCAACATGAATTATCTAAAGATTTATATTGTTGAGGATTTTAATAATCAGCTTACTCTCAATATTTTTTGTCTCGCTATATACAAAGTACTAAAGGAAGCAGTAAAGCATTATCATTCTTCATTTAGAAATTGCTTCTGTTGGCAGTCACATCAATTTTTTTACTAATTGTTCACCCAGTACAAGGCCCAAGAGCCACTCAAGAATGTAAGAGATGCAGCTTATGAGGATATGTAGGAAAGATAAAAGTTAATGCTAGACTTGAAAAGATTAAGATTGTAATGATTGGGGAAGCATCCCTTGGGAGTCTGTTCCATAAAATAGTGGTTCTTGAGAAGAAGCTGTCCAAATGGAACTTCCTTTTTAGTAACAATATACAAAGGGAATGGGGATGGTTCATTCTATTAAATGATATAATTTTCTGAAAGTATCTGTCCTTTTTCTTCATGTCCTTACAACTATTTACTTCATATTTAAAAAATATGGTTATTTTCACACACAGTTCCAACCATGTTTCAAAAATAGAACTATTTAATTTTACATTAAATATATATATAAAATAAATATCTATAAGATATATATTTATATATATATTTTTTTTATTTATATATATATATATATATATATATATATATATATATATATATATATATATATATATATATATATATATATATATATATATATATATATATATATATATATATAGATATATAGATATAGATTTAGATAAAAAATACAAAACAAACTTGTGTGAATAATCAGGGCATCAAAAAAAGGAAAGTTTATTATTGTATTCCTTCTCCATTGTGAACTGTACAGAAGATCAAATAGAGTTCACATAGTCCAATAGTATTGATATATTCAAATAACTGACAAAATGAGATTGTGAGCAGACTGAAGGAAGCAATATATATTTGGCTTGTTGACTGGGTGCATTAGTTGGGCTAGCATAGATTTCAATGTGGTTTTCTTTGCTTCATATTTTCTTTGTTTGGTTTTGTTGGTTTCATTTGGAATCACCTAGGCACTTGGTTTATCTGATAGTGTGAAAACAGACCAGTCTGGTGGGTGTATTAATGAACAATTTCTGTTGTCTGTAGTTTTTTTAGATGAGAGATTTTTTTTTATTAACAGATTACATCTGACAAAAGCTAAACAATGGATCCGTCAGCATGTTGTGTGGTAAGATCAAAGAAGATACAAAGAAGTGACTTGAGCATCTGAACAATGTTGGATATATAAATAACATTTAGTTCAAGAATGCACAATTGTTAAAGAAAAAGTGTAAATATTGTTACAATAAACTTGATAATGTCTCCACTAAGAGCCTAACAAATTTCAGAAATTGGCACAAGTTACATGCCAGATTATGAGAAACAATACATTTTGGGGTTTTATTTTTACTTAGGCTTAGTTTTGTGTGAGTTAATGCTGAATTTAGTAAATGTCTATTTTCATTTTAACATATCTCATTTTTTGTGGATATTTAGAACTTCTCATAAAGTTATAGTTTCTTTTAATTCTTGATGAAAATTATCTTTTATAGTGCAATAGCTAGCAAGTTAGTCTTACCATTCATTAGGTACTCTACTGATTTTTGATTGATGCCAATCTTAATCTAAATCTAAGAGTTTTTCTTGTCTGATTTTTGCTTCAAGGAATAGGCCTCAAAATAAGAAGTTGAAGAAAGGTTGCTTACTATTGAAAGATATGATAAATGTTTAACTGGACTTTTATTTTGAGGTTGTCCTTTATGTCAGACATTGAAGTATTTTTTGTGTCAGCTTTTTATGAAGTAAACTGTTCTTTGGCTACCATGATGTTTCCTTCAAGTTTAAAATGCAAAACTTTCCATTTTACTGGAAAAAAAAGAGTTCCATAAAGAGACTGTTAATTTCATATTTGAGTTTAACTTAATTAAAATGCAAATATAGAAGTTAACCATTGAATATCATTTGCATTAGTAAATAACAGCATGAAAAATAAAATCTTTTCTTTTTGTCTGTATTTTTTGAAACCAGCTGTCATTATTAGCTTGTTTACATTCTAATCTCTTTGGCTGATTTACTTTGTGGCATAAGTCATAAGCCAGCAAAAAGCACTTGTGCATTCATAGACACTTGAACACACAAACTTAATATATAAAAACTTAACATGTTACTGATTTCTATTCTATTGTATTAGGCAGGGGAATGGATAAAATGCTGCAGTCCAAGACAACTGTTCATGAATAAAAATCTTGCAAAGAGTTTGGGAATTTGTTTTGAATATTTATTTTATTCTAACAATATTTTATCTCCAGAATTTCTGAAAAGTGGTTTTCTCAGTTCCAACTTTTTAAAAGTAATTTACAACTTTGATTTATTACTTAACTGTTTTTCAAGAGTTGTCTGGACTTCTGATCTTATTTTTGTTTTTGCTTTTGTTATTATCACAAAATTTTTACCAATCCATTCTATATTATACATCTCCCTTGGATGCACAATCTTTTTTTCTCTTAGTATTCACCAATACTATAAAACAGAAAACAGGTGAACAAAGAATTGAAAAATGCTAACAAATATTCTGTTTAAATGAACTAATTATGCCAAACCTTGCAAACAGTTCCATATTTTATATGTAGACCTAATCACAAAGGCTTACTTTGCTATTCTAACTTATACATTTATCTGCAAGGTGTATACAATTTCTTTCAGTTTTCCCCCTTTTTATTAATATTTCTGTTAATTACTATTGTACATAAAGAACTTAATCATTACAGAGGACCTAATCTTTCCCAGAGCACTTAATCTTTCTCCTTCTACATGTAGCTTTTCTACATGTAGCTTTTCTACATGTAGCTTGCCATACCAGATTTTCTATAACAACTTTGGATATTGATTTCCTGTGTTCATTAAATTTGATTTTCAGGGATTGAGAGAAAAATGCAGAGAAGAATATAAAATCCTTCTCTGCATTTTTTTCTCTTCATATGGATTGTACACCCTGGGAAGATCATAAAAGATTTATGAAATGTAAAAGCAGCAAGAAAAAAAAGAAAAGAAAAAAAAAAGATCAATAATCCAGACAACTCCTGGAATTATAATAATTAATCTTAAAATTGCAGAATGTATATTTATTTTTTATTTAGAAAATCCAAGATCTTTTCTAAAGATGTTCATCTAGTAATCATCCAAGGCTTAATGGTATAAAGATTTTAGTGATGAAAATTATCACTTGACAATTAGAGTAACTTATGTAGTAAATTATGTATATAATCCATGGTTGCCCTTCATGTTTGAAAAGGACTTTGTCTTGCAATTCATCAGTAGATTTGGAGGTGACTCCACAAACCGAGTGTTTGGATATGCAGAATCTGGAGCAGTGGGGTCACTGGAAATTGGTGGTTGTGACCAATGTCAAAGTTTTTGAATATTGATTTTTTATGCTGATTTTCTTCAAAGCTTTTAATGTACAATGGCATGCCAATGCAATCCACCGGCAGCACACTGCTCTAGCTACTTTGGTCTGATTTTTCACCAGTGGAAGTTAATTTTGATCATGTTTTTGTACCGTTTCTTTGGTTTACCTTGATATCTTCTGCCACATTGATCTCTGTTCAACAACTGTCTGAGAATGTGCAATAACAGAAAAATTAACAAATAAAAATAAATAAATAATCACAAGAAGATCAACATCCTCCCATTATTTCTAAAAATAGATGTATATTCATAATCATTAGGCCATAAAGTCATATTTCAACCAACTGAACAGAAACAGTCCTGGCTAGGATATGAACCTTATAGTCTAGTGAGCCATTCAGACACAAGATCTGTTCCCAACTTTGATATGAATTCACAACTCATGGACCAGTCTGAAGTAAAGCAGAAAATTTCAAAACAGATTTTTTGTCTAGCAAGCATATGTTCAGGGATGGCCAAAAGTTGCTTTACCACTTTCCAATAATAATAAACAAATTTCTAAATAATTTAAAAACAGATATAGGGTAAAAAACACATGGGAGCCTAAAGCATGTGAATACCAATGAAAATAAAGAAAATGTAACTGTTATATTGAAATTATAATTGTGTAATGATTAAATAAAAGTTATGTTATTTAGAAATTTGTGTTTTTCATTACTGGAAATGCAGAAAGTGACTTTTGGCCATCCCTGTATATAAGGAGTCACACAGTTGAATCAAATCAGAATCAAATCAGAATCAAATTAATTTTCCATACTTCAGTCATTGTAACATATCCAGAGCTGAAATATGACACTGATACATGACCCACACATCCTCACCATACATATACCTACCTTCTACTACCATTTGCACTAGCAACTAAGATGTCCATATAGTTCTACATTAACACAAAAAGCATGCATACTTCCTTTACACATTTAAGTAGGTGACAACTAATTTGAATGCATGCATTTATATACATACATCATTCACTCAGACTTTCTTTCTTTCTCTCTCTCTCTCTCTCTATGTATATATATATATATATATATATATATATATATATATATATATATATATATCCTCGTTGCACCAGGACATTTAAATTTGATCTCTTGAACCTCCAAATTATTGCTCTGTCCTTCTGTATATATATTGTTATATAAAAATTTATTTTATATATATTAAGCCAGTGTGCATTTTCTTTTGATCCTTACACAAGTCCATAAAGATCTATGGTGAGAAAAGAAATTGTCATAATATAACCTCCACCAACCAAAATAAATGCAATATTGCTCCATATGGATGATATGGTCATTTCATCAGACTTTTGCTTCCAGAAATCAGTCTTAACATGCAGTAGGGTTGAATGACCTTAAATAATAAAGGATTTGGACCTGTCAACTATCTAAAAGTTGCTAAAAGGAAAAAAAAAATTTAAATGTTTTTAAAAAGAATTACATGCTTGAAAATGGCATTAAGATTTACATTTTTTGATTCTTCAAACAGGTCTTTATTTAATAAAAGAGACTCTTGCTATCAACAAAAATAGGATGAATTTTAAAATTGCACAAGTATTTTTAAAAATAAATATTAAGTATAGATTTTTTCTGTTCAATCTGAAAGGAAATAATGTAAATTATGTAAGCTCTAATTGTCAGAAAAAATATTTTCTGTGTCTCATAGAATTTCAGACATGATATTGCATAATATTTTTAATGAACTAATATCTTCAGGGACCTTTTTTATATCACTGTAAAAAAAATTTGCAAACATCCTTAAATTAAAAAGTACACACAAGATATCAAAAAGAGTTGTGAAATAGACATTACAAAAATTTCCACAAAGTTTTTGTAATAAAATAACAACCTATTCAGTATACAACTCATTCATTAATGAATAAACACTGAAAATTTAATTTGAATTGAATAATTCCTTGATTTTTGGAAAATATTAAAAACAGAGGGAGTGTTTTTGGGGGTTTTTTCAACTTTGGAAGAATGTATCCATTTTTGTGGTACCTATTTCACTGCAACTGCTAAGATTAAAAAGATATATATATATATATATATATATATATACATCCCTTAGGTGGAATGTTAACTTACTTTCTACTATCTGCTATGCTATACAGCCATTCATATATTTATGAGGGGATGCTAAAAAGTTCTTGATCAAAATGTGATCAAATGAGAAAATATCAGAATTTGGGTTAGAATCCCTTATACATACATACATACATACATACATACATACATATATATATATATATATATATAATTATATTAATTATAAAAATTTAAAAATAATTTTAATTGTAAAATTACTCATTCAGTTTGTATTTAAAAAAAAATGACCAAACAATTTAAAGAAAAAAGTCAATAAAAGTTTGTTTTAAAGTTATAGTCTTGAATAAGAATAAAAAACAAATTCAACTTGCTTAACCAGAATTTCAATACTTAAATGTTTGAAAATACAGCCTGAGTCCCAATGAAAAATGTCCATGTATAAATATTGTGTGAACTGAATACAATAGAAACACACATTGCAAAAGATCAGTGTTTTGATCCTCGATTAAAAGAGCAAGAAAATGAATAATAGATAGCCTACAATAAAAAAAGAGAATTAAACACTAAGAAAAAAAATCTTCACTGGCCAACAACTAAATCAAATGAAAAATTTCTGTCTCCTCTACTTCAAAAGTAAAACATGAAAAATATTCATCACTTTAGGAATTTAGAACTAATAGTCATATACATATTTGAGAATTCAATAAATTCATTAAGGAATAATTTGATATTTTGAATGTGTTGAAACAACTGGTCAAACAAAAAATAATTTGAAGCTGATAGGTATCAAGAATATGTAACATCTAGAAAAATTTTTACATCCTAAATCCATGTTTGCTTTCTGATTAGCATTTGAAACAAATGCATGTAGCAAAATTACCAAATGTCTTCCTTATCCAGAAAAACATCTTTTTTCTTCCAATGTATTATTCAAATGAGCCAATTGCTCACTGTAGCATTGAACTGTAACAGTTTATCTTGATTCCAATAACTTAGAATTAAAAATTAATTTTGAATCTCACTCAACATGGATTTTTTTCAGGAAATTTCATTTAGGTTGAGATATTGAAGTCTTTTCTGGATGCAGCCATAAACTCTTCTTTTGAATTCTTATAATAAATTAATTTTTTTTACTGCTAGTGACTTTCTTGTTTAAAAATGATTTTGCTTTGTCATGCAAAAAAAAAAAGGATAAGTATTTAAACAATGACTGATGTTCTTTTTCATTAAGTTCATGTGAAACTTAGCTTTTATTTTCTTTATTTTTTACCAAAGTATTGAAAATATAGTACAGTGGATTAACATTATGGATTCATACATTTTCAATGGCATTTGCATGAAATCAAATGCAATCACCTCGGATGTTAACTTTACTTTCTACTATCTGCTATGGAACAACAGATGACAATATTAGAGCAACAGAAGACATTCCAGATGCAGCTACAGCAGGAAACTTTTAATAGACAAATGCAATTTCAATAAAAAATGGAACAGATGTATAGGGAGTTTCAAAACAAAATTCCGGAAATAACTGAGAAGAGGAAAGAGAAAAATCTACAAAATGATTCTTTGCCAGAGAATGGAATATGGAATTCAATTGAAATATTCACGTACAGTTCAGATGAAGAGATAACTTTTGAGGAGTATTATAAAAAAATATACAGATGTGTATAACGAGGACTGCCACTCGTGGTCTGAAGGAAAGAAGGTTAGGCTTTTTTTAAGCAAGTTAGGAACTGCTGGGCATAACAAATAAAACTACATTTTACCGAAAAAAACTAGCGAGTTGACATTTACCGAGGCGGTAAATATATAAAGTGAATTATTTAGTAAAAAGACATCTCTGTTTCACAAGAGGTGGAAATGTTTGAATCTGATGAAAGATGACGAACAAGATAACGTACGCAGCCAATGTGAATAAGCATTGTGAAGAATTCAAGCTGGCAGAGTTAAGCGCAGACAATTTTAAGTGCTTGGTGTTTGTTCAGGGGCTGGTATCGGAAAGAGATGCAGAGTTGAGAAAATTAGTACTGGCTAAATTGGAAAGCGAGCCGAGTGTTACGATACTCGGTTGGCAGAAGACTGCACAAGATAGGTTAGCGTAAAGAAAGATTAAAAAAAGATAGAACAGTCTGGCGTTTCGCATGTAAGGAAAATACGCTACAAAAAAGAAAGTCAGTCTACCAAAAAGAATTCTAAAATTTCGGATTATCAAGCAAAAAGTGAAATACCAGAGAAAAATAAACAAAAACTCCCGAAGCCATGTGTTGCTTGCGGTGAGCTACACTGGTACAGATATTGCAATTTTAGGAATAAAAAATGTTTCAACTGTAAAAGAGTGGGTTATAAAAGCTCGCATTGTAGGTCAAAAAATAAAGACAATAAAATAAGAAAATTAAAGTCCAACGAGGTAAAAGATGGAATAACCAGAAAATTTGTTACCGTCGAAATAAGTAATAAAAAAAATAAAAATGCAACTCGACACTGGTTCCGACCTATCTATCATAAATTTGCATACGTGGAAGAAGTTGGGGAAACCAACATTAATGAAGACAAAGAAAATCGCGAGGTCAGTGACGGGAGAAAAAATACAATTTATTGGAGAATTTGTTACAAACGTCACGTTAAATAAAAAAAACGCGAAAAGCTAAACTATATGTCATAGAAAATACCACGAACTTACTTGGTACGAATTGGATAACAGAATTCCAATTATGGGATCTACCGATAAATTCTTTCTGTTACAAGGTAGAAAGTTTAAACTGCGAAGCCCAAAAATTAATAAAGAAACTTTAGGAAACATGTACCAAGATGGAGGCAAAATTCCACTAAAAGAAAACGCTCAGGCGGTATTCAAAAAGAAAAGGAATGTGCCATTTGCCTCAATTGAACAGATAGATAAAGAATTGGACAGATTAGAGAAAACCGGTGTATTTAAAAAAGTTGAGAATAGTGAATGGGTAACGTGAAAAAAAAAGCTCCAGAAAGTAAAGATGAAGCCGACACCGAGAAAAACTGGGGAGCGAGTTACCCGCAGCCAAGGACATGCAGTATTATTAAATGATTTAAGCCAACTAAAGTCACAACAGAAAACGTTAAGAAGCACAAGATCAACAAAAGGGAAGCTAGAGGCTGAACAAATAGAACCACAAGAAGAACCTACAGAAACTGTGACTCCATCCTTAAGAAGCTCAAAGCGGAAGGTTGTTTCTGGTAACACTATGGAGGTACCAAAAAATAGAAAATCGGATTGGCAATATGATGTATTTGGTGAAAGGCGAAAAATCCACGTGCAGTAACCAGATCAGACGACATTTTTCAGACGTGGTTGACAGCGGTCCCGCGGAAGAAACGCTGATGAAGGTGATTTTTCGATACGTTTGATTTAACAACGTCTGCAACGATTTTACCTGAGGTACGCCGATCCAGGAGAAAAAGAAAGGCAACTGATCATTTAAAAGTGGATCCAAAACGTAGGAGATACGCTACGATGTTGCTATAAAAATGTTTTTTTTGTTTTTTTCTTCATATTTCCTGTAAAAAATAAAGAAAACTGTTTACTCCTATGGAGTAAAGTTTTAGGAGGGGGTGTTATAGTGGAACACACCTATTCTATAGTTAATAGAATCTTCCACCTATAATAAGTAGGAGTAGTAAGAGTAACGAGTCAGTCAGTGAGTCGGTGAGTGAGTGAGTGAGTCTATGTCGGACGACAGTTAGTCGAATACTAAAGTATCAGCGACCACAACTAGATTACTCTGCGTCATACCTATTATATCAAGTTCCTAACGTTTTGTACGTCGAACCTATTTTAGAACCGACTTAGTAAAAATACAAGCCTCCACTGTGAAATCACTCCACAACATTATGACATTGACATCTTGAAAGAATTCGTTTTGTATATCCTTGGGGATTGTTTTTTTTTTTTCTTTGTATAGATATCTTCATTGGAGAATCTGTCATTGTTTAAGATTATGAAATGCATGACCCACGATATAAAGCAATTTGAAAATTTGCAAGGTTGGTTTAGTCAGTGTTTCATTTTTAATTGCACATATTTCCTGCTTCTACTGCTAAATCTCCATAGTGCTCTCCGGAGATCTCTCATGACACGTGCAGCCAGCCCACGTCTGTGAGGAGGTCACCAGTGTTGAGAACCTTTGAATCCAAGTATCGGAAAGACGTGGTGAACTCGACAGAGTCGCTGCCAATGATGATCGGTGGTGAATTTCCGACATGTATCAGCTTGGTTTTTGACAAGTTGATGCACAATCCAAGCCTTGTAGCATCCTTCTTGAACATGAAGAGTGCCGCCTCTATATATCTAGAAAATATTAATAAATTTAACAGTTAAGATTTCAATCCTTAGGTTTGCCTGTTCACCAAAGTAGCTACTGACACATTGATTTTAAGCAGATTCATTAATGGAAATTATTTCACACTATTTTGATAAACTAATGCAATGCAATCATTTATCCCAGCAGATAGGTAAATTCTAGTGCCAGTTACATGGAGAGAAACATAGAAATATTAGGTCTTTTTATGATTTAAAACTGTACAAATGATAATATTATATCTATGTGTGTAAAAGAAAATGTGAATGTGCGTGTGTAAAAGAAAATGTGAATGTGAAGATATATCTGTGTCTATAAGTGTATGCAAAAATATTTTTTATAAATGATAAAGTGTGCGATCTTTTTATTCCCTGAAGCCATCTCAAGGATATCTATATATCGGAATATAAAATATTGTACAGAGATTACCAGTACTATTGGACAATTAAGGAGAAGATTGATCAACATGGTATCAAACGACTGGTGTCACCCCAGCAGCTCTGCAAAAGCACCATCATCTGTGTAGAACAGTTTCTCAGATAAATATTGTCTGAGGGATTCAAACTGATGATAATTTGAAAGGACTAACACACAACTATGTGGTGGATGGAGTAAAACACTCCAAATAATGCTTTTGTCAGATAGGACATGTGTTGGGTTTTTTATCCAAGAGGCGAACAGTTGCATAATTTAATAAAACAAGTTATTTTCTTTCAGACTGGAAAGGAAAAAAATCTACACTTAATATTTTTTAAAATACTGGTTCAGTGCCATTTTGCAATCCAATCTATTGCTGTGTGTAAGAAGTATTTTTATTAATATTAAGATATATTTGAAAAATTGAAAAGAATGTAATGTTTAATACCATTTTCTTAAAAACATTTTTTTTCATTTTAGCAAAAGTTAGATTATATCTTGTATGGATTTTCAAAAACAAAATAATTCAAAATTACCGTCTTCGACTACTTTTCTCTATCGGAAGCGTAGTATGATATATGATAATTCAATAACTCAGAATAATTAAAAAAAAAACACACAAATTGAATGCAATTTGACATCAAACAAGAACAATAAAAAATAAATGCAATGTAAACTCAAAAGTATCATTTAACTAAAAAATTTAAAAAAACTACTTTTAATGTAGTAAAAAACTAATATTATTCATTCTACTAAATTTCATAAAATTGTATATCATAAAAATCTTAAACTATTGGTTATATGATTAAAGATAATTTATTTTTTAACATAAATACCGATTTCTTGATTATTGTAAATCAAGAATCTATACTGGTAGCAAACTTCCTGTGGACGGATAGAAAATGATTTCAGCAGATATAGAAAAATAGAAAGATGTGTAAGATAAGGATGTGTATTCTCACCGGACTTATTCAACCTATACAGTGAGGCAATGTCCTACCAGGATTCATTATTGGCGGCCACAATCTTAACAACATAAGATATACAGATGACACAGTGTTGATAGCAGACACGGAACTACAAAAGCTCCTACAGAAAGTGGTGAAGGAAAGCGAGAAGAAAGGACTAAACATAAACTACAAGAAGACAGAATGCATGGTTGTTATTAGCAAAAGGATGAGTCCAAAATGCAAATTACAAATCGGAGATACCAAAACCAACTAAACACAAAAATTTAAATATCTGGGACGGAAAATGCGACACAGAAACCTGAAGACGTTGGGATGGCCAAAGATGCATCCCAAAAGCTAAATAGAGTATTAAACGATAGAAAAACTCCGTTACAAAGAAAAGAAAAATACTGAACTCTTATATGGCATCTTTTATGAAGCAACAAAAATGTGGTTCTACAGAAAGATTCTGAAGATACCATGGACCGAACATGTAAGCAACGACGCGGTTTTAGAGAAAATGGAAACAAAGAAAAACATACTTAACGTTAACAAGAAACAGTTGAAATTCCTGGGACACATGATGAGGAAGGCACGATGGAAATATCTGTTATTCACAGGGCAGATTGCGGGTAAGATGGACAGAAGAAAGCAACGAATAACATACTTGACAAGCTTAGAAAATGGATGGCGGGACAGGGTTTACAAATAATGAAAAGACAGAATTTCCAAGGGACAGGAATTTGTCGAAAGCCATGTTTGCCTACGTCCTGAGGAGACACGGCATATAAAGAGAGAAAGAGAGGGGGTCAGTATATCGTATAATTTTTAAAAAGTTTTTCGAGCGCTTTTTAAAAGACCTCTGACCTCACCGGCTACCGTATGCAAATAAACATTTATTTCCATTATGTTTTAAACAAAAAAGCAAGTACTACGTTCACAAAATCCATTTAATTAATTATTAAATTTACTAAATGATTTTAAAACACACCTTTAAGACAAATATAAACGACCAAAAAGATTTTTGGCGTACACATGCGAATGACAAAAGGCTTTTTTCTGATAATAACAACAATGACAACACCAAGCGCCATCGCTAACGACGATAAAGAGAAAAAAAAGAAAACAAATGAAGAAAGATAAAGAAACTGAAGGATAAAGGAATTGAAAGAAAAAAAAAATAGATTCTTAAATTGAGAGTTATCAACCGTAATTTGGAAGTGTTGTTTTAAAAAATATGCTGAGATTTATCTCGATATTATTGTGCTGATACTGTAGGGGACCGTGGGGGCAATGAGTATGTAGAAGAATACACGTGTGGGTAGAATTTCCTGCTAGCCGGTCCAACTACATAAGAAAGTTGGACTTTAATTAAGTCCAAAGAAAACAAAGAAGACCGATAAATATATATTAACAAATATATGTATTAACAACAAGTTACATTGAGTGGGCAGTTATATGGACAGAGTGTGTGTGGTGTTTATTATGTGTGTGTGTTGTGGTGAGTGTTCGTACGTATGTGTATTGTTCTTAGCGTGTTCCCAGAATTTGGGAAACGCTGTATCTGTGAGAGCTCACATCTGCGAGGTGGTATAAGGCTGAACGCCTGAGGAAAAAAGAGAAATCGAGGCGAAAGGTCAGGTGAGAGAGATCCCTGATGAAGGGTTAAGGAGCTGAGGAGGAGCTAACTCTGACAATACCATATTTGAGAACACAAATTAGTTCATACTTCATACAAAGACTCACTGACTTTACCAACCATCTCAAGATTTCGACTTTTAAATAAGTAAGGGCATTGTTTGCAGTTTGCCCATTTTTTTGAAAGAGACAGTATTGTTTTCAATCCCAAATGAAAATTGTATATTATAAAGAGAACACTTAAGGTGCACAAAATCTTCATTTTGTGCAATCTTATTTGCACATTTTGTCTGTTTTCATTTTTTTTTTTTTTTTTTTATAAATGTAAAATTTCGTTCAAATTTCACTACGGAGTTTCGAGACTTGTTTGTACTTTGTGCCTTAAGAATAATCGGGGTAAGCGATTTGAAATCCTCCTTTCTCTATCTCTCTCTCCGAAAAAAAAAAACCTTTTAAAATGCGTTTTTCGTTTGTTTTTGTTTTTTAGGAAGTCCGTGGTGGTATCTCTAGTATATGCTCCAAGTCACAACAACACTCTTGCTCCTGAAAGTCCCAATAAGCTTTCTTATATTATTCCAAAAGCTGAAAAAGAAAAAATGCCCAATGCGTTGAGATTTGCATCCTTCAGGTAATGGCTCTGGGATTCAACGAGATAATTTCCGATATCCTAACTTTTAACGGACGATTTTATGAATCACCGATTTCCAACATTTATTACGAACCCAACGACTTCTATAGTCTTGAATCAATGCTCCAACCTACGAAATGTTGTCTTCTTTTTAATCGAGTTCACCCCAGGCAAGGCAGTAAAGCTAGTAAGACACAAGGTGTAGAAGAATTAGAAACAGAAACATTACTAAGAAGCGAGAACGAAAGAACAGTAATAAGGAAAACATAATATAGCAACTGACATTGCATTTAAAATTTGAAGATTAAAGTTGAATGGAAAGCTTGGAGCCAGAAGAGAGTTCCACAAGCGAGAAGTGCGAGAAAAACTGTTAGCATAGAACTTACGGTTACATATAGCCAGATCGATTGTAAATTGGTGAGACCTCGCAGCCAATCGAGTATTACGTTTAAATTCATAAAGTCTAGATAGCATAGCGATAGCTCAACCGAAACGTTGCTATGCAAGTATTTATAGAAAACTAAGAAAAACACAGTAAGGCAACTTTACGGTTGCGGAAAAATGATTGAAGCTGAGACGCCAGGTCAGAACCAATAAAATTGCTGATTCTTTAGATTTATATCAAGGCTCTCTATAGCAGGAGCATCAGACCATATGTGGAAACAATATTCTAAGCATAGAAGAATAGTAGATTTATAGATATGTAAAAATTGTCTAGCACAACTCAGTGAACCAGTTTTTCTTAGATGTTGACCTAGCAATGGATTCGACTATAGTTTTTCCACTTCATGTCAGCCGAGAACGTTAGCCCGAGAAGGCGCAATGTGTCACTCTCCTGGGAGGTTAGCATCAGCCATGCGGATGAAAATCAGAAAGGGCTCTCTCAGATGTTTACGAAGTCCTGCATATTCATACGTACATCCCTCTGTGAAAGCTACTTACTTTCTGCAAATTACATGTTCGTATACATTGGAACAGTTCACAGTAAATTTCTGCTGGAATGTTGCCCTTGGCATATAAAAATCTTATTACATCTGACACGTCTATGTTTATCCGATGTTTTACGGTGGCACCCACCATTGTTTTGATGACACATATGCTTGCTACTACAAGAAGTGTTGCATATCCGCTGTTGGTTTGTGCTTACAGCTTTCACATTATTTTAATTCCGGTCATTTTATGTCTATCTGTATATTACTTTTCGTACATCTGCAGATATAAAGTTTATTTCAATATGTCTACTGCTTCTGTTACTAGCGGATTGTTGAGAGTGAGAGTAATCAAGCTTACAATATTTTATTCTTAAATACTTGTAGTGGAGATCCTGGAGGGGGTGCGATATAACATGGCCTGTGCGCCCCAATAAGATGTCACAAGAAGCCCACTAACTTTTTTAAAAGAAAGACATAAGACAACAAACGGCAAACTTAAAATTAATACAAAATTTATTTACATCTTATACAAAAGTAAGTGTTTGAATTAAAGGAACGTGAACAAACAATGAATCAAGAAGTAAGTAAATGAATGGATACTGACTGGCTAAAAGATCTAAATAATATAACTGTGATTAAATGTTAAAAGTAGAGTCCATGTAAGTTAAGTTGGCATGTAAGTTCGAAAGTTCAGTTCACATGTCCGACGAAAGTGTTGAAAAGTTGTGGTTAAGTCCAATACGTAGTATTTTAAGTTTTTAACCGAAGTGTACGGAGTAGGTTATTTGAAGTTTGGACGATAAGAAGAAAGTTCCATTTAAATGTCTGGTGCTGGCATTGCGTAGTTGCTGATTAAATCCAATGGTGAACCTTCTGTAGTATTTTAACCGAAGTGTACGGAATAGGTTATTTGAAGTCTGGGCGATATGCATGCAGCAATTTCCTAAACCGGTTAAATTAGGTTGACAGGAAAGCCGGAAGCATGGATCTACTGTAGCCGAAAGTTAGGGCCGTTGTAAGCAGGTCCATTAACGCCGATCAACCAGGAGAGTTGGTTTGAGATAGAGATGCTGGAAGTAGAGACCATTGCGTAGTCGGAAGTAATAAAGGCCAGGAATGCCGGAAGATGATGTTTCGTGGTAGCCAGAAGTAATAAAAAGGCCAGGAATGCCGGAAGATAAGGGTCCGTGGTAGCCGGAAGTAATAAAGGCCAGGAATGCCAGAAGTAAGAGTCTGTGGTAGCTGGAAATAATAAAGGCTAGGAATGCCAGAACTAAGTTTGCGTAGTATCCAGAAGTAATAAAGGGCAAGAATGGATGTAAGAGTGGATAGGAGAGCCCAACTAGCGTCCAGTTGGCAGACAAAAAATAAATGGGCACGTAACTCAATGCATAACCCGTCTAGGCCCCCTGGTCACAAAGACCAGGATGCCTGAATTTCTCCTTCTCCTCGTCCTCTCTATTTACCATCCTCCCCACAAGGCAAGATGTGACACAATGCCAGTTTTTAACGTGGGGTGTTCCGTGCCCGTAGTCTCAAGCAAGGATTGCTTGTAGACCCTGTATATACGGGGTCGGATTTTTCTACTTCCCCAAACGAGAATGCCATTCGGCATAGCCTCGTCTAGGCTCCTCTCCGCCTGGAGTACGACAAAAGAGGTAGAGAAAGTGAAAGCCACCTCTTCGTCCTCTTCATCCTCTATCGTTCGGCGAGAAGTCGCCGGGTTATATGACAAGGCAGTGTAATAACATTAAATGGGCCTGCAAAGTACATAAAATCAAAAGGCAATAAATCCAAAGTTGCTACGAAGTACAAAAATTATTCAGACTAAGTTCGTAATACTATATTAAATTGAAGTTAATGGGTCAACGCAATGAAGAAAAGGTCAATGTCATGAAGATATATAACATGTGCCCCTTGATCACGTGAACGGAGTAGCGAGGGTGCTACCATATACTTGATGGACTAATTAAGTCAAGAGGAAATTGAAATGTAGGACAATTAAAACTAAAAAAGAAGTTTTTACTAATTTTGAAATAGAAATAGTTTTATAGTCACTGTTGCTGTTGTATTTTTCGTTCTTTGACAACTTTTCTTCAAATTTAAACATTTGAAGCAAATAAAAATAGTTTAGTAAAAGCTAGAAAAGTAAATGTATTTATTTTAAATTTTTTACTATTTTGATAATAACTTTTAACTCTGTAGACAACAAACCCTGAAAGAATTGATACTAATGAAATTATTAAACGATTTCTTTTCATTATTAAAATACACGAATTATATCGTGTTCAATTCCTGCTCTGTAGAATAATTAATATAGATCATAATTATACTTTTTCAGTAATTATTTTTGTATTTGCATTCATAGGGTACTTGGAAATAGAGATATCTGGGTTTTCTTCACCCCCAAGGTCCTCAATAATTATAAGTATATATAAGTTTAATATTAACACGAAATTAATCAAAATTAGTTATACCTGAAAAGGGAAAATATTTTATATACAACATTGAAATACACAAATATGTTATACAAAAATTCAATACAAACATATATAAATTTATATACGTCCCAATTTTTTCCACGCAAATAAATTATAATACTATAGGATATAAACTCCTATATTTTACGGCCAATAAGTTAAGCACAACAAGTAACAAACAGCTGCACATGAATCTCACTAAATTCAGTACACACGAAAACTCTTTTACAATTCTGTACAAACAGGGCTCCAAATTAAATAAGTGGTTTCTGGAACCTAATTGAAAAGCACAAATTACATGATGTGCTTTCTCTGATGTCCACGCGGTTGAACTCCGAATCACCTCGAAAAGGTCCAGGGATCGGGTTATTGCCGCGCAAAAATCAGGTAGTGAATTGGATCCGATCATCGGTTAGCCATAGCTATAGAGACGGCTCGCTAGACAAACGAACAGTCAACGACTAGTCAGAAACATACAAAGCTGTGACGAAATTAAGTCTTGTCTCCTCTTTCTCTTTTTTTTCCGTCGTGTTTAAAATTACTGCTATCGCACGCAATCAGTCAGCAGTCATACACATGTTTCATTAGCGTGTGCTTCATACACACATATTGGCGTACATATCCTTTTGAACTTTGCATACTTACTTGCAACAAAATCACTTCGAACTTCGCCGACTCGCGACAAATCATTTCGAACAATCAAATTATTGGTTTCTTCATGGCCACAACAAAGAACACTGAGTTTTAATATATAAATATATGTACCTGCCTGTATAAATGCTATTGTTATATTTAGTCCGGTCTTCTTTTTTTTTGCGAAGATCATTTCTTCGCGTTGTTTATAATTTTGTGTTGTATTTGTCAGCACGACACTAGGATTTTATTTTTTCACCTAAAATCCGTGTTGACTGACACTACAGAACATATAAAATGAAGCAAATGGTATGTGAAAGGATAAATAAAAGAATGTAACGTCCGCAAGAGGAATATGTCACAGCCCTGGTGATATTTTTATGTTCTTATTTAGGACGCATAATTTTCTCTCGTTCACCGAACTGTAACGCGTTTTCGCACCCGCCTTCGTTGGGAGATAAACCACAACTGCCATCTTCACACACGGGCTGTCACGTGACTCCAAAGGGTCCATTAAGACATTAGTGAAATTCATCTTGTTGAAAGAGAGATAATCACCTTCTCCATTCCTACAGAAATATCTATTTTCCTGCCACATTAACTTTTTTCCAAGAACGTAAGCATATGCTCCATGATTCTATTCCCACTAATAAAAATATACATGATCTGTGATACTGTATAAGAACGAATGTCACAAAGTCAACTGTACACACACAGGCATCCTTACAAGGTTCGTTATTTACTTAATGAAAGACGTGACAAAAGTCGGTTCAATGTGGAGAGCCCTAGCTCGTGCAACCAAACAGAGCCCAAAATTGCACAGCCCTCGCAACCGTAGGTCGCGCTGGTGGTATTACTAACGACTTCTCTCTTTAGTGCAACGAGGAATGTACTATCACGAGTATTTGTTTACCGGGACCGGACATCTCTCAGAGACACAATCGAGTTGCTCTCGATATTTACCGCTCCAAAGTTAGTTTATTGTGGGGGAGTCCGAGCGCATGCACTCGGGCCAGATCCTAAAATTGTCCAGTGCCCTCAACTGTTGGTCGCACTGGCAACGGTATTACTATCGGCCTCTCTTTAGTGCAATGAGAGAGGAGCTACTGCGAGTAGCTGTTCCCCGGGAACGAACATCTACCATGAATAAATTCCGCTGCGCTTTGCCAACAGACAGAAAATAACTGAGTTGCTCTCGTTATTTACTAACGTCCCCCACCTATGGTGGCAAAATGCAATACAATATCACTTTAATGGGAGTGGGGTGGGGCCAAAATTGCTCAACCCGGCAACTGTAGGTTGCGCAGGCGTTGGTATTAGTACCAAAGCTCTTTAGGGAAATGAGACGGGTGCTGACATAATTGAAAGATATAAACTTCTTAAGATGACTATGAAGTTCTGACATGCAAATATCCACTACTGACCCAGACTACCAGACCGCTAATAAGATCTGACTTATAAGCGAACTTTCAAAGGAATATCAAAGGACTCAAATATAGTTATTTTCCAAGCTTAGCTCAGATGTGGCACAAGGCCGAAAGTATGGGGCATCTAGTGAGGATTGAACTCACTTTTCAGTTGTAACTGATCTAGCGAGACAAGTTTGCTAACCATTACACCACGCCGAGGTGCCCCAAAGGACTCAAATATATATTGTTTGTTAATAGCTTTGAGTCCAGTTCGTTTTATTCCAAAGTTTCCGGTAAATAAATACCAAGAATATCCAGGCAAATCTCCACAAAGAAATAAGTCGAACACGATTAACATTTGAATCTACCGGACGCCATTACGAATGGGGAGACAACTGACCTGCGGCAAATCTTTATTGCGATTCTGATTAGTTAATAAGAGAATAATAATAAGGGAGATAATGAGTTTTGTATTTACTCAATACATCACAGGCAGATTCCAAATCGATACTATGAGAAGTTTTTGAGTTATTCAGATTTATCAAAGCATTACCTGAATCCATTTTATAAAAGTATTTTACAGACTAAATGCAAGCTTTGCTTTGTCCCACGTTGTGTTTAATTTAGATCACAAGGCTGGCGAGGATCAAATCGTTGAATTAGTTTGTTCCGGACAGAGTGAAGTCACAAGTAAAAAAATAAATTGTATAAAAGAAAATGTTTTATATAACGTTTCTTGTACAAAGCTGGTACTACAATTATCAGTTCTTCAAACAGGAATATATATTCTTCATGCAAGAATATATTCATCATGCAGAGTTATCGACCCTTCCCTCTTCGAATATTTCGTGACACTTTGTTCGTCGTGACTAAGTCTAGATTAGGCTTCTGGGATACAGCTCAAAGTTGGAGATCTTCTTCAGGCAGAAAGTCACGTGAGATCAGGTGAAGCGGTTGACTCTAGTCTGGCGTCTCGAACAACTGTCTTTGGTCGCTTCCACTGTTTATATGGACCTCCGTCCAAACCCGGCGTGGAGTCTGACAGACCCTGGGGTTTCGGTAAGTCCCCTAATCCCTTCAAAAGAGTCCTTTGTCGTCTGACCCCAGAAAATTAATTGCATATCCAATTTTGGGGAGACCCTCTCTCCTAAGAGTAGCGGTAGCAGAATATCGATCCATAACTCCTTTCTTCTCATATTAGTACTACATACCAATACTACCAAAAGGGCGTAGGCAATTCCTCTGTCCACTTGATATTTCACCTGAGCCCCTCACTTCGGTTGTCAATTTGACACACTCAATTTTTAGACTGCATAAGCGAATAGGCGGGGCTTACCTATAATCAGTATTTTTAATTATCGCTCATAATTTTCGTCAACGGGATTCCTCGATCCAAACCCCATTCTCTGAGTCGGACATTCATCAGGTGTCTCAATGACAGCTTTCTTAGACGTTTCGATCCGTGACACTTAGGACTCGGCTCTTATCTAAAAGAATTTCATTTCTTTAGCGATTTACCGTTTCTTCTCTTTTTAACAAGGGATATAATTCAATCCTGTAACTTCGCTTTTGTTCTCAGAAAAATATTATCAGTTCACTTCTCGTCGGCAAAATCCCCTCCCCGACCTAGCTTAGCCCATAAAATCCAGAAATTTACCAGGTGGCTTTCAAGTATACAAAGAATTAGAGGTCATCATTTTCTTTATATTTTTTTGACTGACTTCCCTTCTTGGGTTATGGTCTGCGGGAAATTCCATAACCCGCATTTTAAATAGCGATTATCAATCAGTGTCTCCATTTCGGCCTTAGTAAAATTATCTGCTGACTTGAATATTATTATAACACCTCTCCCCATCCCTCGTGGGTTTAAATTATCCAGATGGCTTTTCGGCTAAATTCCTCAAAATAATAAAGCCGTTTTACCGTTTAGTCAGACCTATCCCCCCTTTTATGCCTTATTCACAGAAGAAAACAAACTTTCTGAATTTTAATAAAATCCTGCCTCGTCTCTTACTATGTTTATCGAGCTATTTCCAGCGTCTCATAGTGTCACATGCTGTCATATCCTTGTTAGAAGCGTTTCTGATCGGTTCGTAGAAATATGACTTCATGGTCGAACGATTCTGAATATTCATCTATTTTTAGAGATGAAATTTTTATCTCCTTATTACTATTTATTTTCACTCACTACAAATACAAAAATTAAAAAAAAAATGTTTTATTTTGCCTGGAAGTGTTAAAATTACAAAGGATCTATGTATGAATTAACATACTAAAGACGTAATAAAACGTAATTTGGCGGCAAAACAGCCATACTTGTAACAAGTATGTATAAGAGTTATACTAGTATCGATTATCTGTGTATGCGTAAAGTTATAAACACTAGGAAAAACTGACCTGTATGAAATAAAGTCATAAATGAAATACGGTTTTTAGTCCATTGCTAGTCTGAAGGATAGAAAGTGTAATTTTACAATAGGTACGAAATAACAATAACATTCCCAAAGATTGATGGACATAAGATAAAATATGACAACTCAGCGACAAAGATGCTGCTGCTGCTGCTAAATCTCATGGCATGAAGGCGTTGAGTTCATGAGAGCTACCTTGTCCTTTCAGCTCTCACGGTATTGGCAGAGCATCAGAACATCCCCCAGGGCTAGAGTTATTTGCTGTGGGTTCTAGCGGACGACGTCCTTCCAGCTGCTGCGTGATCTGCCGCG
This sequence comes from Acanthosepion pharaonis, assembly GCA_903632075.3. Classification (NCBI taxonomy): domain Eukaryota; kingdom Metazoa; phylum Mollusca; class Cephalopoda; order Sepiida; family Sepiidae; genus Acanthosepion; species Acanthosepion pharaonis. The sequence goes on from CAHIKZ030001144.1 coordinate 450,923, forward strand.
AGATTGTCTCCAGTCGGCAGATGGCGGGTCGAACTTGTAGATGGCTCCGGTGGTGTGGTCATCAGGTCGACGCAGAACATGATCAAGCCAGCGAACACGGCACTGAGCAATTGTTCGGAGGATGTCCGGTTTGCATCCCCTCAATGGACCTGTGGGAGCAGGACTCGAAACCATGGACACGGGAAGCGAAGTTCTTGCTGAGAGGCCACGTCTCTGCGCCTTATAGTAGCGCATACAGGACGGCGACGTTGTAAACTAGTAGGTTGGTGCATCGAGACATATCACGTCTCTCATGACACTTGCAGACATCCCACGTCTTGTTGATCTCCGTGAGGAGGTCGCCGGTGTTGGAGACTTCTGAAACCAGGTATAACACGTGGCGTACTCAATAGGATCGCTGTCAATGATGATGGGCGATGGATCGGGTTCATCTCCTACGTGCATTGTTGCAGACTGGTGAATGTATTTTTAGTTATCAGAAGGATTTATGATGTCTGTGTTCTTAAACATTCATCCACAACAAATTAAGAGGTAAAAGGAACATTGAAAACAAATCATGCAAGAAAATTCAGAGTGAAGACAAGCATAATTAAAAGTGCAACAATAACATTAATTTATATACGATTGACATATACAATTGGGTTGAATATTTTTGGATAAATGAGGATGGTTGAATTAGATTGTGTAGAGTATTTTTGTGAAGTTTCAGCGTGTGTGAAACTTATTAAAATTTGTTCGTAAAATTAAACTAAGTAAGTGGTTGTTGTTTGCTGAGTCAGAGAAGTTTGCGCGGTAAAAGTGTAGTTGGTCAAGGTTTTGACTTGCGTGGATTAGTTTGGCATCTCTCCAGGGGTGAAAGTCTGACTTGCTTGTACTTGCGTGAGTGTTGTAATGATCTTTAACGTCTGACCGCATGGGCGCTCTTGAAGGTTGCATTTTGGCAGCAAGAATGAGACGCAAGAGAGACTGAAGAGAGAGAGAGAGAGCTTACACGTGTTTTGTTTATATAAGGCTGGGTATCACGTGATCGGCTCCGATCGAAAACGCGGGAAATATCATTCATCGCGTGCAGGCGATCTGACTGGTCAGAATTGACCAATCAGCGAGCTAGTTTTGAGGAGATTAACCAATGAATGCTTGTCGCATGATTTGTATGTATGTGATGATAATCACTATAGGGGAAGAGTACATTTCCCCGCGGGGGTGACTGGAAAACGTGGAAGATTCCACAGCATCTTCTTGGTCACCGACCAGTTGACGTGCAGCCCAAGTCTTGTCACTTCCTTGTTGAACACAGAAGTGTTCCCTCCAACCGACCAGCAAGCATCGTGTCGTCAGTGCAGTCCAAGTCGGTAATCCTCGTGCTGAACACCAGGAAAGCAGTCACACGCTGCATTCATCGAGTGATCAATGGTGTAGTTGAATAAATCGGGGTCGACCACACAAGCCAGGCGGGTTCCAGCAATGATCACTAACTCGTCTGGAATCTTTTCATTGATTTATACACAATTCTCAGCGCAGTCGTAGAGACAAAGATGGGCAGAGTGAAAAGTAAAAGTAGGTAGGTTAAAATATAAGCTGTACCGTCTATTGTGAAGACAACCTAGTGGTAGTTTTTGATGTTGAATCCCGGAGTAACTTATGTGCTGTCTGTTCATTTGCTACTCATATTTCTTATTGATTGATTACGAGAGATGAATGTCAAAATTCAAATATTCTTGTGCGATTGTTCTCTTTTTGTACAGATTTTAAGTCTGAATTAAAAGCAGAACAGGTCTGCCTGCTACAATTTACTGCAACTATTGGGCCACTCATTAATTTAGAGAGAGAAATTGAGATTTTCATAGAGATGTTGGCAGTCTTAGATGATTTGTGGTGTTGATAGTTGCTCAAATGATAAACAAAATATAGGTCAGCAGTGAAATACTGAAAGATCTATTGAGAAATCATGTGCGCACTCCGTCAAAACAATCATCTGGATAAGCCACATAATGCAATTAATACTTAGGATTCTAAAGAATATTTCTTGTGGCAGAATTAAACTGGAAATAGTGAAAGCTCAATGTAGCTTTGTTTAAGATGCTGGAACAAGAAATTTTCATGGTCATACTTATACTTCTGTTACATAGATTACACAAATGTATTCAATAAAAAATAAGAAATCTTGACCTACATATAAAAATATATGAATAATTTGCACTCTGTATTGGGAACAAGTAGATATTATTGTGAAGAGAGAATGAGTTAGTGAGAATACCAAAATAGAAAGGGGAGTGCAACAAGAATGTAATTTCTCACAAGATTTAATGCACAGTAAGTTGATTTTATAAGAATTAGAGGACCTATTGGGATTTTTTATTAGTGGACATAACTTTCAGTAATTTTGGAGTCAGAAAATAAAATTATCACAGTCCACAACATAAGTAATACATGGAATAATTAGAGATTAAATTTCCAATCAATCCAAAAGAATAAAAAATCCCTGCCTACTCATGAACATTTCTTATTCTTTCTTTTTTGAAAGATCAAGATTCTTTGTAAAATATATTACTTACCTTATATAAGTTATATAAGTAACTGCCAAGATGAAAATGTTTTGATTTGAAAATACTGACAAGCTTACTTTGAAATTTATATTTTTACATTTTCTCATTCAGTAGTCTATATCAGTTTGTCTGAATTCTTGGCTCTTTTTTCATATCACAATAGTCCTTTTCAAAAGTAAAAATATTTTCTTTAAAAAGGTTTTTTTTTTCAGAAATTAATCTATAAAAATTTTCATAGAAGTTTTACCTTCAAATAATGTAAGATTTTGGTGGCATTTTATCCTTAAGCATTTTTCTTTAACAAAATCTCATGGCAACAAAAGTTTTTTTTCTTCTCTTTTTTTTAAAGTCTCTTCATAAAGCAGCAACAATAACAACAATATATTAATGGAAATGTTAACCTACTTTTAATTTATAATTATGGAGAAAATGCCTCTCTTCAGAAACATTTACAGTTAGAAATTGAATCGGAGTTTATATCAGTTGACTAACTTTGAAAATTTTGGAAACTGAGTATAGTAAAGGATATTTTTGGCCCAATCAGCCTTGGAATTTGTCCCTTTGGAAAAAGTACAAAATGAGAAAAAATGTATTAAGATTCACTTACCTTTTTCCCCAGTTATAAAAAGATAAAAGACAGTAAAATCGAATCTATAGTTGAGTAATTGGCCAGCTACAGAGTCCTGAAATCTTCCAGTTATAGTCAACAAAATTTAAAAGTTGTTATAAATTTTTTAAAAATTTAGCCAAAATTTCCAATGCATTGAATAGTTAGGAGCTATGAGAATTACAGAACCAAATTTTCTCAAAAGTGGTATCCGCATATTCCTAAAGTTTATCTAACTGATCAGTGCCAGTGCTAGGGACTGATGGGCCACTAAGAATCTATAGTGGCATGGAGCTTAGGGGTTAAAATGAACATTTTATTTACCCACACTAAGAAGGTTAATCAAGGGTGATAATAACAAGAAAACACATGGATAATTTTAGAAAAACAAGGTAAGGAATTTATTCACAAATTTACATGCATGAAGTTGTGTCAGTAGCTCGTTTTAGGAAAATAAATCAGACAATTTTAAAGTCTATAGTTTTAACGTATTGTCATGAAAAGTAAATGTTCATACAACAGACAAAATAATGTTAAATGTTTAAAACTGCATCTAGGGCTTTTGGGGAATAGTCAAAAATTAATTCCCTTTAGTATAGAGTGCATATTTTTCCCGAAGTGCTACATAGTCCTCAGGGCTCTTTTTCGTTGGCCTCGTAGCGGTACATTCAGACACAAGAGTGGGTGTCGATTCCAGCTGCTGTTGGGGAGACTCCACCATTGTAGAGGAGGTTCCTTGTTGACGAAACTGTTAGTAGAACAAAACTATTTATAAACAGGCACAGTCTATTTTTGACGATAGTCAGTGGGGGAGAAGGAATGTTCACTACATGGGGGTTTGAGTAAATACAAATTACTCTAAAGTAGTTTGTAACACGTTTATTTATCATTTCTCAGTTGCGTCTCTGTTTTTGGACAGAGTGCGCCGAAGGGCAGTTCAGTCAAAGGACAGAATCGCAACTGAGGAAAATTATACTGAAAGGTGCCGGCCCTGGAGATCAGCTGCCCGAGGCCGCGTCCTCTTATTGCACTAGAGGGAGGGATCGGTGCTCGCATCGAGACCAGCGAAACCGACGGTTGCGTGGTCTCTGGGAATTTTTGTCCCTAGCCCGGGTGTAAGCGCTCGGTTCCCACATTAAAACCAACCTTGTGTCACAACGCGACTTCGTGGGGAGTCGAGTAAATACCAAATTACTATAAAGAAGAACTGGGGCTTTTTAATCTCAGAATTTGTGGGATAATTGAACTTCAATTTCACATTTATTCATATAGATTCCATAATATAGGTTTTACTTAATTAGATATTATGTTTCCCTAACTCTTCAAATGTTGAATGTATAACTAATTCTAATTTCTATTTTCCCACCTTTACACTGTATTAATTTTATCTTATAAATTGTCCTCTGTTCTGTTACCCATAAAATAAAAATAATTGTTTGTATGGAAAATAAGGATCTACGTACATTAGATCCGCTTTAAATTAAGTGTCAGCAGAAGAATTATCGTTGAAATTTTATAAGGTAAGCTTAAACATTAATTTAATACTTAAATGCAGCGATCAATGTTCTGAGTTCTTCTGTACTTTATTGATGCCTATCGTATCTACTCCTCTCTAGGTATTGTGATGGCGAGAGAGTCTTCCACGGAAGTTAGCTTAAATGCCATCCTATCGGGCGGCTTTTAAGCTAGCTTAAGATTTTAGCTAGCTTAAAAATTTAAGCTAGCTGCAATTTTGGATACAAAAGAAAATAAGAGTTACTCCCCTTGAACCATCAAAGCAACGATAATGGATAATATAATATATTAATATATATTTTTAACCTTGCATAATCTGACAACCCTGAATCTGAACTCAACGAAAATCGTTTCTTGCGCCTAACTTTTCTAGGGCTTTTGAATGAACCATGAATCATTAAAACCGCACTAGTGGGAGCGGAGTAATTGCTTGGACACACACGCACAAACACACATACACTGTATTATATATATATATATATATATATATATATATATATATATATATATATATATATATATATATATTATCAATGAAATGATGGAGTGGATAATGACCCCGAAAAAAAGGAATGAAGTTAGTAGGATCCGCCACCTCACAAAAATAATTGTGTTCTGTCTTCCAACAAAATCAAGAGGCTGTCTCGCTGAGGGAGAGGAAAAGGATAAAAAATTATGGGCATTAGAAAATTCAAAATTATGAGAACACTATTCAGATAACTTTATCATCTATTTCAAACAGATATGTATTTGGATTTCGTCCCCGATACTTTGACTTTTAAACGCTAAAAGAATACATTTTTAGCAATCCTCTATTCTCTTTCTCGTCATGTATTGTTTTTGTTGTATAAAATGTATTTTTACTATGTTCAATTGTCTCACTTTGTTCATCAAGCCACAACTCAGTTTGGTCCCATGCTCCTCATTGGGTGACTAAAGATGAGAAAGGATAGACTTTGAAACGTCTATATTCTGAATCTAAAAATATTGTTTCCTCAAAAGTTTATTATAATAGTTTAGAAGCCGCTGAGAAACCTTTGGTTTTATTTTCTAAATTCTTCAGCTGGAAAAATATTAATCATGTAACGTCTTTGGGGGCTAAGATTCATTTACAAATGCAAAAAAGGTGTCAAATTGATCACCTGTTACAAGCAAAATTGTATTTAATAAAAGTCATGTAGGAAGAACATTTCCGTGATGACCTATCCTTTCTGAAAGACCAAACAAAGGGCAAAACTTCTCCTCTGGTGAAAAACCTCAGTCTTTATGGATCAAGATATATTAAGAATGGATGAAAGACTTGCTAATTCTAACAGGTATCAATATGAGGTTTTATACCCTATTCTGCAAGCAAAACACCATCCAACTATTGATTAATGAAAACTACCAGCAATTCAATGATTTAGAAATTCGTACCAGCATTCCTAAATCAGAACGGCTGGTTTCTGGATCCCTCAAGCTAGACAATCAGTAAAAATGGTATTGAGTTTGAAAAAAAAATACAAGTTTGGTCTTTAAGTATTCTAGGTTGACTAATCTGCCTAAACATCATGTCAGCCTGATCAACATGATCAATCCCTATGAAAACGCGGGAATCAATTAAACTGGACACCTGTGGGTACACAGAAATGGGAAAGCAGAAAAAATACAGAGATATAGACATACATTTATGATTCAATCATAGTCTTGGGTAAGACTTTAAACTGCATCTATTTATACACCAATGTTGTCCTTAGGGTTGTCCTTGTTAAGACATTGAACTGTTTATATTCAATCCATTGAAAAATTCAACACACAGCAGAATTTCTTGATCATATTGTTGTATTTATCGTCACGGCTGAAGTTTACCAATACTTTCAAGAAATGATCCAGCAAGATGTATAAAAACATCAACAGAGCAAAGCCCAAATAATAAATCGGTTTGAAGAAAACACTTTTCAGAAGAAGAGCCAACCAACGTGCACTTCAAGCTACCCTTGAACATCTGATCTGCCTCAAGATGACAGGCTAGTATGGAAAGATTATATGGTTCAGCTGAAATAACCAAAAAGGTATTTTTTAATCATGCACTCACCCATAAAAACATAAATGGAGACAATACAATTAAACTATACAACATATAAATAATAAAATTTAGTATCATGAAAATGACAAAAGAATGAGTAATGTCATTTTTAATTGGCATAACTAATAATTAAAATATCTTAACATTTTATTAAACAATAAATGTAATAGTGTACATGATAACACATAAGCTAAGAATCTACACCTAGCCACTAAAAATTGGTATATTGTTCTGTTTCAGGTCAACAAAGTGAATTGAATTAACAAATCTACAAGTGTCTAAAAATGCGGAGGTGGGTGGGGAGCACTCATATATGCATTCATTAATAATGCCGAAGAATATATCGATCGTAATATATCAAGGACTGTCATATTTCACACACGGTGTAGTTATTCTTATTGAATATCTCTAAAAAGTTAATTGTCAAGTAAACACCAACTAGCAGGTTGTAGGTATCAATTTCTCTTTGATCTGTTGAATTACAGATAATACAAGAAGAACAACATTCAGATAAGTGTATCATCTATTTCGAACAGATATGTATTTGAATTTCGTTCCCGATGCTTTGACTTTTAACCGCTAAAAGAATACGTTATTAGCAATCTTCTATTTTCTTTCTCGTTATTGTGTTTCTTGTATAAAGTATATTTTTACTATGTTCAATTGTCTCACTTTGTTCATCAAAAAGGACTCAATTGGGGAGTCGTTAAATTTCCCACAATGTCATTTCTAATTGTAAATAGCATATTTTTAAAAAAATATTTTTAGTTTGCTGAAATTTCTTTTGGCACTTGAAACAGTCACTGATATAGTAAGCAGCATTTGCAACGCAGTACACAAGCTCTGGGAAGTATCAACTAAGATATTTCGAAAAATGTAATCCAAAAATCATGGGCATTCTTTATCTTCCTTTTTCTGTTTCTGACATCTGATTCTCGTTGTAGAATTGAAGCGAATTACTTGAGCTCATAAGACAATTCTTCTAGTTCACAGTCACTCAGTTTTTTCATAAAATCGTTCGCACTTCCCATTCAGATTTCTACTCTTCACTGCATTCAAAAGAAATTCCGAATTTTGAACAAATTCGTAAACTTAATCCCACTGGTGTAGCTGTGAAAATCGATTATTAATTGATGACAAATCCTGGTTAACAAAAGAGAAGAGATGATAAAGAATTCCTGATGAAAACGTTTGAAAGTCATCACAAAACTCTTAATCAATTAAAAGCTGTTTTTGTTTTCTTCCACGCGCTTTACTCAATGCCATTTTCTTCTGCAATTCCATGTGCTGTCGGCATAGAAGTTCTCGTGATGGCCTTGAAGGAAACTGCGAATTGCATAAGTTTCAGTAATCATCGATTGTAGCACCAGAAGACTGCAGCAATTGACTTTGTTGACCTGAAACAAAACAATATACCAAATGATGATGCTAAGCACAAACTTCCAATTCGGAACCCAGTCCAGCAATAATGTTTACTCAGTCACTGTTGCGCCATTTCTATTTTCCCCAAACTTTTCCTGTAGGTTGCTAAGAGCATTTCTAAGATTTTTAAGATGAAAACGCAATGGTTTGACATCATTGATTCGTGATCTCCATCTTGTATTGCACCGTACTTTCACAGAAATAGGCATTATAGTAGCTTGCAACGAAAGGTTGAAACCAAAAAATAAAAAAATAAACGAAAACGATTAACTAAACTGAAGGGTGTAGAAACCACCGATGACAGTACATTCTCTGACAAAACAAGATTCAAAGTATGTACATCGTATTGAACAAATAACCCTTTTCATTTGTAGTATGAAGAAATGAAAAGGGTGTTTTGTCCTATGTTGCACTTTAAGCGTGGGTGTTTTGTGATAAGATTAAAAAAGGAAATTTTACAAATGATAACAGATTTTAGATAAGAATATGAAACGAAGGTACAAGTTGTTGGACATGATTTGAATTTTTTTTTTTTTTTTTTTAATATTTGTAGAGGAAATGAATTGTAAGCCTTTCTGAGACCCCGGAGAAAAATGTTCTGTTTTTCTTCAAAATACTTAATCCCTTCTACCCACATGAAAAAATATATATAAAAACAAATATACAAAAAAAATAAACTAATTAAACATTATATAAAATTCGTGTTATAAACAACAATTTGTGGCTAGAGGATGTCAAGCCGGGTTTTTTATTGATTAAATAAAGTATTGATTTTCATTTTTGTTTTTTAAATTTGTTATCAATAAGATTCTCTTCACCGTGATGGATAGTTAGTTAGTCGTTCAACGGCAAAAAAAAATAAATGAATTTGTGATTTTTTAAATCTTTCAAAAATAACCAACAGAAATTTTATTCGAAGAAAATTGGTTCGTAAATGGATTAATCAATTGATACCTAAAAAAAAAAAGAAAAAAAAGCTTTAAAAATAATAAAATGCACTGATTCAGAGGTAGGTCGACTTTACAGTCAAGTAAGTAAAAGGTCATGGGGTGCTATTTTAGAGAAATACAAAAAGTTCTCTTTGCTAAAAATATTAGGATAGAAAAAAGTTAAGTGTTCTTTTACATGCTAAAGGAGAAAATTTATTACTTAATGATGATGTTATATTTCTTAATGAGTGGCTAATTAATTTCTTGTGAGTGCCCTGTTCGTTATGAAGCGTGCCGTTAGTCGTTTTGCATTGCGTTGGATAAATGTTGAATTTTACTGTCATCTCTATTCATCATATCAGAACTGCACAAAGAAAGTGTTTTTTATTTGTGGGGTTTAACGGTAGTTAACGCCAACTCTGTAATTGATAATGTAGTGTACCCCATGGAGGGGTCGCAATATAAAAATGGCCTTTGCGCCCAAATAAGAATAGTCACAGGAGGCCTGCTAAAGTTTAAAAATAAAAGACGTGAAATCTGATAGGTGAAACAAAAATGGACAACAGAACGAGGATATTTAAAAATTATGCCAAATTTATTTATAGAATTTTACAGCTAAAAAAAATAAAATAAAATAAAAACTGGATTCAAACAAGAGTCCAGGTGAAATTAAATCGGGAACAGGTTTTTGCAAATTAGGATAAGTTAACAAATAATGGAGATTCTGGCATGAAATTTCACAAATATAAATGATAATAATGTACAAACAATAAAAGGAGGTTGACAAAGTTCCTGTACGAATTAATAACACAAGTGTACATGTAAAAATGGATTCACCAAGTTCCTAAAAAAATTAATAGTCGAATTCGAGCTTGTTGCGGTTGAATTTTGTTCTCTTTTAAAGTTAATATTAATTACATCTTCATAAAATCAAAAATCAGTTAATCCTCTTTAGAATTAATATTGTCAGCTCTGCATAAATTTAATGCATTCATTTCTGATATTTCATATATTCAATTTTATCTTCCAAATATTTAATGCATTCTAGAAAAGTTATGCTCTTAAAATAAATATTTTGAATTTAGTCATGTTAAGTGTCAGCTCCTCAACAACCATTTATTTGAATTATTTGTAGCATTTCTATATGACCTTGTGACAAAGATGTTTAGTAATTATACACTTCTCATAACTAGTTTTTGTAATAACCAGCAGGGAACCAATGTAACATTTGCTTTTACAAATAACGACTATGGAAACAATACATAAATAATTCTTAAAGAACTCACAGTGATTTCTCATCGATAAAATGAGTATGAATGTTGTAGGGTATTATGTAGCTATAAGAACAAAACAACTTGTATTGTCATGTTATCCGATTTTGTTTCATTATTATCGTAGCCCTTCGCTACTCCGATCACGTGATCATGGCGAACGCAATATTTTCGGCAAGTGCCTGGCCTTTTTCTTCATTGCGTTACCCAATTCCCTTCAATTCAGTAAGTCTATAAACCTAATTTCTTTTTAGTTGTTTCAGTATTACTAACTTAGTCTGAATACTTTTCGGGAACATTTTGATACTTTTTTATACTTCGTAGCAACTCTAGATTTATTTCCTTTAGATTTTATTTGAGTGCATAGCAAGCCCAATTTATATTAAGAGGCTTTCTCTTCCTCTCTTGTTGATCTCTCTGCCTTCTAAGTTCTAATCCAAATCCATCCATGACAATTACCATACTAAAAACAGTTTCACAAATATAAATGAAATTTCACAAATATAAATATTAATAAATGTCAGATAACTCATAATATTTGTTTTAACAAAATATAAATATAAAATATCTAAATCTTTAAAACAATTGCAAAATAGATTTTTTTAAATTATTAATCTACCAATTAAAAAAATTATGCGACTACAGTTAGATAAAATAAATGTATTAACTTTGAACTTTGTTAAAGGTGTGACTTTTTATTATTTATTTTATTGAAGTAAAAACATGACAATAAAAAAACTGATATCTAAGTACAAATACAGAAAAAAACACTTGGGGATGTTTTATCGCTTACATTACTTAAATGAATGAGATGTTCACTGATACTTGTTTTATGAGGTGTACTCTGGGTTGTTCAAAATGAAAAAAAAATTAGTTTTTCATTTCATCTGGTAATCTTAAGAAATAACCTTTTGGTATTATAGAGTAACTCAATGAGTTCGAAATGAGATTAATGATGTGGTCTGGGAAATCAAATACTTGTTGCAGTGGGCCGAGAGGTGTGAGTGCCAATCGACCGTACAACTAAAAAGGTGGACACAAAGGCAAGGAGATGGCAATAGCAAAGAAGGATGACAAACGCAGATGGTCCGTTGTAGACGATGGAAATCGTGTCTTTATTTTGCGAACGGTGGATGGTAAGACGACAGAGGTATCCGGACATTAACGGGCGCTGGATCAGGTCGCTGGACGTCAGTGGACACAGGATTAGATCATCAGGCGTCAGCGGGTGCTGGAATAGGTAGCTGGACGTCAGTAAAGCGCCGCAGGAGTGAGCTGGAGACTGCAGGAGTGAGCTGGAGGCTGCAGGAGTGAGCTGAAGACTGCAGGAGTGAGCTGGCGTCTCGGAGGGAAGGCAGTAGCAGAGAGTGAAGTGAGTGGAGCCTTGAAGAGTGGTGAACGAATGACTTTCGGAAGTTAGCCCTGAAAAGGACTGTTTGAACAACTGCTGCTACTGGGCTCGGTCGACTTGACTAGGCGCCTCAAAGTCGCGATTCAGGAAGGCTCCCTGGCCGGCGGTATTTACTTAACTCCCACGGGGTCAAGATGTGACACAAGGTCGTTTTTCGTGGGAAACCCGAGCGTTTCCGCATAGGGTCACTGGTCAAAGACTGGTCATAACATGTCCGAGCTGGTTAAGGATTAGTCAAGTTTTTGGTCATAACATGTCTAGGCTGGTCAAAGCTTAGTCAAGTTTTGGTCCAAATTGGTCTTGGCTTGTCTTAGCAGGTCCTGATATGGTCCAAACTAGACTTTGCCATGGTCGCAAACCCAGCCCATTTACTTAACTCCCACGGGGTCAAGATGTGACGCAAGGTCATTTTTCGTGGGAAACCCAAGCGTTTGGTCAAATATTGGTCATAACATGTTCAAGCTAGTCAAAGCTTAGTCAAGTTTTGGTCCAAATTGGTCTTGGCAGATATGGTCCAAACTAGACTTTGCCACGGTCGCAACCCAGCCTGAAGGCCGGGCGGCGGCGTGGCCGGCTAAAAACCGTTGCGAAGTCTCGGGCATCTAGATATGACGGTTCATACAAGAGAAGCGGTGACGCTAAACAAATAAATGAATATAATTAATTTCGGGCCGTATTAATTACAGTCAAAAGTGGGTTCGGTGTTTGTTGACTGTATTTAAATTAATTTCGGTTCGAAATTAAAGGTCTTTTATTTTTGTTTAGTGGCGAAAATTGAGTTTTGTGTGTTTCTGTAAGTTTGAAAGGATATCGTTGCTATTTTTAGCACACAAGGGTCGTGACCTTTCTCTACATATCCGGGGTTGTTTACGAAAAGGTGGGAGTGGTGATTGGGCACACTGCGACATACTTAATTTTCAAGTAAAAACTGTTCAATTTAATGTGTTAATAACACGGAAAAGGTAACGGGAAACTACTCTGGTATATTTCTCCAGACGTCAATTCATATGTAAAAAAAAAGAAAGCTGAGAAGAGTCATGATCGCCTACGTCATGAATGGACATAGCATTAAAAGAAATAAATGTTAATACTGGATATTTTTCTGTCTACTATAGGGTAAATATCATTAATTCAATAAGTAGGATGCATGCAGTTATCAATAAATATTTTAATTATGAAATTTGTATCTTGTAAACTAGAAAAGGTTACTGAATGAGAAATAAACAAAAAGGAGTTTGCAAAAGAAATGGTAATCTTTATAACATCAACAAATACAATACTCGCCAGCGGCGTAAAGTAGGTAAATCACTACTAGTGATGGACTACTTAGGCAACATATGACAATATTTACCTGCCTCCCCACGAGGTAGGATGCGGTACAAGGCCAAATTTAATGTGGGGGAATTCCGAGCCCGTAGACACCACATACGCGGGATCGGGTATCTGTCTACCTTCCCGGACGAGACTCTGCCCTTCGGCATAGCCTCGTCCGGGTTCCTCTCTGCCGAAAGTCAGAGAGTTCGACACGGCAAGAGCTTCCCACGCTGACAACTCACGCTGCCAGCTTAGGCAGCATATTGATATTTGTTGTGCTTTTATACACAATTGTGGCACAAGGCCAAAAAGGGGGAGGGTTTAAGGCTGGTCGTCACTAACTATCTTATACCTAGCTAATATGATTCACGATCCATTCACTCATTACAATTTGCCCATTCACCTCAAAAACTCGTCCGTCACCAATCAATCCTCCATACATCATAATACCGCATCCTCTCAAGGGGAACCTACAAAACGCGCCCCATGCCATAACAATCTAATGATTATAAAATTTGTACTTAAAAAATTATGGATGAATAAAATGTGAGGGGAGGGAGATGATCCCAATAACAAACTAAAATATCAACACAAATCAAACTAAACATAACTGATGTTAGTAGGGCCTGTCCAACCCTCAAAATGAGAGGCCGTTGTATTCTGCCCATTGGACAAAATCAAGAGGCTCTCTCGCTAAGGGAGTGGGAAAAGAGAAAAAAATACACGGACATGGGAAATAAAAAGCTGACCCAGTCGAGATAAAAAGGAGCCAAAACAAACTGGGGAGGTTGGGAATCTCAACTTGGATCATAACCAAAGAGGCAACCGGGAACAGGCCAGGAACAACACTTACTCACATTAACTAGGTACACAAAAGCTTGTCTAACCTAACCAAGGGGAGGGCTCTGCAGGAAACCATCCCGATGTGACGTAGGTTGACTTAGAAGAGAAAATCAAAGCTAGCCCCGTTCAAACGAACCAATCTCGCCTCAGTCACCCACCTTTCGCTGAAGACTGTCGAATGCAAGCGTTTTCTATCAGTTCTAATCTTCATCTTGAGCTGATGCTCAAAGAATCGGATCAGATCCTGATGAGAAAGACGATTGTCTCGCAAGACTTCCTCCTGTCGCATCGTCCAAATCACCATTCGAGCCGTGGCCAGCAGCGTAAGAAACATCCTCCGTTTCACCCCAGAATATTATCACACGCGTATGCGCGATTAATGAGCACAAGCTTTTCGGGAGCGAGACGAGCCGTCAACTCGCCGACATGGTCTTATAAGGGGCGGACCCAGCAACAATGGTAGAAGGCGTGAGAAGCCGTTTCTTCTAAACCAAGGTCACACCGTTCACAGTCTGGCAAATCCGCCAAACCCCATATGAAGGCCTTGTCATTGAGAGGCAGCCTATTCCGAGCCAATCGCCAGGTAAGCGAAAACTCAGGGTTACTGAGATAATCCGCCGTTGGCGCCCAAGACCAGAAAGAGAAAAACTCCTCCTCCGACAAGTCGAGCAGCTCACGTAGAGGATCCTTCGCGACCCCTCCACTAAATAACGATAGAAGGCCTTCCTAGGCTGCGAAAGGTCACTGGACGGAGGAATGATCGTCAAAGCGTACCGGCACTCGCGAAGGAAATCCTATTGATCCCAGGGTTTACGACTGATAGTAAGGAAAGGGAACGCGTCCCGAACAATCCCCTCCATAATCGAATCTCCTGTCAAAGAGCGACGTAGGAAAGCCAACCTCGAAGCGAGTTTGTGGCTCACCAAGTGTGGCATTTCCAGCCCCCCCCCCCACACACACGACACGGTCGTTGTGCACAGACTTCTCTGTCGACCTGATGCTTGTGTCCCCTCCACAAAATGGAGGATAGCGAGCGCTCGAGCGGCTTCCTATGATCTTTACAGAGAGGAAGTACGGACAATCGATAAAGTACAATCGGGAAAACGTATGTAGCACAAGCCCCACCCTTCCCTTCACGAACAACCTCTGTCGACGCCAAGTCTGACCGGCCGCGTCGACCTTTGCTCGTACTTCAGACCAATTTTTCTCCAGCTGGAGGTCGGGTCCAAACCAGACTCCAAGAATGCGGACAGGACCGTCCGTCCAAGCGAAGCGTCACGGAAGATCCACCCCCTTCCAGGCACCTAACCGCAAGCCGGACGACTTGACGCGGTTTATCTTGGCCCCTGTCCCCTTTTCGTACCAATCAAGCGCCTTCAGTACCGCCTCAATGTCGCTGCGGGACAACACGAAGGCAGATACGTCATCGGCGTACGCGTAAACTCTGGCTCGAGCCCCTCCAGGAACGAGGATTCCACGTAGGACCGGACTGCACGCCCTGTCCTTCAGCCGGCGAAGGAGAGGCTTACTAACGGGCCTAGTAGCAGCAATACAACGTTTCCCTCAACAACATCACTGCGACAACTTTGAAGATTTCTCAGTTTATTTTTCTACCATAGATAAATTCTAAGTTGTCCCAGAATTTTGACCCTACCCACAAACATGTTGCAAAAACAAAAGAATAAGAATACAAAAATACTTATCGACGGAGAAGTTCATGACGCTAAAAAAGCGTTATCAGATTTTCCTAAACTCTCCTATATCATTGATGATGCTAACTCAACACTCAAATTAATGACCAACATCTAAGGATATTCAATTGGAGCAGTTCTACATCAGAATCCAAATGGCTCAGAATAGCCAATATTTTTTTCTTAATAAAATTAAACAACGCACAACAAAAATTCAGTACCTTCTCGAGGGAGTTACTCGCAATTTACTTGTTCATAAGGCATTTCCGACATTTGCTCGAAGGACGAAATTTTACAGATTTCACTGATCACAAAACACTCACTTGCACCTTATACGTGAATACAGGAAAATATAAACCTAGAGATACTCGACAACAAAACTATTATATATATATATATATATATATATATATATATATATATATATATATATATATGCCAATTTACTTCGGATATTTATTATATTAAAGGTTCGGACAATATATTGGTAGATACACTCTCGCGCACCACGATAGAAACTATCGATTCTGAAACCCTTACCTTCGACTTAGTTGCTGATGAACAACAAAAGATGCCACATTAGACAAACTAAAAGAGGACACTACTTCACAACTGAAAGAACACCCCGTCCCATATGGGACAAAAACACTACTCTGCAATGTGGGACTGGCTATTCAAGACCATACATACCACCTTCACTGAGACAAAAGATATTCAGACACGTTCACAACCTCTCACATCCTGGACGCCGAGCTACCGTCAAGCTGATTAGCAATTGCTTTTTCTGGACCAGCATGCGTACTGACATAAAAAACTGAACTCAAATCCGTTTAAATTGTCAAAAAGCAAGGCATACAAAGTCCTCTTCAGATGGTAGGTTCATGAACCTACACGTCGATATAGTAGGACACTTACCAGAAGCAAAAGGATATCATTATCTATTCACTATTTTCGATCGATTTACAAGATGGTCTGTCGTTGTTCCCCCTAGGGATATCTGCAGAAACTATCTCTAAAAATATCTTACAGAAGTGGATAGCGATTTTAGGCTGTCCTTCAATAATAATTACAGATCTAGGCTCCCAGTTTCAATCTACACTCTTCGATGAGTTCAAAAAGCTATTGGGAGCCAAGCACATAGCAACAACAGCATATCATCCTTGTGCCAATGACTTAGTTGAATGTTTTATACAGGCAAATTAAGGCAACACTAACAGCCAATAACGATGCAGAACATGGTTAGAAAATCTACCACTGGTTTTGTTATTCATCAGAAATGTCATCAAGGAAGATTTGGGATGCACACATCCGCAAAGGGGACATCCTTGATACCTACCAGGACAGTTCTGCGATAAAAGAAATCACCTACAACCAACCACATTGTTCGTACAAAACTATTAACAGCAAATTAGTGATCTGGTTTTCACACCTACTAGAATGCGAACAAAAGACATTTACACACCAAAAGATCTTCACAGCTGTGAATATGTTTTTTTACGAAATGATACAGTGAAAAGGCCTATTTTCCTTACTTACTTAGGACCTTTTAGTCGACAGGAAACCCGAGTATTTTACAACTGTGACAAAAGGCAAACAAGATATAGTTTCCATAGACAAACTAAAATCGGCGTATTTGGATTTACCTACAAAGAACAATACAAGGGAATAATTTACACACCATTTTCCACGCCGGCAAATACACCTTCAAACATCACTACAAAATCGGGTAGACAAGTACATTGGTCTACTCACTTTAAAACGTATGTTAGATATTGAAAAATATTTTCAATATTTATCAGTCTTCGGTGGGTGGGGGCATTGAATTGGATAGAAAACCCTATATTGTACAACCAATAAGTGAAGCGCTAATAAGTAAGAAATGCCCACACATAAATAGGACCAGAATCACTAAAACAAAAGCTAAAAATAGAATCCAAAATTAAATAAGTGGTTTCTGGAATTTGATTGACAAGACAATCACGTGCTATATTTCTGACTACGTCCGTACGTTTGTACTCCAAATGGACTGGTCGCTGGGTGCTATCCTGTGTAAACCGATAAGCTTTCATTTGGAGCCAATTACATGATCAGGATAACTATATATACACCGATTTCGGGGCAATAAAAACTCACACAACGAAAACCGAGTCAGCAGTTGCACGTGGATCACCCGTCGATGACCCGACCAGAATTTTCTCGTTACCATGTCAACCATGTTACCTTAGTCAACCTTTAATTCTAGCAAAACCATGTTTTTTTATTGTCCATAGTGGAATACTGGTTGCAGTCGTTTCTTGTATGTTTAAGAGTGAGGCCCCTAATTCTTCAGCAATGGATTTTCATCCCGAGTCTATTGTCTTTTTGTTGGAATAGATCACAGTAATTAGGTTTAAAGTTACTGCTGTAAGCTGGGTTAGTTAGGCATGATTTTATTTTGACATAGTACTGTAGTGTCAGTTCAATGCGCCTTAAATGTAGAAGTGTTTCATTAACTTCTGTGTATAAGTTCTCCACTGGGGATGTTCTAAAAGCCCCAAGTACTGAGGCCTTGATGGTAGGCTGCATTGAGTATTTTTAGATATGATTTTCTGGCCGCTCCATATATGAAACTAGAGTAATCCAGTTTTGAGCGTAGTAGTCATCTGTATAATTTAATTAATGTTTGTCGATCTACTTTCCATTCATAAGGGTTACCACACGCAGAAGTTGGGGGACTTTGCTACATTTTAGTTTTAAATATTTAATCTTGGGGGATGAATGTTAATTTTTTTATCAAATATGCATAGGAACTTGTGTTGTTCCACTAATGGTTTTTCTGCGCCGTCTAATTTTAAACTGGGGTCGATGTGCAATTTTCTTAATTTGCAGATATGTGGGCATTTGGTTTTCGTTTTGGAAAAGGTAAAACTATTTTCTGTGGCCCATTTGTGTATTTTATTAAGGCATTGTGGGAATTGTCTTTCTATGGTATGCATATGTCAAGATCTTTCATCGACATATAGGGAGCATCTCACACCTGAGCTTAGAGATTTAACTATGGAGTTAATTTTGATGCAGAAAATTTTCACCGAAAGAATGCTTCCTTGTGGAATCCCTTCTTCTTGATTTTGCAGTTCTGATAGCCTAGTTCCTATACGAATTTGAAGTCTTCGGTCTTGCAGGAAATTTTCTATGAAATGAGTCAGTTTTCCTTTTAAACCCAGTTCATACAGGTCTTTCAAGATACCAAATTTCCATGTTGTGTCATACGCCTTTTGCAGGTCAAATAAGACTGCCATGAGATGTTCCTTCCTAATAAAGGCTTCCCTTACAAAGGTTTCTAGGCATATTAAGTGGTCTATGATGCTTCTTTTTTTCCTAAGAGCTCACTGGAAGTCATTGATTAAACCTTTAGTTTCCAGGAACCAAGTCAACCTGTAGTTGGTCATTCTCTTCATAGTTTTACATAAGCAACTGGTTAATGCTATCAGTCTATAGTTTTCAGGGCCTGTGTCATCCTTTCCAGATTTTGGAATAAGGATGATGAATGACAGTCTTCACATTTCTGGAAAGTTGCCATTTGCCCATATGTTATTATACAATCTTAATAATATTTGTAATGATTTGTTGAGTAGCTCTTTTACAAATTCGTAGTGGATATCATCTGGGCCCACATCTGTATTGTGGGCTTTCTTTAAGGATTCGTTTAGTTCCTCCAGAGTGAATGATAGGTTATAGTTCTCGGCATTATTTGATTTAAAGTTTAGCTTTTGTTTTTCCGTTTTTTGTTTAAGTTTTAGAAATTGTTGGCTACCACTCTTGGCAGATGAATTTCTAGAGATGGTTGTGGCTAGTTGGTCAACGATATCCTTTTTACTGTTTTTCTTTTTAGAGGTATTTACTGAGAGGTGTTTTGCAGTGTTTGTTTGGAATTTGTCTGCCACTTTATCATATTCCGGACAGATTATGTTTTTGTAGCAGAATTGAGTCTGTTGACTTAGTTTTTCCAGCATTCTTTTTTAGTTTCCTTATTTTCCGTGCTTTTGCCCGGAGTTGCAGCAAATTAGAAGTTGTAGGTTGTTTGTTGAATTCTCTCAAAGCTGCTCTTAGCCTGATGGTGTTTTTTACATTTGTCATTGAACCAAGGTCTATTGCATTTTTTTTGGTGCTGAATTTTTGGAATGTATTTTTCAGCTGTAGATATGAGGATTTCCGTGAAGTATTTTAAATCCTTCAAGTAATATTTCAGAACATTGGTTTTTAAATTCTTCCCAGTTCGCTCCGCCTAATTTCCAACGGAGAGGATTTTAGTAGCCATGTTCGGAGTTTTGTAGGACGACTGTCAAGTGATCGCTACTGCATGTGTCTGCCATACCTTCCAAGAGAATTACATATAAATTGATGGATCACATAAGGATAAATCTATTGCCGACTAGCTGCCAAAAGATGAATTTATTTAAGTCGGAGTTTTATCATTATAAATGCATTAATCGTTGTTATAAATTATTGTTTCTAATGACCTTCCCTTTTGGTTTGTGTCTTTACAACCCCATATGGTGCTGTAACAGTTAAAGTTCCCTAATATCATAAAAGGGGCAGGGCGTTGCCTTATGATTTCATGGATTTTAGCTTCATCTACTGGTTCATTTAGTGGGATATATAGTAGTTGTATTGATGGTATTCTTTTATATTCAGTTTGTCCTTTAGCTTAAGGAATGTTTCCTGAAGGCAAACAACTGCCTGTGACAATTAAGCAGTTGAATTTATATTTGCATTTATTCAGTTCCATTGAATTATTTGATACATTATTGCTAAATTTTGGGGGGATTTAGCTTAGAATGTTGTTATGATTTAATTTTCCGAGGTTTTGAGTTTGGAGGTTTTGGTCGTTTCTGGGTTCTGGCTTTCCACCTCCATTTCTTCCATTTTGTCAAAATGATTTTGGGTAGGAATATGGTCACTGTGAATATTTGATTTTTGTTTTACTGATTCTGTTTTTTGGGGAGATAAGTTCTTAAGTCTATCTTTAATAGTTTTCGGTGACGGATAGGAGATCGCTATGACCTTTGATTTGCAGGAGATTTTATATACTTTTGAAGGGGAGGTTTGTGTTTGAGCGGTAGATTTTGTAATTGTTTTTTCTTCATTATTTCAATTCGTTCATTGGCTTTTCTTTTGGAGTTCAGTCTGCATTATCTCCTTGGAGAATATGACTTTCATGTAATTTTAAAATTTGGGCCAGTAATTTGGTTCTAAGTGTACGAGCTTCTCAACGAGGGCCCTGTATTTGTCAGATTGACTGGAATTGTTTGCGTTATTTTTGCATAGGAAGAGCCTTTCATGTAGCTTTCTACAATTTGTTTTGCCTCCACGAATGAAACATCTCGACTACCTCTTTTTCTTTTTTCCAGAAGTCGCATGACCGTGAGTATGCTGGATGATTTGTTAAGTTTGGGGTATTTTTTCATCATGGCAGTGTTGCGGGTTGTAGCTGCGTGAAAATGTATCAGAAGGTAACTTATGTAAGACAAAGTTTATGTGTGTTTATTATGCATTATCCCACAACATGTAGATCAAATAAAGAATATAAGGACAATTTGCATTGCAAGAAATTACTAAAAACACAATGGTTAGAGATCCAACAATAAAGAGATTTTATATATACAATAGATATACATGCATTGATAACAGATTGTTTGTTGATTGTAGCAATTAAGACAAGGTTATGAAGAATGTTCATGCAGAAATTTGGTCAATAAAAGTTAATGGTTTTGATTTGTTAGTGAAATTAAAATAATTTGGTTTCTGCAAGGAAAAATCTCAAATGTGTTCGTTCAAATATTAGTGTG
Organism: Acanthosepion pharaonis; assembly: GCA_903632075.3. Lineage (NCBI taxonomy): Eukaryota > Metazoa > Mollusca > Cephalopoda > Sepiida > Sepiidae > Acanthosepion > Acanthosepion pharaonis. The sequence goes on from CAHIKZ030001144.1 coordinate 472,365, forward strand.
TATGCGTGTGTTACTTGTTAGTTAGAATTTAAGTTGTGAAGAGTTGTTTGCCTTTAACTGTTTGGCTAAATTGATGAATTGTACAATTACTGTTTGTGTAGTTGAAATGTTCACTTTTTAAGTCAATTGTAATTTGATTACCACGCGGACAATGGTCGATTGAGTGCTGTGTTGAATTTGTTGAGAATTTTGAAGTGATATTGAGTCAGTGAATTGACACGCGTGGAGTTTGGTAGCATCTCACGAAACTCGATGACTGACTGACTTGAATTGAGTCATGCGGTTGTTTATATAGACTTTGGTGTTTAAAAATCGGCTTCAGGGATCTCGGCGGGAAAAATGATCTGTTTCGACTTTGCTACAGTTTAGTGTTTCTTAACCAATAGAAGATTGAATTTACTGAAACGAAGTGATGATTGGTTAAGGCTTTTTTTTAGGGAAGAATACATCTTTTCCGAAAGGGGTGGGATATTCCACAGCATGCTAATCTTTTAGCGAATCGGTGGAGGTATCAAAAACACGCATAACTAGTCAACTTAATTATGGACATCAAAATCTCAATAATTGTTACAATAAAAGAAGCATCAAGAACAGTCAATTCAAATGAGACAATTAAAAACCCAATCAAAACTCCATTTATGTCAATGAAAGCACCTGAATCATTTATAGAAGGTTAGTAACTTGGAACTTACTCACAGATGCGAAGTTAAACAATGTTACTTATGTTTAGTTTACACAGGAACAGTCATCACTCAGCATAGTAAAATTACATTGAGTACACTCAAAACCTCTAAAATACAAGATAAAGTTGTAATTACTGAATTAAGCCTCTCTCAGTTTCTAAGAAGGGACAATTTACTCGTTTCTCAAAAACGAATTTTGAAGATTATTATTTTTTTTTTGTTTAGGTACACGTTATCATCTTTAATACAAACACACCAAATTTTTTCTAATCCTAATTATTGATTACATTTTTATTTGACATATTTATTCCGGTTCATTCAATTCAATAGAACACTTTCATTTGAAAAAATGTAGTGTATATAATATACGAACAAATTTCAAAACTTTTCTTCTTCTTTTTCTAAATTTATCAATAAAATTGGCATGTTTCAAAACTTTATACTTTCGAGTTCGAAACAAATGTGGAAATGACTATATAGTTATAATTTTAAAACCAAGGCAGTTACAATTTTTGTACTCGAACTCATATCTGCATCATGAAGGCATCACGAATCAGATTAGATGAGAGAGAGAGAGAGCAAGAGTGAGAGGGAAGGAGAGAAAGAGCGAGAGAGAGAGAAAGAGCGAGAGAGAGAGAGAGAAAGAGCGAGAGAGAGAGAGAGACTACCAGTAGAACACAAATGCACTACAATTCTTACACATCTGTTAACGGTTATCTTCAAACAACTTTTAAAGGTCTATTTAAAGACACTGATGTCATTAAAAGAAGAACCCACCGAAGCTATGCTTAGAAATCTAACTTAACATTCTCTCATGGACAAAACCCCAAATCCTGGTTTTTACAGTTTCACTTTTTGCAACTTAGCGAATAATTTTTCAGCCTCTAAAATTTGCCTACATTGTAAAAGAAAGATTCCCATCTGAAATAGCCAAGGAAGGTCAAGAACTTTTACTTTTAGAGAACGTTTCAGAAAAAAGCCCATTTGATGCCTTAAGGCTGTAGGTACCTACACTTTTCCCTGAAAAACAGCAGCATCCATAACATGATAAAAAAGACACGAAACTTAATAAAGACAAAGTTTTATCGTCAAAATATTGTTAGGGAAGACCAAAGTATTTTTTTTATTATTTTACAAATTTATTTAATTTTTTCTAGCACGTTCGAAATTTTGGTTAAAAATCTTTTTTTTTACATCAACGTTTGACATTTTATTTTAATTACGATGAATGATTTTGGGGGCTTTTTTTCGGTGAAAAAACATTGATTTGGAAATTCTTGCAAAAATCAAATAATTGTTGGATTTTAATGAAACTTTCACAACTTATTCACAGATAAATGAAATTATTTTTGAATTTTTTTTTAGAAAATCTTGGTAAAAAATATTTTTTTTTTTTTTTTTTTTTTACATATGTTCCCCCTGCCAACTTACTTAATTTCATGAAATTTCGAGAAATTAAATTTTCTTTCCAAAACTTATTTATTAGTTAAAAGTAGGATTCCTTGGAGAATATAAATCATTCATTTTTTTTTTCAAGCTACTGCTTCTTTCCCAAAAATCTGCTTTGAATCGTAAAATAAAAAAATGCAATAAATGACATTATTTAATTAGACAAGCTTTTAATTACTTTTAAGGACACTATTGTCATAAGAAAAATATTTTTTTCAATGAATAGTGAATTTTTACAAGAATTGCTTTCATTTTTTAAAATTTTAATTATAATAATTTATAATAATTTAAATTGTTTAAAATTCAGCATTACTTTCTTCCAGTTAGGTGATATTGTAATTAAGTGGAAACTATATTTACGAATCAAAAACTGAAAAGCTCAATATAAGTTGTTTTGCACCAAGATTTTTAAAAGAATTTTAATTTTGTGTTATGCATATGTATCATGTCCCTGTTTGAAAGTATGGTTGACCATACATGACATAATCAGAAAATAAGCGCGATGACTAGAGTAAATTAAATTTAAATTAAAAATTCCTAAAATTAGATTATGGAAAATATTTTCCAACATGTTTAAGATTACTGAGTACTTAAAAATTATATAAAAAAAGCGTTCATCCATCATTTTCTTAATTTATGTTTGGGTCACCGTAGAATAATAATAAAGGTGTCAACACAGTGTAAATCACTCGTTAAGTGATTTAAGAGGTGTTGACAAGCACATTGTGGCGGACCGTATGTATTGTAGAAGAAGACATGTGGGTAGAATTTCCTGCTAGCCGGTCCAACTACATGAGAAAGTTGGACTTACATTAAGTCCAAAGAAAACAAACAAAACCGATAAATATATGTAAACAAATATAATTAACAACAAGTACAAGTTACAAGCACATGGACAGTTACATTGAGTGCGTGTGGTGAATATTATGTGTGTGTTGTGGTGAGTGTTCATACATACGTGTAGTGTTCTTTGCGTGTTTCCAGAATTTGGGAAACGCTATATCTGTGTGAGCTCACATCTGCGAGGTGGTATAAGGCTGAACGCCTGAGGAAAAAAAGAGATCGGGGTGAAGGGTCAGCCAGGTTCGATTCCTATCAGAGGACGAATATTTTCTATGAAAATTTCTCTGACATTCGGGCTGGTAAATGTTGTCTAATACTGTTTATTATAAACAGAGCATTTACTTAAATATTTGTATCTATAAAAAGAATGTATAAACATAAAAATGTCTTTAAATAACTGTCGGACTTTGTCCATTTCATAATTCTAATCAATATAATTTCTATTTGAAATACAGCAGAATATTTTGCTTACGAGAAATAGTAAATTTAACCATTTAGCTTTCAATAAAAGCTAAAAACAAAACTTCAAGAATGCTTTTCATTTTTTTTGTTAGATTACATTTAAAATTTAGGTATCGCGATTTTTGTGAAACACATAGTTAAGTCTGATGACTCATTAACGGATGAATTATTAACAAAAATAGAACTGGAGGATAGAATTTATTCAGATATATGAAAAGTTACCATGGATATACCATAAAATATTTTATGAAGATTATGGCCAGATAAATTACCAACAAATATATCACAGAGCCTAGTTGCGTTAATAAATAATATTACTTTAGAAGCACTAGCAGACATTGCTGACAAAATTCAAGAAATTCTTTTATTCAAAAACATTGAATTAATCTATCAAAGAACAAGCACAAAAGAATGAATAAATAAAACAATTATAAAAATTGCACTTCAAGATTTGACAAGGAAATTGCAGTCACTTAACCACATACCAGATTTATATGTAGAAATAGTTTCAATAGGCAATGTATCACGCGTTGACTATGAATATACAATTGGCAGCAGTAACAACAATCCACAGAATGCTGGTATAATAGTAATTACCAAAGAGAAGGACAAAAATGCACAAAAAACCCTCAAACATTTCCATTTAAAAACATATTTTTTAGAAAGTAATGACAGTTACCTTTGCTGGAAACAGTATCTAAGGTTGTCGCTTTCACATCATGGAGAGAGGGATACAAATATTTAATAGATATGGAGGATGAATTTGTATTACTTCCATAGAGCAAAACATCACCTGAGACTCAGAAATTTCTACAAGCAGTCAACTACAGCAAAATTAGGGCTTTTCTTTTGGATAAAAAACATTAGTATCCAACTTGGGATTATATTTACATGAGAACTTATCATAGCAGAAGATATTATGTCTATTTTAGGTGACGAATTTCTAGTAAAATACAATGTTTTTCAATGTAAAAAAATTGTATTCTCATTGACAATAAAATGGATTTTACTGTGACAATCACCAATTTCAATTACACAGAAGCAGAACAGACTGTAAGTTTGAGAACTTATTTTCGTAGAGAATACTATATAAAAATAAGTTCTCAAAATTACTGTAATTTTTCCCTGGTGTAATCAAACCCTTTTAATATAAAGAAGTAATCACATGAGACACCATATATAACTACAGGTCAACAAGTGCATACTTCACTACATCGTCTCGACCTATCAGCATTTTAAATTTCAAAGTAACTGTGATAAGTTGAGCCAGGATGGCTTTTCTTGATGTTTTATTTTTATCAGAAACTCAGGATATAAAAGGTGTGCTACTAAATACTAATGTCTGGAAAAAAAATCCTTTAAGTTCCTTCAGAGAAAATATATAAGCTGTATGTACCTCCAAGTTTGCACAAATAGCTCATTTATCATTTCTATATACTAGCACCCCCAAAGAAAAGTCCAACTTTAAGGGTAATGAGTGATATTTGGCCAAAGAAGAATGCAAAAATATGTACACCATCAACAATGCCAGAAATTTAAGGTGAATAGACACACAGTGTCATTTCCAGGAACATTTGCAACATGTAATGCTCATTTTTACTAACATACACAAAGAGATAGTTAAACTTTACAACTACCAACAGTATTTACATATTTAGTATTTACATATTTAGTATTTACATACTCAGAATTGTTGCTTATTTTACACTATAGACAAATGCTATGTGATTAAAAAATATATGTACAGAAACCATGGTAAGAGTTATCCTGTCAGATTGGATATCAAATTTTAGTGTTCATTCTCTTATACAAATTGACAAGGACACTCAGTTCCAATTAATATTATTTAATGAATTCATTCAACTCTTCAGAGTTAAACACATGAAGACAGTTGTATATCATTCATATGGAAATGGTAATGTTGAATGTTTTCATAGACAATTAAAGACAGCACTTACAATATAACATAAAACAAATTGGATAGACAATCTGTCTCTTGTGTTCCTATCACCAGGAACATTATTAAAGAAGGTAGAGCTTGTATTCAGGATATCTCTCACATTAACAAGAATCTTTTTGAAAATAATAGAACTTCAAAGCCATCAAATAGATTGTGACCTGAAGAATAAAATGTCACATTTAAGATTCTCACCAACAAGACCTACTACTACGCAACATTACATACTTAAAGATACGCTGTGGTGATTTATATGCAATATCCACAACAAAAGATTGTTCAGTCTTGTTGTGTGGTAATATGTAACATAGACCTAGTTTAAGGTGTATAAAACTTCATATAAAAACACTTTATATATATTGGCGATATCTTTCCTTCTTTGATCTACATACGATCTTCTCCCAAATGAAACAAACCTGAAAATGTGGGGATACACAGATACAGATCTCTGTTTTTCGTGTCAAAAAGACCGAGGTACCTTGCGTCATGTGCTTTCTGATTGTCCACAATCGCTCCAGATGTACACGTGGCGACACAACAAGGTATTAGAGGTGATAAGGGATCTAATAAGAACACAATGTGAGACAGCAAATCAACAGCTTGTGGCAATCAAGGAAACTAAGATCGAATTCCATAAGAAAGGGGGAATGCCCTGCAAAGAAAAAACAAACAGCCCCCAATATAAAGCTGCTGAGTAGTGCCAGTGATTGGAAGGTTTCAGTGGATCTAATGACATCCTTAAAATTTCCAATACATATCGTACAGACAGACAAGCGTCCCGACATTGTGTTGTGGTCCGACTCAAAAAAAGACTGTTTTCCTAATAGAGTCCCTTGGGAAGAGAACAGGGTGGAGACGCACGAACTAAAGAAAAACCGGTACGAGTCACTGCGTGCCGAATGTATGGAAAATGGTTGGACGTGTAACGTGATGCCTATTGAGATTGGGTGTCGTGGGTTTCTGGGACATTCGGTCATTTCCTTCCTTTCAAAAATAGGCATCACTGGCCGTTGGTTGAAAAGTTTTCCAGATCGCATTCAAAAAACTGTTCAACACGCGTCAAGTTGGATTTGGTCGAGATCAAAACAAGCAAATAGAATGCGCGCAACATCACGACCTAACATCCGCAAGTGAGATATTTGCGTAGTCGTCTATAACGATTTTTACGAGCGCGTCAATAACGACAAACGCGTTCAAGAAACTTTCATTGCAGATAGATTTTACTTAAAAGAACGATTAATTAGCTTATCTTCATACCCTGTCTGGTGGCAAACGCTGCTGGTGGCGCCAGGGTGGCGGTCCCGCCAAAGCCACCGAAACCGTGATATCACCCCTGGTCGGCAGCTGATGAAGACAGGGGTATCGTACGTGCTAACACACGTTGTATGTTATAAATATATATATATATATATATATATATATATATATATATATATATATATATATATATTGGAATTACTTAATACAAGGTTTGCATATATTTATTTGTAAAAGACTTAGTAACAAAACCAATATAAATTTTGTACTTATCTGTCTGGTTGTTACAAGCCTGAAATTGTGCATCTTGAAACTGAAAGAACCAAAATGAGGAAGACTGACTTTCCTGCCTAATGATGTCTTGTGTGGGTTTCATCAGATCACGACTGTTTCTATTCTTGTGAATATTTATAATTAATTTTTATTGTTACTTTTTGTTTTGGCCAAGGAGTGATAATTTTTTATCTCTCACTATAGTGTTACATGAATCAGACATGTTTTATATTATTCACAAACAGAAAATATGGATGCTGTCACTACTGAGAGACTTAAACTCACTTATATGGAGAAACAAATACAAACTAAAGATGAGCAACTTTTTCAAGTCAAACTTACAGTGAAACAAACAATGTATGAAAATACTCCAACAAAATCATTCTGACCCACCCAAGAACACAAAACATGACAACCAAATCAGAGCAGACAGTACATTAGCCAAAGTATTATAAAACAGATATACATTATTAAGCAACATTTCTTGTTTTATGAATTTTTATCTTAATGAATGTTGATTTGTAGGTGTTATTTTGGGAGACAACACAACATAATCACTTCCAAGCTAGAATGAAAGAGAACACTTCACTTACATGCTTCATCTACTACTAAAAAGGGCTCAAGAATTGGTGCAAATGAGAGACACAATTAAAATGATTCATATCATTTGCAAAATATTACTCTATAGGAGCCTCAAAAAGCAATTAAATGGCCTGACAAAATGAAATTAAATAGGACTTGCTATGTTTCTATAGGAATTAATATAATTCAGCATGTTGACCTTCAAGAACAATCAGAATCTCTATGATAAATTACAAGATAAATCAGTAGAGAACTACTTAGACATATTCCAGCAACTATTTTTTTACTTTAAACAAAATTATAAAAGAAAAATTGAAATTCCTATTTGCACAAATTAGTATACAAGGTGGCTATCAATGCTGCTAGTGATTTTCTAATTTTGTGAAATTACTCCAGACTATCTCTATGAGTAACAGATATAATCTGCTGTCAACATTCATCTACTGGGACAAGTATATCATTTAAATGTTTTTTTTTTGTTTTTTTTTTTTTCAGGGATTATTTCTGTACAGAGGTTTCTAATAACAGAGCTGCATGACTTTACCTAATGGACAACTGCATAAGACAATTTTCTAACGATTATTTAGTTGCTATTAATTCCATTTTTGATTTACATAGTGCTTTAGATGCTTTAGTATGTAAGCTGATAGAAAGTTTGATAGTGATTTCTCAGTTGATTATGTCATATTTCAGAGATGTAAGCATGCAGTTGCCAGGTTGTGTGTGATTACATATATGTGAGAGGATGAGAGACGGAGAGAGAGAGTAAGATCTGCTCAGCCTAAGTATAACCCTGAATTCAGATTAGTTAACTGCTGTTCAAAAATAAAAAAGATTTTTTCTTATCTTTCTTCTTTTTTTTCCTTTCTTTCTTTGTCAAATCCTCATAGCATGTATATTGTATTATATAATAAGTTTCCATGTCATGTATCTCGCCCCCAAAAATAAATTCTGATGTTTGGTCATTTAGTGAAATTTTGAGTAGTAAATTGAGCTGAGATTTTTTCAACACATGCATGTGTGTGTGTGTGTGTGTGTGCAAGACAGAGGTTATTTTCCTGTTCCTATCTTCTGAATGTCCATATCAAAAAGGAGATATTTTCCATTGTTACTCCCTAGAGATTTGGTCATTGCTACAAGGAACATTAATGTAACACTGTAGTCAGAATACAGAGCACCCTGGTTTGATGAGATGGACATAGTATTTTCAGTCATGCATTTCATCTGTTTTATAATTTGTGTTATGTAACATATGTCATGTACCAATTACATATTCAACTACTAGAATACAGTATTTACTTCAGCAATATATTTTAAAAGAGATATAGTAAAGTGTCATACCAATCCAAGAAAAAGTTAAACTATCAGAAACATTTCTGAACATGATTAGTGATGATGGAATAGTCAGTCACACAAGTAGTATTTATTGATATCAATTACTACAACAAAGTTTTTACTTGATGTCATAAATAATATGGTATAAATACTAATCACCAAGTTTTTTGCACAACAGTGCTAATGGAAAATTGTACAGTCTGTTAAATATAGATATGACCTTACTTGGACTTGAACTCTGAGCCTCAGAAACAACCTTGAAACCTTTGCATTCACTGGATTACAATCTAAATTAGTGGATTAATAAACATTTTGTTATATTGTTTTAAAGCAAAAAATGAATTGCAGAAAGCATATTCACTCATTATGAGTATTGCGCATGTAATGAGAAACAGAAAAACATCTATTTTGATAACTGTGATGCAAAAGCTTGAAATTCCTATGATCAAAAGTGAAAATTTGAATTTTGAATGTTGACTCTTTGCAATTCATGGAAACTAAGTTTTGCTTATAAATAGTTTAGATCAATAAACCAACCAATGAAACCATCTGTGACAATAGACATCTGTATGACTGAACGAATTCCAAGACAAATATTTATGCAAGCATAAAGATATATATATATATATATTCAAAGGTTTCTAACTCATTTGTTTAAAATGTCATTTTCAATTAATCAATTCTTAGAACTATCAATATAAGATTTAAATTACTAATTATTAATTTGTCTAACTTTCTTACATATATGTGGTTTTAATTTAAGAGTAAATTAAAGTTTTGATGTCCAAATGAAATAGTATCAATTCAGTGAACTATAAAAGAAAAAAACTCAATAATATGGACAACTTGAATTTCAACTCAATTAGTGTTTAGTAGTGGATTAATCACTAAAGTCACTAAGCTTCTAACTAAATAATGTTTTCATATAGTACTAAAGATTGATCCAATCAAGTGTTGGCTTGCAACGCACATTCGGTTGGGTAATGTCCCCCTCCTACTCCCTAACAAAGTTGCAGCCATCTTTTTTTTATGAATGCTACACTTATTTTAGTTAACACTACGTTTCTTGGAGGAAATATATCTGTAGGTAAGTTGATGTTAATTTCTTTTTTCGTTTCCAGATCTCAGCGTGCACAATGCTTTAACTTTTACACACTTTGTTTCTAACTGTTAAAAAAAGTGTTTCCATCTTTTCTTTCTTTTTTGTTCGTAGCTTCAGTTTGAAAATACTTAGTAATACTTCTACTAATGTTTACGGACAGACCAGTGGTTAGAGTAGATCAGAAATAAGTAAATGAAATGTATTCACGAGAGTGGAAAATAAGTAAGAATAAAGTAGTCTGTGTTGGTAAATTTAGTCGTTGAACTACGCCCTGTTTTTTCTTTCTGTTCTCTTCATTAAATTAAGCCTGTCGTCTGTGTTGTTGTCTCGCTTTCCATTCTTCCTTTTTAATTTACAAAGTCTTTTTTCTTTAAATCACAATGCAGATTCCTTGTGTTTATTTCTAAAGTTACTTTAATGTATTTATTTTTTTTAAAGAAAAATTGTAAGTGAAAAATATTGTCATTATCGCATTCATGTAGAAACAAATATTTTTTCTCTTTAAAAATATTCTACGTGGCCGAGAACTCTGTAAAAAAAAAAGTTTGAAAGTTTTTAAAATAAGTTTTTTTCTTAATGCTGTTTAGCATTATATTATTGAAATGATCAATCCTCTTAAAGAAACAAATCCTGAAAAATACATGAAAAATAAAAAAGGAAAAAATCCCCCTTTTTTGGCTCTCAGCTTGTAAAACTTTTTTTCACCCCTTTGATATTGCGCCGATGTTACTGTATAAACACTAATGTTCACTCAACAACATTGATTTTTACGTTGTTTCTTTTTTCTTATGAAATTTTAAATTTCTTTGAATAAGTCTTCAGGACTAAGGCGCGATCATGGCTTTCATATTCCTTTTTAGTTTTTGATCTTTATCTGTGAATTGGCATGACTTCTTAAGACATATAGTGGAGTGGTTTTCCGTTGCTTTCTACAGGTTTGAATTGAGTGTTCTCTCAGACTGGCTAGGAACCGAAATACCCTGTTAATTTTTAACCAATAACTTGGGGGGGGGTGGTAAATTATGACTATTTTGAAAATCCGATTCCCAAGTAGTAAGTGCTTAAAGTTTTACTTTTATTTTTTTTTTTTTTTAATATCATTGATTTATTTACTTTTGTTTTTGTTCACGATCATGCAAAAACAAAAAATATTGACTGATGAATTGATTAATTTGTTACTTTAAAAAGGACAACACACCAGCTTATGTTTATTTAAGAACTAATATTAATAATGTTGACAGTTGACAAAAGCTTATGACATTGTTGTTATAATCAAGGCAAATTTCAACATCTTTTTTAGGAGTACGCTATCTTAAAGAAAGAAACTAAAAAAAAGTGTACTGTAAAGAAAGTAAAGACAAAGAGTAAAGTACACATTTTTTATTTCTTTTTCTTTTTAAGGCATTTTTAAGTTGTAAATTTTCTCCTTAAAAATTAAAAAGTAGATAACTATGTTTAAATGTTTAGCATAAAGTACAAAATTATATTAGAAAATGAAAATATCCAGATTTTTTTAAAGAAGTATTCGGTTTCAACAGCCTTCCATATGCAATGTTTGTTGACTGAAAGAATTTGTGACATCTTTTACTGGACTTTGAAGAGTTCTCGTTTTTTTTAGTCTGGTAATTTTAATTATTATCTTGATTTTCTTATTTAATCATGCTTCAATGATCGTAAAATTTAAAAATTTTGTTTATGCTCATCATGTTTTCAACTTAGCATCAGTTCTATGTTTTTTATTTTTTTTTATTTTTTAGCTTTCTGTCACAGATGTCAATAAAAAACTAAAAAGATTAAAAAGATCTTTGAACGCATTATTAATCTTACCGTTTATTTTCAAATGGGGAAAAATTAGGGATTTTTCTTTTAAAACACTTTTTTTTTGTTTTGTTTTTTTTTCTTCCTTTTTATGACATTATTCTTTTTTGTAGGTTAGTCTTCTTCTTGTTTGAACTTTAAACTTGGTTTCATAAATAAAAAAAAACAAGATATTGCAACCGATTGTTCAGTCATTATTACTGACTTCTTGCTTATGGGTTGCTACACAATGTATTTGTTTAATGAAGATAATTATTTTCTACTCACTTTTCAACATTGTTGATAGCTTACTCGTATGTCATGTAGCAATAGCAGAAACTATGAAGCACTAAAAATTGAAGGAACTAAAGTCCAACTTGGTTTCAAAAATTGGTCCGGGAATGCTACTGTATTAAAATTTTAAATTTTAGTAAGTAAATATGTCACATTGTTGAAAATAAAAACACCTGGCAGAACTTTGTGGGAATTGAAAAATTTTTTTTTTTTTTTTTAAAAGAAGAATGATAAAAAATTAACCAAAACACTTTTAAAAAATCCACATGTGGTCATATATTTACTTTGCTTGGTTTAAGTTATTTCAAAAATTGAATTATTTTAACATTCAATTAACTTGGGGTAGGGAATTCTTTCTCCATGGCATTTCCTCAGTTGCTAAATTCCTAAATGTCTTACTCCTAAAACTCTTTTTGGGCAATTGAGTTTTCCTATTACAAATCTTTTTCTCTTTTTTTTTTTTTTTTTTTTTCACTTTATAGAAAATAATTTAAGTAACTTAAGAATATGAAATCTGAATTGACAATTCTTAGTACTTTACAATTTTTTATTAGCGTATTAAAGGGTGAATATTGAAATATGTTACTTGATTATTTGTAATAATTGCCAGATGCAAAATTCTAACTTTTTTCACTGGAGGCTAAAATATTCCTCAGTATAACCTTTGAGTACTGATTGACGTCTATGCTGTAACCAGTGACAGACCTAGAGTTGCTGGCACCCTGGTGCCCTTACAAGTACTTTTTTTTAATTTTCACAAGGAGAAAAACTGAAAATGTAGAATAACACAAGTTTATTACAATATACATCTTAACAAACTAAAGAAAACATTCATTATCCTACATAAAAATTTAGGATTCTCCAAATCTTTTCATGACACTTTCTATACCCATGTTCTTTACAAGATCATTTTCTATTGTCAAAACAGCCAAAGAATTTAATCTGTCCTGAGTCATGGATGAATGCAAGTATGTTTTTATAAGCTTTAGTTTTGGAAGATCCCAAACACATGACATGGCAGCATGATGACACCCCGGGCAACTGCCAACCCTGGCAGTAACTATAGATTATAATATCAAAAAATAATTCCTTTATTTTTTCTTTTTAAATTCCATTGAGAAAAAAAATGTGTTTCCTGATTGAATTTATACGTAATCTACAAATTATTTAGTCAATATATTTTAAAAAGGACTACTGATATTTTTGTGATTGGACATTTCAACTCTCATAAAGTATCCATCAGATAACTGAATGGTATTATTTATATGCAATGTGAATGTTAGTATGAATTGATTCATGACATACATATTTTTTTAATTGTAAGTTGTTTGATCTAATAACTCATTTCAGAATTTCATACAATACTATGCGTAATCTCAAGAGCACTTGGTTGGCATACAGCTCTATTGGTGTAGGCATTTACCTTCAGCCATTTGTATAAATATTCCTCCTCAAGAGAATGGTACTATTTTTTGTATTTATCTATGACCTTAACTCATAGTTGGTTATGGGGAAAATGGGCTGCTTATATTTTGCTTATTAAAAGTTTTAAAAAAAAAAAAAAAAAAGAAGAAAAGAGACTATGACTGAGTATGGGAAGAATACATTCTTGACTGGTCATAAACCATGACAAAAAAAAATACATTTGCAATGAAAGTGTTCCTTTTCCTTATAAGATAAAATGTATTTATAATAAAGAAATACATGGCCAATATAAATGATAATGTACCAGAAATATTGTAATTGAAATTTCAGTTTGATAATTTTATTCCATGTTGTCTCTCATATGAAAATTTCATACATTGCTAATTATCCTTCAATATAATATGCCATTGCCATTGAGTGTTTATTGTTCCTCAATATTTTAATCTTTGCTGTACATGTGGTTGTTCTCTGCTAATTTATTTGTGGATAGATTGAGTGGAAATGAGGACAGACTGAACTGTTACAAAAGAAAAATCTAAAATTGTACAGTTGCATTGTTTTACCTTTTATCTCTTAAAAATGTCAAAATCATTCATGTCCTAGTGCAAACTATTGCATTTTATTGTTGGCTAGTAATATCTGATTTATACTTATTCAAGTATGAATTTATAAAACTGTTGTCATTTGCACCATTAATAGTGAGGAAATAGCTTGCTATTTTCTTTATATATTAAAGAGATTACTTACATATCTAAAAAGGCAATTTCCTTTTTGGACACATACAACTATTGTTACTTCTTTCTACCCCATTTTTCTACATCTTAATTTCAAAATGCCAAATTGTTATTTTGTAAAATTAGCAGAAAATTATCATGCAAGTAATTGAGTATCTTGGCATTATCTGGTTATTTATCTTCTTCTACAGAGGAAAAAGCCCAAAGTTAATTCTGTACAATGGTCTGCTGTTTGCTACCAGATGCTGCAAAATAAGGACATCTGCATAATCAGGTCTAGTTGTAATTGCCAATCTTCCAATTATTCTCCTTCTCCTTCTGTGACTTTTGTTTATCTTATAGCTGTTATCATTTAAGTCTTGTGTTCTCAGAGTGTGGTGAAAAATTTCAAACTGAAGTAAAAGTTTATCATAATTTACTAATGTCAATTGGTGTTTGAAATATGTATGAAGCAGAATATAACTGCTTTTAATTAATTTTGAGCTAGTTCTAACTTATTTAAGGTTCTAGTTTACAATAAATTACAATTTTGTTTCTATAGATATCTTTATAAGAACACTATGTGCCATGCATGATACACGCTTAGGCGATCATACACCTTTCGATCCATGACTGACGAGGTAGAACTTTTTCCCACAGTAGGTTACCATTTCTTTCTGCAGTAGACCAGTTGCCATCCAAGGCTATAGAACCCAGTCTGTCTTGCTATTTACCCATAGCTGGGGGGAGAAGAGGATTCATACCTTTCCCCAAGGGTATTAGCACATAAGTGAATGTAATGGATTTGACAGGAGTTTAAACTCGGCTCTCTAATTCCTCAATCTGAGCTGCTATCCATTACTCCACTGTGCCTCCTCAACCTACTGCGAGGAAAAAATCTTGTCTGTCATGTATTGAATGATACATGATTGCCTAAGTGTGTATCACGTATGGCACATAACTGACGGATTTACTATCACTTTCTGTACCCCATCTTTAGTTGAAAAACAAGATAATTTTAGATATAATAGAGACTGATGTGTAACAGTATGACTTAAGAAATAGCAAATAGTTGTTTGGACAGATGTCTAAACCTCTATGAATTTGGATAGAACCAAATGCTTTTGTTTTGTTAAAGATATTTTCCTTTATTTGTTTCAAATTTGATCTAAATCATCAGCTGTTATATTTTGCATATTCATTGGATTGAACTGACAATCACTTTCTAAATTCTTTATTTTATTTTAAGGTACTTTCTCTGTGTGTGTGTGTATATATATGTATATATATATATATATATATATATATATATATATATATATATATATATATATCTGTTGCTTTTATGAGTAATGATTTTTTTTTATAGTTATCTTTCATAAGTATTTGTTTTTTAACAGAACACAGTTTTTGTCCTATGTTAAATTATTATTTGAGAGGCATATAAGAGACAATGGTGATTTGGAAGATGTTATTTGAGGATGCCAACTAGAAACAATTCCTGTTTTAGAATCCTGTTCCCAAAACCCAGCTCCAAGTTTGGAAATGTGGAGTTGGATGAGAAGATTTTCTTTGTCATTTTTTAATTAACTTTATTATGAATCTATGTCTTGATATTAATTCTGGTTGATTGTAGATTATAATATTAATGGATGCTAATGATTCTTCATTTCAAATATAATCTTACTCTAAAGTTTTATTGCTATGTTGCAGAATTATCTAAAATTAATTTTATTTTAAATTTTAATAAAAATATCTACAAAGATGTCTGAGGAGAAAAAATCTCTGTAGTAAAGTTATTTTCTTTTTACATATTTTTCTAAAGTGTTCAGCTCTTGCTTTGTAATTATTTGCTTTGAAATTACTATAATTTTGTTGAACAGTTAAATTCAGTTCTGTTTGTGTCCATGTGACTGAATTCTGCCTGCCAATCAAATAATCCTGTAATTTTTCTATGCATCAGTGTTTTTCTTTTGGCAATCTTATTTTTCGTGTTTGATGCAAAGATTTCATTATGAATTGTGTTCCTTGCAGTTTACTGTTTGTACATGCATGGCATTTTTCTCATCAGTATTATTGTACTAAATAATTGATTTATTGTGAAGAATGACCCAGTATAAAGAAAATAGTGATTTCTCTATATTTGACTTACCTGAAGTTCCCTCCCTTAATCTATACATACACTTTACTGGACAATTTTAACTTAGAAATTATGTATTATTTAAACATGAAACCTGTAATATTTAATCTTTATTGTAACATTAATTAATAATATTAAATTTAAGAATGTTTCCATTTTAGGGTAATGTTACCCTGTACCATTAACTTTTCCACAGATTCTTTCATTATAATAATTTTAAAGAAAATGGAATCTTCCTATTTAAAAACATGTGAGTCTTAAAAATTTCAAATAATATATATTTTCATAATTATTTGGTAATATTTCCAATAGTATACTCTCTGATATTTCCCTTTCTAAAATGTTTTATTAATTTTGAGTCACTAAAAGTCTATTTTATTTTCTAAAGAATATTACAACAGTCTTACATATTTTTTTTTTTATCTTGCTTTAAATAGCATGTTCTCTGGCAATTTTTTCCCTCCTAATGAATTTAAAAAATGTATACCTGACCATTTTAGTCAGGTTTATATTTTTTATGAGTTATTATTAAAAGTTTAGATTTTTTTTATTATAACATTTTATTTTTTATTTTATTGTAAATTGTTTTTATGGAAACACTGTCAGATGTTTTAATTGCCAAAATAATATGAAGGGTTAAGATTAATGCAAGCCTGTATTCATTATGCTAAAAGTTATGAAATTGTTTAACTTATATTTTATTACACTATTACTTAAAACTTGAAATAAAAAAGAAAAGTCAGTTAAAGCAACAAAATCCAAGAGGCTGAGTTAATTTCTGGTTTTTATTAAAAGTTTTTCTTATGTTCCAAAAGTAATATTTCAGATATGTTTGTAGAAGAACTGCTACTGCTTTTAAATATACCAAAATCACTTTTTCGTAGTCTTTCCTTAAGTAATGCAAATGATATTGTTTGGTATTGATCATTATATTAGTAACACTTTAACTCTGTGCAAATTTACCTATAAAAAAATGCATGGAATTGTTAAGCAAATTTGATTTACTGTTCAGGTTTTGCAGCTGCATATCTGTCTCTGAGAGTTGTGTGTATTTGAAGTAACTTTCTCCTGTACTTTTGATTATTTCAAGATAGTTTTAGCTTGATTTAATTCAATTTTCAAACAAAACATAAAATGTCATCAAACTTTGTTTTCTAGATATATCTAGAAAACTTTAAATTTCATGCCTTTGGTGACATTTTGTTTTATTTAGAACCTTGAGACTGTTTTGAGTTTTTTGTAATAGATATCCTTGTAACTCAGTCAATCAAATTTGACCTTTTTCTTCCAGAATGGTACATTTTTCTGAACAAGGAGCAGCTGCAGTTGTAATTTGAATATCTTGTTAAAATGTTTTAGGTGCACTACTGTATAAATTAAATTTTTTCTTATTAACAAAGAAGTGTGTATATACGTGTGTTCATTGATTTGAATGTGGCTGTTGTGTAGATGAAGATAAAATCTGATTAAAACATTTCCTTGACAGGAATATTTTGGTTGAGGATATTTAAATTACCAAAATATTATTAGTAAATTCTTTTTACTTTTGTTAAAAATTCAAGCATTTATATCTTAGTTTACAATCATTCTTTCAAACTTTCTTTATTTTTATCTTTTTAGCTACTGTACCCTGAGGCCTTCTTCATAGATCTATTGTATCTGATAATATTTAGGGAATGTTGAACAGAACTCTTTCATTTGCAGGTGGGTGGTTAGATGGATAGATATATTGTTCTTCTCCTTTGCTTCATGATATGTCCCTCCTAGGGAATATAAGATTTTATTATTGTCTCTTGTGTCTCTTCTATTGGAATGTTGATATTGTAAACCTATTCATTAAAGCTCATCATTTGACACTGTCAGCTTGTTCACCAAACTTCAAACATGTGAGGCCTTGCCAGTGGTTCAAAATAAAATGAAATCTGACCCATCTTTGTGAGATGGTACCACACTATCTCAGTAGACAACCTAATGGAAATGTTGACATTCTGTCTGCAAATATCCTCTCTCAATTGGAATTATGTTATCAGTAGGAGGAAGGTATGGCTATAGAATTGCCATTGGTAATAACAAATGTATACATGGAACACTTTAAGGAAATGACCTTAAGAATGACAGTTTTGAACACAATCTGTTTGAAATATTGATAAGTCTTTCATACTGACTACAACAGGGGATGTGCATATACTCCTAAACTATAGAAACTCATAAAGAGAAATAAGTAATCTAGCTTTTTATTTTATATATATATATATATATATATATATATATATATATATATATATATATATATATAAAATATACTGAGATAAATTTAATTAAAGGGATCATTCATTGTCTATATTGATGAGCAAACCACATTAGTTGAAATTCAGACATTTTTTAATGGTCAATGATCTACATAAGGGGCACCTTCTAAAGAAATAACTAAACTACTTGTATAATTTCAGCATCTGACATTGGAGTTATCAGTTTGGTGGACAATAACAAAAAATAATCAGCTTTACATCAGAGTTATGATGAAAATTCAGAGGACCTATAAAAACTAAACACTATTCAGAAACACCACCATCAAATGCAATTATATCACTGGAGTTAGAGCTACAGTAGAAAATTATGACCAAGAACATAGGATACAATATTCCATGGCAGAAAATAAAAAGATGTGTAACACCACCTAAGAACATTGAAAAAAAAATGTACTCCATGAAGAGATTATGAAATCAAGATTGTTTAGATATGAATGATGTGGGAAGAGAGAACACTAATCCCAATGGCACAAAGTTAAAATAATAAACAAAGAACAACAATGAAAAATAAAACAAGAACTTGCACATATGCTCTACTTGAAAATCCAATTAGCAAATTTAATATAAATACTATATGAACTTGTAATTATATCCTTTCATATTTATAAGTATACTCTTTAGTTTTATATGTTTGTTTTTTTTTTTTTTTTCAACTAAGGCTTGAACATACTTTAAATAACCATGGAGAGAAACTTGTCATTAATATTTAAATGTATGATTACATACAAATTTTAGAATTAGGCAAAGTTTAACCTTCTGACCTACAAAAACACTGTGTCAGGGGTATGTTTTTTTTTCTCTTGACATCAGTATTACTGTATAATCCCTCAACTCCCTCAGCAATATTTATTGTTTTAAAAAGCAATGTTTAGAATGTTAGTAATAATGAAATGTTGTTGGATTATTTATTTGCAAGTTTAAATTTATATTGACAAGATTATAAAAAATATGTGAACCAGCTACAATGCAATATTTATTATTTACCATTTTAGAAAGAAATATAGAAACAAATCTCTTTATTTGAAAATGTGTGAAATATAGAACAAAAAAAAATTAAACATGATTTTTCTGGATATTATACATTTTTCTTCTAAGATTATTTTGTATCCAGATTATGTGTTTTAATTTTCCAAAACTTTGTCCACTCATGCTCAAAATATTGAGTGTTTCTAATCTCACCTAAACTTTAAAATTAAAAGAATGTTTGGTTTAGATGCTCTCAAGCTATTTTAGTTAATTTATGTGATGAGATCAAATGAAAGAAATGCCTAGAAAATGCATTTTTTAGAAATTTATAAGTTAGTTTTCTTTTTTTTTAAATTTTCTTGTTGAGACATGTTCATAAATAATAAAATTTCTTTTCATATTTGTTTCTTTATAAAACAGGGAATAATAAATCTTTATGAAATGGTAATGGTAAATATTGCATTGTAGTTGGTTCATATATATTTATAATCTTGTAAATATAAAATCTTAACAGCTAATGTGTAAAATTTTTGTTATTAAAATTCCAAACATAACTTTTTAAAATGATAAATATTGCCGAGGGAGTATACAGTAATGAGAAAAAAAATGTCCTTTTGACACACTTTTTTTGGGGTGGGGATCCAAAGGTTAAACTTTGTTGAATATTGTCTTTGTATGATCTATCCATAATATTGTTTGAAGAATATGACAAATGGAAAACTGTTTCATTAAAATTAGATTATGTGTTTACTAGGCTTCATCAGATCAAAAACGAAAGAAATGTGTGTGTGTGTGTGTGTGTGTGTGTGTGTATGCTTAAACATTTTTTTCTTTGTTTTTTAATTAATAAAGCCTTGTAAGAATGAAACGCATAATCTAGTTTCAATGAATGTTTTCCATTTGTCATATTCTTCAAACATTGTCTGGATTCTGTATCCTATTTTATACTTATAATATTGTTAAATCGTTTTTAGTTTGTATTTCAGTTGTTGTATTCTTCAATTATTATTCACATAATATAGTTTCTGATTATTTTTTTGTGAAGGGATTTTTTTGGCTTTTTTAAACATATTATCCTCATTTCAATTAATACTTGATGGATGGAAAATGTTTTGTTTAAAACTTGAAATGCAATTAAGGATTTTGTAACCCATGCTGACATTTTTAAGCTTTGTAATTAGCATAGGTTGTTGGTAATTTAATTATTCACTCATGAAATATGTATGAAATGCTCTTTAATACTAAGTTTTAAAATATTTCTTATTTTACTTTGCAAACTATGCTATTTACTTTAACATTTTGGAATAAAAACAGTACCAAGATTGAATGATATGCTTTAGTTTCCTGACACATTTTAATTAAGTTACATAAGTATTTAATAATTTTATGATATATCACAAATGATAGATAAAATATTTCTAATTGTAATAGCTGCATTGTAAGAAAGAATTTAGATACTCTCTTAAGGCTAGAATAATAAAGTTCTGTCACAACTTTAAAAACTGTTAAAAAGAAAAAAATTAGACCAAACTTGAAAATTTTGTGTGCTGCAATATGATTGGGATTAATGTCTTTTGACAGAAATGACTATAGAACAATGATTTAAAATCCGAGATTAATTTTCTCTTAAATAC
The DNA here is from genome assembly GCA_903632075.3 of Acanthosepion pharaonis. NCBI lineage: Eukaryota > Metazoa > Mollusca > Cephalopoda > Sepiida > Sepiidae > Acanthosepion > Acanthosepion pharaonis. The sequence continues at coordinate 493,586 of CAHIKZ030001144.1, forward strand.
TAATATCCAAACTTGATTCCTATACAGTGGGCCTCATTGTAAGCCTAGGCATATATAGGACCTTATCATTGCATGGTTAATAAAATAATAACTTGCTCTTCCAGTAAGCAATGTAAAGTTGGAGTTTTAAAAAAAAATTATGGGATATAATTTAAAATAAAAACTAAGTAATTTATTTTTGTTTCTTAAATAGTGAAGATGTTTGTGAAATTAACTATACACCATTTTTCTTCAATATATTAAAAAGATGTATAATTAAATGCTAAATTAACTTCTATATAAATAGCTTATTATTTTCAAATTGTATTTTTCTTGTTTTATTGTACTCTTAAAAGACCTTGTGCATTTAGTTGTAAAAATTTCATTAACTTATTAACTGTGGATGGTAGTAAGTCATATAGCTCATCTTTGAATGTCAAAATTTTAGCACAGTTTAATATAAGGTGACTAGCAAATACTTACTTTTGGCACTATTAAGAAAAGATTTTAGTATATCTGTCTTGGATTTATATTGTGGTTTTGTTTATTTTTGGTTTTATTTTTAAAAAAATACTTCTAATATTTCAAATGCAATCAATTCAGTAAATTTTGAATTTTGAGCAACTTAGAAAAATGTAAAGTTCTGTAACAATTATTATACAACTTCATCTTTTTAAAGCACCATAAAGTTGTCTCTGGCTAAGTTTTGGTTGTGTTAAGTCTATTACAAATTTGTCAAGTTTTTGCTTTGGATCATATGCTATAATTTTTCCACTCCAAGAGAATGATAAATATATTCTTATTAGTAAAGTAATATATGACTATAAGTTTGTTTTGTGAAATGGATAGTTTACCAAAAGCATTACATGCACTTCAACAGAATATGAATGAATAGAAGAGAGGGGGTGCAGAAAAATTCTTGACCTGATACACTTCCCAAAATCTGACCAAACATCAAAAAATTGGTTTGACTGAGAACTTCTCATCAATCCCTTGTATTAATTGATAAATTGATAATACATATTACAAAATGTTGTCTAGAAAATACTAATGAACATGCTGAGCCATAACCATATAATTGAAAAGTTGACATTTTATCAGATATTATGTCATGAATCAACTAATTACTTAATCAGTTGATTGATTTCACTTCATTAAAAAAAAATCCAAGTTCAGGTGCATTTTGTATTTTAACTATTGTCATTTTAATCATTCATAGATATTTTTCCTGTTTTATTAGTAAAATATATTTTTCCTAGATTATTAGTAAAATATATTTCTTGTAATCAGTATGAAAATGCTGTAAGGTATTTTAATTGCCAAGATAATGTGATGGATCAAGATTTAAAACATATATATATATATATATATATATATATATAAGATGGACTCTCCTGTTGAGTTCGACATATGAGGTTCTGATAACCACAAACTAATTATCTGCATGACTTTTGAGACTGGCTCAAGAATTGCACAAAACACCACAAACAGTGCAGAAGAAGGTATTGCATTCAAGTGCAGCAGGAGCACAGTTAGCTGTCTTAATTTGCTTTTGTGTTTCACATAGTCAAATTATGCTTACTTCTTGATAGTGCATTATTCCTGAATGGCATCTAGAATGATACTCTGATCTCTTCATAGCTACCTCTTCAAAGTTCTTAAATGGAAGAAAGAAAGGTTGCTTTTCACTTTATCTTTATACCTGAGCCAAGGTCTACCAATATTTCTATGACCACTATGGAGTTCACTGTAGAAAAGAACTTTTGGTATGTGATTGTCACTCATCCTTGCCACATGGCCAACTTAGTGTAGTTGTGGTTGCATTATGAAGGTCTCAATGGTACCAATCTTGCATTTGACACTCGGTCATCAAACGTTAGGCCACAGATTGTACTATTAATTTTATATATATACATATAATATAAATGTGTGTGTGAAAACCTGTATTCATAATGCAAGTAATGAAATTGTCACTTGTTAAATTTTGTTACTTTAAATCTCGTAAAATTGAATTAAAATAATAAAAGCTAATTAACAAAACCAAAGCTTAGTTATGGTTTTTATTAAAAGTTTAAGGTGACATTTTTTTCCTTCTATTCCAAAGGTAATATTTTGGGTATATTTGTTGAAGTGCTCTAAAAGATAACAAAATGGCACCTTTAAGTATTCTTGAAGTTGAAAGATTATATTGAATCAATTGTTAGGTCTGCTGCTAGGAAACTTGGTTCACTGTGTTGTGCTAGACAATCTATCTATCTATTTATAGGTCTACCATTAAATACTTTGTATATTGCTACCATATCTGGTTTGGTGCTTCTGCAATGTTATTGATTCTGACCTGACATCTTGGCTTCACTCACTTTCCCATTGTCATAATATAGCTTGCCTGTGTCTTTTCTATAAATACTTTCATGGTAATTTGTTGTGATGAACTTTCCTCTATGCTATCTAGACTTTATGAATTTAAGTGCAGTACTAGAAATCAGTTAAAATGGCTAGATGTACCAGAAGTTTTATGAACAGTTTCTTCTCCCATATATCTCATTTGTGGAACTCTTTTCAGGCTTCTTGCTTTCCAGTCAGCTTTGATCTTCAAAAATGTAAATGCAATTTAAAAATAATCGCTTGTACATTAAATTTAAGCATAGAAAACTGGTTATAGAGAAATAATTTTGTGTATATTAATCTTGTTCCTTAACTTGTCCTTTTAGTGAAAATTATTTTTGTTTATTATCAAATATTTGTATCTTAGTTAAATATTTCTCAATTTGTCATATGAGGGATGGATGAAAATTTCATCATCTGACAAAGATACTCTCATGGAATGTTACGAAATGAGATTTATTTTTCAACATGTTCCCCCTTACATTCCACACATTTCTTCCATTGGTATTGCAGTGCTTGGATCCCATTGATGAAGTTTTCATCGTGTTGGTCAAAAAGTCATGAACAGCAGATATGATGCTCTCATCAATGCAATACTGGTTCCTATCCAGGACTTTTTTCATATTTGGAAACTGATAGTCAGAGCAGGAGAATAGGGATGGTGATCAACCAGTTTAAAGCCACAGTTACACCGTTGAAACCAAGGACTTGTATACTGGAGCATTGTTCTGATGAAACAAAACCTCATTTGTCAGTTTTCCTGGTTTTGTAACCACCTCAGCAAGTTGGCATAGTACTCTCTATTGATGGTGTTTTTTTTTTTTTTTTTTTGAAGATAGTCAATAAGCACACAGTACCTTTTGCATATCAGAAAACTGAAGTCATCATATTCCCTGTAGATGTTTTTTGTAAATGCACACTCAATTTCTTTTCTGTCAACTATTGTGGCATGCTAGAAATGTACCAAAACATTTTTGTCAAGGTAACTCTGGATGGAGATCAAGAAAAAGTATATTAATGTCTTTTACAAGGCTACTAATGCAACATGAACCATACCAAAAACCTTATACTATACAGATAATTATTAAGTCACTTCATATGTCCAGTTTAGCAATAAATAAGTCATAATTGTATAAATGTTCAATGTTAGTCTGAGCATTTCAGATTAAGTTTATTTTTTAATTTTATTTTTTATCTATAACAATAAGAGTCCTGTGATATTTTTTTTCACAGTAGCGAAAGTCTTGCCTACAAGATGTCTCATTTGAAAATGATTAATTCATGTGACTAAGCTGACCCATTTTTTGCTTTGGTAGCAGTTATCTTTTACTTTGCAATTTACCTTATCTCTTCCCATTTGGGAAGTGGGTTGCTTTGGCTGTTCTAGTAACTGTGTCTTTTAATTCCTCACTTATTTTGTTATTTTATTTTTAAAAAATGGTACTAGTACAATTTATGGAAATTTCATAATGCATCATATATTTTAATCATGCAGAAGAAAATATTTGTAATTTTAAATAGTATCTTTTGTATCTATGACTTTATAAAGGTGAAAGGGAAACATAATTATCATTCATTTTCAAGAATTACTTAAAAGAAAGTAATTTTTTTGGTCTTTTTAGTCTTTGTTACTTTACCTGTTCTATTTGGCAATAGTTTCAATAGAAACAAAGAACAATATTTAATGAACAATCAATATTTTTTTGTCATTTAGTTTATAAAACATTTTTCATCTCATTGAATCAAGATTAGAACCATGAACTCTATTTTTTTTCTTTGCAAATTTTTAGATAAAGTATTTTCACTATTATTTTATGGCAATGGTATTGAGAACTTAAAACATTTCCTTGGTTACTTATTTTAGTGCATCATTTTACTTACAATTATTGTCACATGACACAGTAGTGAGCACAAACAAATTATATGTAAATAACATATTTACCATTTTTCTATCTCTGCCATCTCTCCTTTGATACCTTTTTTAGCTTTCTCAGCAAAGAAATATTCCAGGTACCTTTTTGCATTTTTTGATAGAATTGAAATTTTTCATTTAGAGAATTCTCTATAGACAAGAGTACATGTTAATTCAAAAGAGCAATATATGACAGATGAATCAGAACTTCTCAGTAAGACTGTAATGATTTTTACCCAAGAAACACAGTCTTGCATTAATACATAATAATAATTTGAATACATTTTGAAGATTGCAGTTGGTATAACTTGTTTGAATCAATTGTTTAGTTCTCAAGTGAGTGGGGAACTCATAATAGAGAACTCTCTTTCAGTGTCACCATATATATATACATGTAATCATCTTCAGATGAAGACTGGTCTTTGATCATATTAATGGTGGCTCATTTTGCTTTCCACATTGATGCAAAATATTTACTTTTTATCACTTGTCAGAATTGCTTTCAAAAAGAGAAACATAACCAAAACAGATGCAAATAGTTTTCAATGTTTGATTTGGATCATTTTAATATGATGGCATTGTATAATGTTGGTTATTTTTCAAATAATATATTCATTTGATTATTGTCAACTTAACCTTGATTCTGGTGAATCATACAGTGAGAAATCTACATAATTTTGCAAACCTCACATGACATGTTTAATCATTCATGTTTTCTCTATAATTTACACAGATGATTTTTGCACTTGAATCCCATTTTTACTTTAAGAGTAATTATTCCATCTCATGACAAATGCAAAACAATTTTTACAAAACCAATATATTTTACTGTCATTGTTTTAGAGCAGAAAATATTGACCTTTTATTGGTGTAAAAAAAAAAAAAAAAAAAAAATTATCAGGAATACAAAATGTAAGCATTAAAACTTTTGTGTTTTACTGATAGAAATAAATTTTTGTATCAATTACTGTGATTGCTATAATTTCTGTTAAATACAATAGTAACTTTATTCCATTTTACACATCACAATTTATTTGATCTTGTAAAATTATGATTAAAATATTGAAACTGGAGTTAATGATGTGATGCCGAAAAGTTCTTGGTCTGATCCACCTGATCAGTTATCAGAATTTTTTTTGTAAGGGTTTCTTGGTTTAGCTGAGACATTTTCAGCTATCCTTATAATTATTTTGCTTTTATTGTTGCGGACTTTAAAATCTTAAATAGTAAACTGAAGAAACCTATTTTCAAATGCAACTTTTCTAGAAAAGCTCTATCTAAGCAAAAATTGAAACAAAAACCTGCTAAGCTGCAAATATAAGCAAATTAGGTATAAAATATTAAGAAGTTCTTCTTATAAGCTGCTGCTATTGAGTTTTAGATAATCATTGTTTTACTTTTATGGTTCCATTACCCAGTTTCAACAATCACATCATTGAATTTTAATTTCTTCCCTGTCTGTCCACAAAATGACATGGGCTTAGGTCATCTTTTCAGTGATTTCACTCAGGAGAAGTAAATATTTATTCTACTTTTAGCTATTGACTTATCCTCAGAGTAGGAATATAATGAACAAGAAGCCAAATGGAACTGATTCGTTTTCAACATTTTCTTTTCATTTTACAGTAACATGTAAATTTTATTAAAATTTATTCAATTAAAAGTAGGTAAAATGTGACAATGTTGAGTTCATTTCATTTAATCTCTATGTAATATATGATGTATTTTGGTCTAATATACAGTGTATAATCGTTGAATTTTAAATTGATATCAGTGCAGTACAGTAGAAAAATGCAAAAAAATCATAAAGTAAAATGCAAAAAAAATCATAGAGTAAAATGTATAAAATAAGAAGAGAGAAGAAACATCTGTACAAATGTAGGAGATTATTCAGAAGCATGAAGAAGGTACCCGTGTTTCTGACCTTGCCAATCTATATGGACATTCAGCATCAACAATTGGCACTATCTTAAAGAACAAGATAGAAATAAAATAAAAAAAAAAGCTTGATGTAGCCAAAGGAGTTAGCATAATTACCAAGCATTGTCCAAAAGCCCTAGAAGATGGTGAAAAACTTGTTGATTTGGATGAATGAGAGGCAGCTACAAGGTGATTCTGTGTCTGAAGATATTACATGTGCAAAGGCAAGGGCACTGTACTTGGAAATTATCAGAAAAATACCAGGCACATCTTCTGAAGATGAAAAGGTATTTAAGGCAAGCTGAGGATGGTTTGTAAAAAGAGAATTGCCATCCACGGTGTAGTAAGGCATGTAGAGGCTGCAAACTCTGATAAAACTGCCTTGTTTCAGAGGTGTTTTGAAGTGACCAAAAATACAAACCTGACCCTAAGAGAATTTTGGAAGGATCACTTCAATATCTTAAATTACTTAAATCTCATTGATAAAGCATTGGAAGGAGACACAGTGATATATTTATTTACATTATTTTAAAAAGTACTTTAATTTTGCATAAAATACGATTTTTATTGGTATTTATATCAATATTTTGGGGTCTTGGAACAAATTAATTTAATTTCTATAATTTTAAATGGGGAAAATTGTTTCGACATACAAAATTTCCAGTTATGAATCCACTGCTGAAACTGATAAAATCCATAGGTTGAGGTTTCACTAATTTGTTGATATTTTGAAATAGTTTACTGCAAAATTTACACAATTAACAGATAGTTCAAAAGCACAATAGAGCATTGCATATATTAAGATCAATCGTTTGTGTTCATTAGATTATTGTGTGAATCTGCCATTAATTCTTTCTGCATCTAATTCATCTAACAATCCCCTTTTCAAGAAAAAGCATATATGATTCCAAATTCTCCTCAAACAGCAATTTTTTTAACCGTATCTTCATAATCTTTAGCTTTGAAAGTGTCCTCTCACATTGGACTTGAGTAACTGATAGTGTACAGATGACTTTATAAAGTTCTTATTTATTTTTATTATTGAAACAGTTGTTGCTTTATTACATTTTTATTTGATATAAGGGGCCCACTTGCCATCAGGCAAGCTGACAGCTTGGTCAGTCTACCAATTGTAGCTTTTTAATATTGCATAAACTTTTGATCTTAAATATCAAGAAAACATAAAAGAAACTATCAAACATTTCTCTCTTAATGAATCTCTGGTCTATTTAATGCTGCTATTATTTTCTAGTTAGCTTATACTAAATGTTTATATAAATCAATGTTTATTTTGTCCTTTAATTTCTTGGCAGGCATTTTAATACATTAAGGTGCAACATACATTCAGTATAAATGTAAACTACGCATTATGTAACTACATTGAGTGGTAAATTTCATTTTCCTTATTGTTTTCACATAGCAGTTTAAGTTCACAAAATTAGTGATTGGGAAATTGTATTTATAAATGAATCTTCATTGTTGATGTTAATTTATCTGCTATGAAAAATATAAATGGAATTTAAATTAGTGAATAACTGAGGAGCTGAGATTATTATGATTAAAGCAATTTATGTATTTTAAATATAGTTTCTGTTGTATATATAAGATTTTTATGTTCATAACTTTCAATGTGAGTACATTATTTATTTCAAAGTTTAATAATATTTCTAAGAAATATAGTGTAGCCTTTTTTAATCAAGATAAAGAGTTATTAAAGAGTTGACATTTTAAAAAACTAGTGAAAGAGTAGAGGTTTTAGCTGAAGAGCAAGCATTTGGACAGATCATTCTCATTTTATTTTTGTATTGCTACCTTGGTTTCTTTTATATTTGTATATTTCTTGGGTTAACATTTAAAGGTAAAATTCTGTAACTTTGTTAATGCTCTCAAGAATTGAATTTACTTATCCAGTTTTATAACTAATATTTCTTTGCCATCTATTTTTGACAATGATATCAGTATGTCTGTTATATTAATTTTTAAAGTAGTGTCACTATTCTTATAGAGATGTTTTTCTTTTAACCTAAAAAGCTTGTTATTAACTTGATATCTTTTATCTTGGTCATGTTATACATGCCTGAATTTAGAAAATGTTACATTATTGTTAGAGAAATGTTAAAAGTCAAAAACTGTTTATTTTTTTATTTTATTTTTCAATGAATTTTTGGTGATTTTGAAAATTAAAGGTAGGGTTGAAAATTTAACAAATAGTTTAGAAGAAAATACTAGTTGCAAAGAATAAAAATATCTGGTCTCAGATTGAACACAATATTTTTATTTTTACTATGTTTTAAAGTTAATTTTGTTTGTCAAATTATGTGGATTGGATTTTTTCCTCATATGAGAAGTCTAAGTACTGCATGATATGAATAGTTAAGTGAGTTTATAATGAAGGATCTTTGTAGATGAAAATTTACAATTTGGTAGCATAAAATGATGTCTTGATTGTTTTGTGTAGGTGTTTTCATGGATAATGATCATGGCAACTACCATGAGCCTGGATTAAAATGTGATAAACTCTAGCTTGTTTAAAGTCTGGATAAAGTTTATCATTCAGCTAAGAATTCTGGCCTTATCTCCTTATTTTTAGTTACAATAAAAGACAAGGTTTCTTTTAAGCTCAAGCTCTTTCAGTGCAAATTATGACAGTCAACATTGTATACATTGTGTAAATTGGTACACTATAGTATTTTTTTTATAATCATAAATTGACTTTCTACTGAAGACTTGCTTCTGCTAGAAGTATTTTAGGATAGTTTATGATAAACATAACTATGAAAAAGAAATTTCTTACAAAGAAAACAAAAATTATATTTATTAGTGGACAATGTTAAAATAAAACATTGATCATAACTAATAATGGGAAAAAATTTAAAAAAAAAAAAAAAAAAAAAAAAGAAATTCCCCTGAAAACTTGTTTTAGTAGATTACTAAAATTACTATGTAATACATTAATTTTCAAATGGGCCTTATTAAAGGTTCTTTTTTATTATTTTTCTAAAAAAAACTTTCAATTCAAAGCTTCTTTCAATAATTATGATCTGATGCACTTGAATTTAGATTAATCATAGCGTATAAAAAATACTATCTTTAGCTATGCTCAGAATCACTACAGCTTTGATGTGCATTTTTTTAAAATTTTATAATGCTGTAATTATTTCCTCATATTTAAGACTTGTATTTTTATACAAATAATATTGTGAATTTTAGTTATTAGAAGAAAAGTATTATTGAATATTTTCCTAAGACAGAACTTAATTTACATTTTAACCAAAATAATAAATATATTCAATAAGTACATTTTTAAAGATGGATTTAGAAATACAATAGATCTTCTTTTGCTAAAATTGCTTTGAAAATTAAGGAGGAAAGTAGCATTTCCATTTTTGGATTTTTTTTTTAACAAGTTCTGAAAGTTTGAAATGAAACTTAAACTATGTAAACTAATGTAGATACTTTCCATCTAATTAGATTCAGTTTACACATTTTCATTTATTTTCCCCAATGTGCCTATTGTCCTTTCACAAATGTAAAAAAAAAAAAAAATTCCAGTAATAGATAATATATTTTGTGCTTTACTGTTATGTCACTTACGAGTTGATTTCATAATCTCTGGTGTAGAGTAACTGAACATGCCTTTAATATGTAATCTCCATTTGTTCTGTTCTGGATAAAAGGTCGCAGTGTCCTTAGCATAAATATATACCTTCTTTGATCATATAAACTCTTTCATTTTTCTCTTCCCTAAATGTGATTCATTAGTCAGGGTCAAAAACACAATTTTTTTCCCAGGGATTTTATTAGATGGTTGTTGAGAAGAAAGATTTTTCTTACTCTTTTCCTGAAATTATTTTCTTATACGCAGTGAAACTATCGGTTTTTATATGTCCTTTTTCTGCTACCTAAATTGATTTGTTATGTCACCTTTTCTGTTATAGATCTGAAGCTTGTATAGATAGGAATTATCAGCTAGTTACAAAAATGTGAACTGAGTCAAGAGCCCCTAAAGATAAATTTAAAAGATTTAAACATATTCTTTGCATGTAAAGTTTTCACTTCATTTACTTTTGTAAAATCATTGATTGAAGGATGTAGTTTTTAAAAAGCATTCTATAACAAACTTTTTTGTTATTTGAAAAAGAAAACATAATGTACTGATTAGCTGGAGTTTGGAATTCAAGAATTTATAATTTTTGATAAAAAATTGTACTAAAATAATTTGATTAGCAACTAAATAATATTAAATATGTTCAATACTGAAATAGGCTTGCACATCATTAGGTAGAACCCCTGTAGGTTTATGTATCTGTAGTAATTACAGATTAAATAATGTAGTGTTCAAAGTGCACATTATCAAAATGATGACTGTTTGGACAACTATAAAAATAAAATCTCCTAACCAATCAGCACAAACCAAGTAATATTTTTCAACTAATAAAAATGACTAAACCTCAGAAAATAATCATTTCTGCAGCTTATCAAAAGGTACAAATAAAAAGTTCTTGGATAGTCAGTATACATTTAGACATGACTCTATGCTACTCAATATATTTTTTTTTATTATATAAGAAAACATTTTTATCTTAACATTTTGCTTATGGATGAACTTTAAAAGATTTATCCATTAAGTTTATTAACAACAATTTTTTTTTTCTATTTCAAATGCCAGACAAACATTTCCTAAACACTTATACAACCAATAACTTTAATGCATTTATATTGTTGTATAAACTTGAATAGTAAAACCCCACTTATGAACATACACATTTTTACTGAATGTACCCACTGTGAATATATGAACTTGTGTTTAAACATGGAGTACTGAAAAGTTCTGAACAAACCCCAAATTTTTGTATATTCCACTCTTTACAGGTGTGGCAGGAAATGCAAGTGATGGAGGAAGTTTAGCTGATCATGTGTGGAAGGAAAAGGTAGTGTTTACTAGCCCCTATGGATAAAGTCATAGTAATAGAGAACACCACTTGGAGACAAAGTGATTAAAAAAATTAGTGTATATGAATTCTAAGTAGGCCTAAGTTCCTAATAAAGGAAAAAACATTCAGCCAAAGTCTTTGAAATTATATTCCCTAATTTCACTATGGTTATATATGGTCTGGTTCAATTAAAGAGGCAGACAGATAACATTAGTTTTAAGGCTCCAAGTTTCTACCATTAAATTGTTTACAGGACAGATGGTTAAGCAGATCTAATTACCTGGTGGTCAAGTATTCAATCTCTGGGTCTAGTAGTGTAAGAAGTCTGGTTTAGTAGAAGAGAGAAGTAATATCACAAGGATGAAATAATTACAAAGAATTAACTGATATCTTGATTTCCTCTAGTATGACCAGTGAGATGAAAACAATTTCTCTCTCGATTGAATAAAGAGTTTGGTTCAAAATTCCTGGAAGGTTATCATCCATGACAGATACCTGAAGATGGTTGGAGAGCACAATGGCCAAAATTGGATTATATGACCATGACAATGCTAATCTAAGTATTAAATTGTGGTTGATTCCATGATGTTTTAGTAATCAGAACCAAGACAGTCCACAACAAAATTTCATGATTTCTTTTTAAATGATTTAAATAATTATTTATGAATATCATAGAATAACAATGTGGATTTTGACTTGTCTAATACTGTATCTCTTGAAGCTAGAATAACCCAATAATCAAATTTAGCCTTAATAAATAAAAGCTGACATTTATCAAACTCTTGAAAATTATTAGAATTATAAAAACCTTCACTTATTTTTATATTCTGCTTCTCATTAAATGTATTAAAATAAACAAGAAAAACAATGCATATATTTTAATTGTTTGTTGGTAAAAAAATATTTTACATAAATTTGCAATCATGTTTATTAACTAAGCAATTATTTTTGTGATTTTTCTTTGTCTCTCTTCAAGTAAAATATTTTAAGAAATGTATTCCTTTATCCAAGAAAGTTCTATTACTGTAATTAGAAGTTATGATGCTTGACCTGTATTTTTAATATTATATATCTATACATATTTGTTGAATTATAAATGGAAAAGTACTTAAGATTTATATTCAAAAATAGAATTAGTAAATTTTTTTACTTTTTTATTAAATGTAAATATTTTATTTGAATTTTTTTCTGATAACAAGAATATGTTATAATTATGATACATGAGTTTGATTTGAACATAATAGATTAGTGATACTTTCATTTATACCTTTTACCTTTTTATAAATCATTGGGACAGTACACACACACACACACACACACACACACACACACACACAATTTCTGATCATAAAAAATTATTAGAATTTGTCATTTGATATGTTAGATTCAGTCAAATTTTAGCAAGTATATAGAGCTAAATTTTAACACATTGCAGAAATATGAGACTTGATATTAAATTTGTATTCTTGGGATTTCTATCAACATACTTGGGTGATAAGCTAGCACAAGTTGCTATAAGATTTTAAATACAGTCACTATTAATATGTATACAAATGAAACAAAAATAAAAAGCATATCATATTAACCAAAAAGAAAATCTTTAAACAATAATATATGTAAATTGAATGAGTCAAGTAAAATCACAGTTCATGTTTTCTATTGGAAATCAGTTTCATGATTTATTCATTTTGGCAAAAAGGTATAGAAGGAAGTTTGTCGTGGCAGATATTACAAATACACAATCTATTGCAATAATTTCTTTGATAAATGCTTCCATAGAAATTAGTTCCTTAAGTAAACTTATAACTTGTTGGTGACAATACAACTAATTGTAACATCAGTCTTCGTGATTGCTTTACCTAAATTATCTTTTTTTTTTTTTTTTTAAATGGATCTACTCGAAATACATGATTTAAATATGAAATAGGTAGATGGAATTTGTTAGTCTGAGAGAACAGTCAGTGTCATGTCCTGTAACTGATTTCAAACCTTTGGTACCTTGTGGCCATACCCAATAATGAGAAAGTTTAAAGGATAAAATCTGGAGCCATCAACATTGCATCCAAACAGTATTGGCTTCTATCCTTCCTTTGGTTAACATTGAAAGAGAAATGTGTTGCATGAGCAACTAATTTCCCATAAAAAATAGCCTGCCTAGGAAAGGATAATTCAGTATCATGTCATCTGTGCTTAATTGGTATAACATATGCTGTACTACCACAAGCAGCTTAATTTAAAAAAAACAAAAAACAAAAAAAAACCTCACCAAGTGCCGATCCATGGTTTCTCTAGACCACTGGTTTCCTTATATGCCTAATATGAATTGAATTTGGTCAATTGTTTGTCATATGTTTACAAAGTTCTGTCTTCATTTTCAGTGAAATTTAATTTTCATTTCTTTTGTATTTGTTATATATATAGTACCATTGAGACCTTCATAATGCAATTACGACTATGTTGGGCTGGCCATGTGACAAAGAAGAGTGATGATTGCATACCAAAGTTCTTTTCTACAGAGAAAACCATAGTGATCATAGAAATGTTGGTAAACCTTGGCTCAATTATAAGGATAAACTGAAAAGCAACCTTTCTTGCATCAACATTCCATTCAAGAACTTTGAAGAGGTAGCTATGAAGAGATCAGAGTATCGTTCTAGCTGCCATTCAGGAATAAAATGTACCATTAAGAAGTAAGCATCAGTCTACTATGTGAAACATGAAAGCAAAATAAGACGGCTAATAGTGTTCCTGCTGCACTTGGATACAATACATTCTCCTGCACTGTTTATGTTATTTTGTGCAATTCTTGAACCAGTCTCAAAAGTCGTGCGCATCATAGACATGCAGATAATTAGTTTGTGGTTGTCAGAACCTCATACATTGAACTCAACGGAAGAGTCTATTTTATATATATATATAAAATCTACTCTGTTGACTTCAAATATGGATAGTTTTATAAAAGGAACTAAGTACAATAAGTACTATTGCTTTTGTGTTAATGTGCATTGGGGTTTTGTGATCATTTATTCCAAATATACATTTCCTTATATGTTCATGTATGTGTTCTAGTTTTACAACAGGCCACAGAAACGGTTTTTTGCTAGACACATTTTCAGAATTCATTATTTTAATATTTGGCTTTTGAAATATTGATTTTTGAGAAGTGGATTTTCAGCACCCACTTGTATATTTTTTTCTTTACATTATATAAATTTGCATGTTTCATTATAAGAGCAAAAGTCTTTTAAGCTATATTCTCCATATGTACCTGGAAATTTTATGTGTGTCAGTGTGTAGAGCTTACTAAATGTCTTAAAGAGTGTTGACAGTTAAAAACAAAATGAAGGCTTGTACCAAAAGAATCTTTTAAACTCCTAACAGGAAAAAGAAATGGTTGTGGAATAGTAACATAACATTCTTGAGAATTTTATTAAGAGTTTATGTAGATGAGGATAGCAGCTGCAAATTTATACAAGTATTGTATTTTTTTTTTTTTTTTTTAATATATTTCATTGAAATTGATGTTTAGAGTGTCTCAATAGTAATAGTTAGCAAAATAGTTTTGAAAACCATTATAATTATTTAAGTTCTATTTTCATTGACTGCCTGTAACTTGTAATCCTGTACTATATGAACCTAAAGTTAGTTAATAAATATTGGTACACATTCATACAGCCTCTTTCAGAAAAGTTCCTTTTTGTTTTGTTTTTTTACCATGGCGATATGAAATTTATAATGTGATTTAAAAATGTCAGATAATGAAAAATAAGTGCAGGCCCAGCTTTTTATGAACAAACTCAACTGATGAAAAGTATTCGATGATTTGATTCTGGGGGATAGTTGTGTAGATGATGAAAAAATATATTGAGCAAGGCAAAATTTTCAGATTACAACTTTTCTCTTTTTTTTGTCTTCTTGTACATTTTTCACGTTTAGTATGAATTGTCTTTGTACTAAGTACATGAAACATTTGAAATGGGTTCATTCATTCCATCTTGTAGTTCACTTTATTGGTTAAGAATTATTTTTGTATGAAAATTCCAAAATTAAAAAAAAAAAACAAAGTACTTTCGTTTAAGCTTTACTCATTACAGATTTAAATATTTGCGCATCATCATTACAAATTATTCATCCTTGAAATTCCACAGCAACGGAAATCGGTTTGTCACCCAGTAACCCTGCCTACCAAAGGGATAAGAAATAGAGAGAAACAAATAGAGAGGTGCAGATATTTTCTCTTATTATGTACGTGCTCTCTATCTTTTTCCTCTCTTCATACATGAACGTTGAGATGATAAATCTCATTCTTCATAAGAAAAAAAAAAAAAAAAAAACGTTATTAAGGCTTACTCTGTCTTTCTTTTTAAAGCTGTTGTCCCCCATTTTATGTGACCTCAAAGAGGTGTCTCTTCCACAAACAACCAGTTGTTGGTAGGTCATCAGTCTAACTACTTTAGTGAAACCGGTAAGCTGGTGGGTTGGTTGGTGGTGTTGCTGGTTGGATGGTATGTGAAGAATGTGTTGAAGTTTGTTAATTCAGTAGTAACAGGTAGAACCTACCTACCTACTTACACGTTGATATCGACTTAACCCGCTCTTCACCTTTTCACTACCCCAGTTTAGGTAGCAGCAATAGCAACAAAGCCTGAACGCGCGGACAGAGTAAGCCCCGAGCCAAGAACCAATGATGGAATTACAACACTAACTCTCCCTCCATCTCCTTTTTTTTTTTCTCTCTCTTCCTTTTCATTTTTTTTCCGTCCACGGTTCATTCATTCATTACAATAATTACTTGATTCGGATTTGTTCAAAGTTACTACCTTTTCATTTTATTTATCTATTTATTTTATTATTGTTGCTGACATTTTCAACACGAACTGGGCGTGCTAAACCTGATTGTGATTTCATTGGATTTTGATCAGCTTGAATAAGGCTTCTTCTTCACTCGGTGTGTTTTATTTTTATTTTGTGTATTATTAGCTTTTGTTTACAATCTCAAACTCCTCTTCATCACTTCACCTTGTGACAAATTTTCATTACCCCACCCCCTTTTAAATTATTTTTATTTGTACACCCTTTCCTTAGTACATCCATTTTCTTTTTTCAACTGGAAACTAAAATTATTTAAATAAACTTTTTTATTCTTATTTTTCAAAAATTAATCAATGTCTTTTTCAAAGCACGAAATTGTAAATAAATTTGTTACTTCGTATAAGTTTTTCTTCAGTTTTCTTGTTACACCCTAATTTCGATAATTTCTGACAAACTTTTTAGTTTTAAACTACACAAATTTGTTTGTATTTAAATATCCCTTATTAACTCAAACAAAAGTTTAATTTCTTTCTTTTTAGAGAAGTGACCAGTTTTATGATCATTCAATCCTTTTGCTATTTTAGTTTATTTTCAAATTGTGTTATTAAAAAAGAAAAATGTTTTATAATTTCCTTAAAAACTCAGAATTTGGGTTTGGCCTAGTACTGGAGTGATTCGATTATTTTATTTTTTTTTTAACGAAATGTTATAGACATGTGTACTAATGAGTAATGCAAATATAGATTTTTTTTACTCTTAAAAAGTTACGTAGAATTTAGTTGGGACATTTTTGCTTACTGTTTAGTAAGGAATGATTTTGGGGGATCTTATATCTTCATGCACAATTGCAATTAGTAACTAATGTTTTGATTTAATGGCAGTACTCATGAAGTTACACCCATTAATGTTTTCCTGAAATACTTCAATGTAAAAAAATTGTTATTTTGCATGCTTCCTCCTTTTTATACACTTGTCCATCTGATATAAATAACTCATTTTTATTTCAGTATCTCAGACTAATTTGTTTTTTATTTTTTCTAACAAGGTTTTAATAATGAAGACTACAAATAATTTCCAAGTTCATTTACTTTTTCACAATTGCATGTGTTCCTTTTCAAAACATTTAAAATTGTGTACATGTATACTGACAGTATAGTCCATCCTATATTATGGGACATTATTAAAAAAAAACAAACTATATTCTATTGGATTACCAATTTATTTTTGTTTAGTTTGTCATGTAAAGGTTTTAAATTAATTACTTTTAAGATCATCTTTATTGAACAACATTGTGTTTTTATCTTCTGCCATCTTTCAAGCAATTTCATAATTCCATTCTCTTAGAACGTTTTGTCTTTTCCTCAACAAAGAACTATTCTAGCTACATTTTGCAAGAGAATTCTTTTTCATTAACAGAGTTCTGTAAAAAAAAAATAGAATGAATAGTAATCCAGAATTATATCTGCTGTATATGGTAGATGACTTTCTAACCAACCTGTAACAATTTTTTTCACCAAAGAAATGTTGAGTATTATCCTGATGAATATTAATGTTTTTTTCGGTGATAACAGCCTTCAATTGGTCTATATACGGTACTTATTTGAATAAATCATTTGGTTCTTTGGAGTACTCTTCCAATCCTACTAATTATCATCTTTATATAAAGGTTGACCTTTGATACAGTTAGTGTTGGTTCATTTCACTTGTTCTACAATTTCTTGTATTTTATATTGATGTGTAAAGTATCTGCTTTTATTGTCTATCATAAATCGAAACATTTTCATGTTTAAGTAGTGAATCCATGATTGAGTGAGACTAAGAGGTTTTTTTTTTCTCACATGTCGAAGCTACCTAAAGTAACATAACTGACAAATCATTTTCAACATTTGATCTTGATACTTTGAATATGTTGGATATTTTTCATATTACATAATTTTGATTATTCTAATATCTTGATTTGATCTTTTTCAACCTCTGCTGTTTACCTGACCCTTAAGTATTGTTCTGTTGAAAAATATCCAGCATCAAACTTCATAACTCACTCTGGATAAATTTGATCATTCACAATACTTTCTCTTTAAACTACACAAATGTTGTTTTTTTTTTTTTTTTTTTTTTAATTGAGCTGTCAAAATATAATTAAAAACAATGTTTCTGAATTAAATTGGTTAAAGCCAACCACTCCTCTTGCCATCTTACAAAAATGTAGAGCTAATTTTGTAGCTAATCTAATAAAGAATATAATTATGAACTTGAAATTTTAGTTGGTGCTCAAAATGTATTGATTAAAGATTTCAGTTAACATTTTTTCATAATGATTTTTTACAGAGAAAAACTGGAGTTTCATTGTCTATCTATATTTCTGAGATGAGGTATTATGTACATTATTTACATTATTCGGACTATTGTCCTCATCTTTTTCGCCATAATTATCACAACGTTCCGGCCCACTTCATTTTTGTAAACTTGAATAAGCTTTAAATTATAATTACAAGTAACAGTTTTATGTATTTGTAAAGGATTTTAAATGCTTCTTAAAATTAAATCATTACAAATTTTAATGGTTTAAATAGTTGATTAATTATTACTAAGATTTTCAATTGGGATCATATGATGCACTTGTGCTTTTTTTGTAAATGATATTTGAACATTTAATTAGAACATTGTAACTAAATTTAGAATGCCAAATTGATTTGCTATATTTTTTTCTTTAAATTGTAAATAAAATTAGTCTTTCAATTAAATTGGACTATAGAAACTATGTAGCATTAAAATCAAATGGGTTATATAACATTTAAATATTGTAAATGGCAGATTTTGTATACATATGTGTACAAAAAAAATATTCATGGATAACATTTTTTTCAAATTGTAAATTAGTAATATTTTTGTAAGGTGTTTATCATCTAGAGTATGAGTGACTGCAAAACAGTTGAAATTAATCAAGCAGCTTGATAGTTGTATTGGTTACTTGTTAGATCTCTCTCTCTCTCTCTTTTAAATATCAGAAAAGAGCTGATGAGAAAACAAGTTTTGTTTAAACATTGTCTTGTCCTTTAAGAAAGTACAATAGTTGTTAATTCAGTTTTAATCCAGGAAAGAGAAACAGTTGTATAAATATACAACAAATCTGTTAAATTTAATTTCTTGCATTATATCATTTTGTATTTACAAAGGTTTCATATTTGGGGATCATATGATTGCAGTGTAATTGAAAATGTGCTAATTGTGAAAGCTTTTGACAGATTAATTCTAAAATAAATGGTTTCTTGCTAGTTTTTATTTCGTGTATATTTGTTAAAACAATATTTTAAATGTTGTTCTTTGAGGATGTCAGTTTATCCTTTGTAAGTTGCTCTAGCAATAAATATTAACAACACTTGTATTTGATAGCTAATATATTTAATTTTAGTTGTCTGTCAATTGACTTCAGTTCATTATCCACATGCTTACATCTCATAGTGAAATTGGTTTTGACAAAAGTATATCATTATGTTCTGTTTTGAATTAGGTGTGTACAAAATGACCTTACAGCTTGGCCTTCATTCCTATGCTTTATCCCTCCTCTATACATGCAAGTATTATCATAATCTATTTAGACATTGTCTGATTTTTTTTTTTTAAGGTTAACAGAATATTTTGTTATTCTTGCAATTGTGTTGATATTTTGTACTTTTCAAGCATTAGTCATTTATTCATATTTGTATAAATATTCAGCAAAGTCCATATTGATCTGTGTTAATTCAATGTGACTGCATTGGCCATACAGTTTGGAATGTTTTCAGTTTTAAAGCTATTTAGATAATGATCCTTGTCCCAGATAAAATGGGAAAACCAACATAGGGATTAATATTAAATAGTGTCATTAACCTTAACTTTGTAGTGAAGGTTTTTGCATTTGTTTTTGTTTAAATGTTATAAATCTGAATTTTACTAAGTCTGTTACTTAAAACAACTTTTACTTAATGCAACTTAAAAATTTGTAAGTTCACTAAATATCATGTTTGAACTGATTATGAGATTTTATTTCCTCAAATTCAGGAGGAAGTTTTTCACATTTTGTGAATACTGGTCTCTTTCTGCATTTCATGTGAAGTAAAGGAGTGGTGGGAGTCAGGAAATTTTTTTAAGCATATTTTGTATCCACTTCCCTTTTTTTCTACATAATTTTTAGTCTTTTTTTTTTTTTTTTTTTTTTTTTTTAGTCTTAAGTTTTTAGTCTTTTTTATGTTGGTCTAATTTTAGTATCTTGTTTATTTGTGATGTAAGGTGAGCAAAGTTATGGAACATGGAATATACAGTGCAACAATTTGAGAATGTGCTAGATGTGAAAGTCGAGAGAGAAAGAGCATGATTGGTTGGGAGACTTTATCAAAAAACAAGTATTTTGTGATGACTTTGTTAGCCCATTTTTGCTAAGTGTATCCAGTAGTCAAATTGGTAAAAATGTGACTCAATAGCTTTTAATAATTTATATAATACTTACTTTTGATGATCAGTAATGTTCCTTACATTAAAAAGTAAATTTAACTAGAGAGTGTATTTGTATGCATTATAGATACACACATTTTTTAATACTGAAATATATTTGCAATTGTTGTGCTTCTAACGAAGTCTTTATGAAGTCCCAGGTATCAGATGTGGCTTCATTGACCATGTCAGTTTTAACCATATGAGTATGCACAAACTTTCTGTACATAATTTTGTTGATTTTGATCAATGAAAAAAGACCTTTTTAATTTAATTTTTTGTTGATACATAAAGTAGCAAAAAATGTGCACATGTATTATAGGAGTGGTGAACTAAAATCACTTGATTTTTGGACAAAATTTGATATAATTTGCAAATGTGCTCCAGTTTGTTTCTTTTATTCAATCTTGCTGATTTATGTTATATTGATATGTAAGCATGTATTATAATTTGAAGATTTACCTTATTTCTCTTAAAAGAATTAGTAAACAAATCTTCACTTATATGCCTGTATATAATGCAAATCATCAAAAGAATGTGTTCTCATCTAATTTTCAGTCCTTTGGCATAAAACACATTCCTTTTGACTGTAAAGGTTGATAGCTTGTTTATCAAACCATGACTGCTGTCATTGTCCAATGTACTTCTTGTTTTTGTGAAGATGTAGTTCACTCCAAATGAATTATCTTAAGTGTAACAATATTGGCATGAATAAGATTAAACCACTTCCTAAGGATTCTTTGCATTCTTACACACCTTACATTCCACAATCATTTTCTTTTATATGTACATAATAATTTTCTTTGTATCTAGTGTGATACATTTGGAAATGTAATTTCTATGTTGGTTCTTGGATGTTCTGTTCTCAATTTTGACTCTTTCCTGTAGAAATTTAGTTTGTCTTGTTTATGAAACTGAAATCTGATATTACATCATGAATAAATTTAAGCTTTTTTTTTTTATTTTGTCTAACATTAAATATGTCATTTACAAGGGACTACTAAAATTTACTTGAAATTTCATTCTTTATATTAGATGATGCCAATATAGTCTGACTGTATAATTGTGTGCATGAATTAATGTAATATTTAAATATCAGATGATATGCAGGGCAGATTTTATTTGAATAATTTTAACTTTTTTCATATTTTTTTTTATTGCTTTCTGTTGTGTCATTTTAAACTTACCCATTGTAGACTTCTTTTTTTTAATTATCTAGAAATAAAACTTTTTGTATACTTGAGCATTTACTATATAATATTGTTTCTAGAAACAATGCAGCTACATTTTTTGAGTTGGGTGTGGGGCCTACACTGGTGACAGTTCTAAACATTTTTTGTTTTACTTGTTCATTCATTATCATTGTACTGAACTGCACAAGAATCTCTTAGAAATTATTTTAATTGTTCTAATATCAATATTGTAAACAAAAGCATTTTAAATACCAAACCATTTACAAGGAGGTGCTGAAAAGTTTTAGTCCAATCCACTTCATAAAATCTGAGCAAATATCAGATTTTATGTTTTTTAAATGTAGAAAACTGTTCAGCTCCACCATGTGATCATTAACTGGATGTGTAGTTTTATATATGAAAGGGTGGGGATAATTTGAGTAAGGAGACAAAGATAATGCTTGATTTCTGAATTTGGCTCACAAGTATTTGTACATTTGTTTTATTTTTGGCTTTTTCTAAATGATGCTGGTGAGCAAGTAGTGTCGGTAAGTTAATTATGTATATGTGCTAATTGATTTTATGGAAAGCAAACTGAGCTCAAACATTTTTCTAATTTTATTGCTTGATTTTTTTTTTTTTAATTTTTTTTTTTTTAATTTTTATTTTATTTAATTTTTATTTTATTTAAGTAATAATCTGTCATTTAAAAAATAGAATATCAGCTGCTGTTTTTTTTTTGTTCTTTTAAATATAACTCCCTTTCTTGAGACAGTGATTATTTTACTACTGTTCATAAGTTGTCAGTTGCATATTATAGCAAAAGTATATTTGAAAAATTGATGCACTTCCCCTCTTCGGCAAAATCTTCGAAGCTCTAATCAATACCGGGGTGGTTAACCACCTCACATCCAATAATCTGCTCTCAGACAAGCAATATGGTTTCGCTTTTGCCAGATCTACAGCCGATGTGCTCACAGCCATCACGGAAACAGTCTACCGAACTCTCCAAAATAACGGGAAGCCCGAGCCGTGGCACTAGATATCTCAAAGCATTTGATAGGGTTTGGCACGCCGGCCTTCTCCGCAAGATCAGGGTTATGGCATTACGGGTCAATTATATAACGTAATCATTCCTGTCAAACCGTGAATTGAAGGTCGTTCAACGGATTCTCCTCCAGTTCCTACCCCACGAACGCAGGAGTTCCTCAAGGCTCCATCCTAGGCCCCACTCTATTCCTTATCTATATAAATGACCTTCCTGACGCCGTAACTTCTCAAGTCGGCATCTACGTGGATGACACCACAATTTATTCCTGCCTCAAAAACAAATCCAGTCTCGCTGACAAAACTCACCTTGCCGTGCGCCTCGAAAAGGACCTCCAATCGATTGTGAACTGGGGCATGATTTGGCTGGTCCTTCTGCGCTTCGAAGACTAAACTGCTCTCTATTAATCACCACAGAGCCTTCCCTTCCCTCCATTATAATGTCTGACGCTCAACTTCCGAGAGCAACTCTCTGCGGCTTCTCGGTCTCACGTTGACTGCTGACCTGAGATGGAATAAATACATCGAGTCAATTGCCTCGTCCACTGCGAGGAAAGTTGGCTCCCTGAGCCGTGCTAGGAAGTTTTTCTCCCTGAGTCGATCCTCCAGATATACAAATCCACAATTAAGCCCTTGCATGGAGTATTGCTGCCATATATGGTCTGGCACCCCTTCTGTTTGCCTCGGGGTTCTTGATAGGCTCCAGAAGCGGATATGTAATATGGTTGGCCCTACCCTGGCGTCTCGTCTACAGTCACTTTCTCACAGGCGCACCGTCGCCTCCCTCTGTCTGTTCTACAAATACTTTCATGGAAATTGCTCCGAGGAACTGCATTAGCTGGTTCCCAAACTTCATGAGTTCAAGCGCCCTCTGAGGCTGGCATCCCGCTCTCACCCCTTCACTGTCGAGAAACTCATAAATGTAGCCGTCTCTTCTACTCTAATAGCTTCATGTCTCGCACCCTCTCGCCTGTGGAACTCTCTTCCCTTCTCCTGTTTCCCTGAGAGTTATAATCTCCAGCTATTCAAGTGTAATGTCAATCGACATCTCCAGTTGCCTTAATCTATCTACTACCCTCATCCTTTCTTCTATCACTCCTATCTGATCTTCCTATTTTCTGTAACCCCTTGCGTCCTAGTGGCTCCCCGCCTTGCTTGGGGTGAAATGCTTAAAAAAAAAAAAAAAACTTAGGATGTTTGTATATTTTTGAAAATTTGCAACTTTTTGCTGGCATAAATATTGATTAGAACTGATAGCATGTCCAATCATTATAGCTAATAACTTGACTTTGATCAGTGTCCCATAGTAGTTAGTTCCCTATTTTTAATGACATGTATTTCTGAACTAGTAAAACTAGTAACCAAGTAATGTGGCATTCCCCAAATGTTTGAAATAACTTTGCTTTAAATATTATTTTTATGATTTGTTCAAGTATCTATCATTTGAAAGTCAAATATTTACTTTATTTTATATTTTTGACATGCAGTATTTTTGTACAATGTCTCTTTAGGTATAGCTTGATGCTATTTGCAGCTTATTTTTTTCCTCATTTATGATAACCTTTTGCTGGAAAGAAAAATGAATTCCAAGTGATACTTCAAAAAATATCTGGCCTCTTAATTCTATTCATTTTATTTTTTTTGTTTTTGCTTCTTTTTTTTTATTCTATAAGGGAGATATTTTGAAGGTTTAAAAAAATTATTTCTAACGCTTGTGATTATACCAAAATATTTTATATATATATATATATATATATAAAATATTTTGGTATAATCACAAGATAAATATTTGACAGGATCTTGCACAGAATGAACAATTTTGTGTGAAAAATGCAAATGAGTTTGCAGATGTGATACTGCTACCATAAGATTTTGAAGTACCACAATAATAACCATCTCTCAGACCAGATTAGAAGCAGAACAGGACTGTGTGCACCAAATATGTTCAAACTGAAGGTTATAGAGAATTGAGAGACTAGGCTCCTCAGGATTGTTAAAATAGATTTTTTCACACACACATATATATATATATATATATATATATATATATATATATATATATATATATATATATATATATGTGTGTGTGTGTGAAAATATATAATAATTATTTTCTATTTTAAAATATGGTTCCATTGCTACACAGGAATTACCATGTTTCAAAACAGAAACTAAAATTTTAAATTTAATCATAAAATTAAATGTAAAATCTATAGCTTCTTTCCATTCTCAAGCAATTTTTGGAATAACCTATTAAAAAATTTACTTAATTTATAAGCACAGACCATCTTAATATTTTAAGTTGTTACAGTTACGGAAAATTCAATTATTTTCATGTGGGGTGGTTGAGTTTTAATTTCCCTAGACAACTTATGCGTCAAATATAGGTTACTTTCAAAATTATGTTAAGGTGGGTTAGGGGTGCCTGCTCACAAACAATGACATCCATTTTTTGCGTGTTGTCTGGGTTTTTCAATAATAAAAATTTTTGGCATTTTTATTTATCTGCTTAATTTATAATTTTATACACAAAGATTTCTTGAAGGGGTCATCTGAATATGAGTAAGTTGTATTTTTAAAATTTAAAATCTATTCCTACAAATTTGAAGTACTGTTCCTACTTCTAATAACTAATAGGTTATATGTTAATTTTTACAAATAAATATATTAGAATTATATTCATATTTAAAAAAATATTATTAATCAAAGATCAAGTATAAATATGTATGTTTTATCTTTCATCCCTTTTTCAAAATTAATCATTATTTAAGGAAAATATTTGACAGTGTCTGCAAAAAATAGCTATTTCATTTCTTTGATTAAGTAAATTTTTCTTTTTCAGAAACTTAATAATGTATAATTTTTCATGTATGCACAAAGGATATGGGTCATTTGTGGCCTACAAGCTCTAGCTCACCTTATTAATTTCCATTTTAGTGTTAGTGTTTTATTGGTTTCTTTTAAGTGCCAGAAATATTTAGATATGGACGTTTGATTTCTGTATTTATTATTTTTAAAGGACATTTGATGTTCGTTCCAACATCTTTTGAATTCATGCTTTGTGCATCCAATGTAGATTTTAACTATGTCTGGATCTTCAATAGATTAAATATTGCATTGATAAATGAATGATTCTATTCAACATTTATTATTAATTTTTTTAAACCTTCAAAATATTGGAAGCAGTTTTGTGGATTTCTACAGTTACATAATTTTTCCTTATCTTCATTTTTATTTTATTTTAGGATTTATATTTTTTTTATTTTTGTCTGTTACTCAAGATATTAGCATTATGTTTCTTAATCATTTCTAAGTTTTCAGTACAACTGTAATTTAATTTTAGGGTATTTTTATTAAAAATTGTACTGAGTTTACTGTCTCTAGGAAAATGTTTATTGATTAATGCAAGGAATTTTTGTCCTAATGTATTTTTTACCATTTGGTTGTATGGGTATGTATACCAAATGATTTTTCTATTTCTGTTTGATTGAGAACATTTCAGTATCTTTATATATTATGAATTTAGTAATCGAAATAAATAATATTTTGAGTTGATTGTAATTTGTATTCATAATTAAAAACACAAAAACAACACTATATTTCCAATAAAACTTCCATTTAACTGCAGTATTTTCTCAAGATTTTCTTTAACAATTTTATTTCCAATAAACTTTTCATGATATAAACATTGTACTTGGGTAGTAGACAAGAAGTAAAGTGTATTTGGTTTCATGAACTTGTTGAAAAGGAAAATTTGATTTTAAAGCATTAACATTATCCAATAAAATTTGTAATTTTGTAAATTTTCTTTGTTTATTACTGCTATTCTTTTAGATAATGTCTATAGGTGTAATTGTTAAAGTGTTGTAGACCCTTTTCTGAGTACAGTTTATTTTTATCTTTTCTTCGTTGTACTATTTTTGTTTGTTCCACTTGTTTGTCAAGTTTATTACTATTAGAATCAACTTATGTTGAACTATAATATGTAGAACTATAATGGTTACCTATCTTAAAATATCTTAAAAATTTGGTTTTTTTTTTTTTTTTATTCTCTGTGTTTAAGACAAAACTAATGTTTTTTTCTCCTGTTTTTTTTTTTTTTTTTTTTTCAGGTGTAAATAGGTGCTCTATCTAACCATGTCTGTCATGGACGAATACAATCAGTCAAGTGAGAGCTTCTGGGAGATTGGGAAATACAACCGTACAGTGAAACGAATAGAAAATGGTAGCAAACTCTGTGACAGTTTAAGACAGTTAATTGAGACAAGGAGTGATATTGAGAAATCTTATGCCAAACAATTGTCTCAATGGTCTCGAAAATGGAACGAATTCTTGGATAAAGGTTTGTAGTAAACTTTTCCCTTTTTAAAATCTGATTTATGAATGAATGAAATTCACAGTATAGGCTGCTTAAATATATGTAGTAATTGGACTTTGGAAACTTGAATAAAACAGCCATAACTTGAATTTTTTAATGACATTTAAATCAGAAGCTTTAAGAAGCAGATATACTATAAACTGAAATAAATCTATTATTACTAATTTCTAGAAATATTTAGATTTGCAAAATCCTTTCTAAATTGTAAACAAAAGCTTTTGCTTTTAAGTTTTAATTCATAAATCTTTAATTACATTAGTTTTATGAGCTAGTAGTTAAGTGACAATACATACTAAAAGACAAGGAACTAGAACAAATCTTAATTATATAACATCTTATTTTAATACATTAAGTACAGATACTTAATGTATTAAAATAAGATTTGATATAACTATATAGTCATTGCAGCAATATTGTCTATAGATGCTGAAAGAATGCAGCTATTGATAGTAATGGTAAGATCTCCCTTAAAAGGAATAATAGAAAAAGCTATGCTATTCTAAAGAATTTAAACATACAATTACAGACTGAAATAGTAATTAAATATTAATTTTTCTGCTTTTATATCGAAATATGACATGGAAACACAGTGTCAAAAATAGTACTACTACTATGTTGGTTACTTAATAAACAATATTGATATTTTTCTCATCTTTTTCACTTTTTATATTTTACAAACTTCTGAAGACTAAAAAAAGTTCTAAAAATATTTTCTTTGGCAGAGCAAATTATTCTTTGTGATTTTTGTTTTTTGATTAGCCTTTTAGTTATTTTGTATAATTATATCTTAAAACTTTCACAAAACCATAACCTACAAGATATGATTTTTCTTTCATATATTATTTCTCAAAAGTGTAGTTGTTCAGGTTTTTAATGATTTTTGGTAATGCAATAATCTTTTTCTATACATTAACACTAAAAAAATCCTTATTTTTTATATAACCTCTTAAATGTAAAATAACTTTTGTGTAAAATAACTAATAAATATTTATAATCATTTAACTGATAGCCCTATTTCAACTCCATTTTAATTAAGTTGAAATTTTGTTAAGAATTTAATCATTGTAGTTTATAATTTTGTTCAGATTTTAAATGAATAATTATTATGCTTGGACACATTTTATAATCATTAAATATATAAACAAAGATGATTTAAAAAAAAAAAAAAAAAAAATTATCAAAAATTAATCCTTATGTGCTTAAAAAATTTCCAGTAAATCATTTTGTAATTGTATTTTAGCTACAATTGAATCCTCTTTGCCAATTTAGAGATTCTCAATGATGTCAGTCTGAGTTTTGATTTACTGGAATTTTCATTTAAGTAAATATAAGTGTTTGTAAATTGTGTCTAAATGTCAATCAATTACAGTTAAAGGAGTGAGCTTTCCTTGTCAACATTGAAAAAGGAATTTACATATTTAAGTTATTTAAGTGCTGTTGATTATTGTTCTTTGATTTTTCATTAAATAGGATTCAGCAGTTCAATGTTAACTTGACTAGCAACCGGCTCTTTCCTACTTTATTCAGATGCTGAGATTATCTGTTGGTGCTCAGTTTGATTTCTGGTGTTGTTTCCAGAATTGATCTTACCTGAACTCGATTTGTAATGACATCTTGACATCAGTGGTTTTTATTTGTAATGAAAATTTTTTATTAAATTTACCATTATTTAATTCTTATATCTAGAGATAAAGATATATATGTTTTTTTCCTCCTGTGACTACAAATCTAATATAGATTTGAACTCTAAGGTATTACAGATTAATATTGTATTGTAGTGACTAGCTTTATTTTATTCTATTATTCAATAAAGTATGATTGTTAGATGACTTTAAGTATTTTGACTGTAGATATTGTTACATGATCAACTCTTGTTTGGAGGATTGATTTATGTGTCATATAAATACCAGTAATTGATATTTTACTTGTTTAAATGATGATGATTTCTCAATATTGAGTATAATGACAAGTTAATGAAGAAACTTATTTTAGTTAAAAAGCTTGTTTACTCAGCAGATAAGAATAAATTGCATTATTCGTGTATAGCTTTTATGATCTAATCACATTAGAATTGTTGCTTTGCTAAAATCGATAAATATATAAAGGAAAAATATCAAAATGGTTTCAAAATTTTAAAAAATTTGAAAAAATGTTGATAAAATCAATATATTGAAATGATTATCTGTTTATATATAATATTCTCAAGTGATGAGTGGACAGCATTTTATTAAACTTTATCTTGTAAAGAATTTTCAATTTGGGCTTTGACAAGCTTTTAAAAGAAGAAAAAAATTAGAATTTATACCATGTAATTATAATAGCAGATATTAGTTATTTTGGGGAATACTAAACTGTAGTTATATCTATTCTTATAGGTCCTGATGGAATGTGTAAGTATTTTATTTGCACAGTGCTAACCTAAGTGTTTCCTTTCACTTGTCATTGTTATCAAGTGATGTCTACTGTATATTCCCCAGTCCTTGTATCCACAGTACAACTTCCTTTTCCAATTTACATGCATTGATCAGTACACTACACATTCTTAACATTTATAGTAGGCAGAACTCAGCACATTTTGATTGTGAATATGAGACGCACAAAAAAATGTATTTTATTTGTCTTTGTATGTCTTTCAATTTTGAAATAATCTCTGTAATACTGTACTTTTTATGCCATATAATAGTAAGAAATTCACAATATAGTGTTTTTTTTTCTTTTTATAGCAAGTTCAATTTTTAATATTATTTAACTCTTTAAAATTAAATGCCCAATCTTGTACATTTATCTGTGTTAAAACCTTGTTAAGTCCTCAGTGATCATATTAAACACTTAGATTGTTTTTATTCTATTGACACTAATCTATCAGTAATACATTGAATTTTGTGATTTATTAATCACAAAATTCAATGTATTACCGATAGATTTTTATTATAAATCAATATATTTCACACTATATTGATTTATAATAGATTTGGATAAAGTAATTTGAAATAATGATAAAATCTTTGTTAGTGTGAGTTTAAAGCATGTGAGCATAGAAATGATGAGGTGGTTTGTGTATAATTTAAGAGATGATTGGATAAGAATGAATGTTCTTATAAAGTTTCTAGAAGTGTGAAAGAATTTTAAAATAATATTGCAGTCCCAAATTTTTAGTTTATATGCAAAACACAAATGTGTGGCTGCTTGTTCGGTATGTCCAAATTTGAAAACCTGAATTATGCAGATATTTTTTGAATACATATTAAAACTTTAATTAGCAGAAACTGGATAATAATGCAAAATTGATTAATTAGAAAAATTAGTTCAATATATAAAATGTTAAAGAGAATAAATACTAAACTTTTTTTAATTCATAAATATTCATTATTTGTAACCTTTATTTATAGAATTGTTCTAAAAATTATACCATCGATTTTATTATAGTGATAGCAGTCAAGGTTAAACACTAACAATCCATAATTGTTTTGCCTTGTTACAGATAGCAGTCTAGCAATTTGGCTTCTGAAATGAAAAAGTTTAAAAAAATTGAATTCCTACATGTGGAAAAATTGCTTTCATCAACATTACTTAGATATTTATGGAGTAGATGTGAGCATAGTAAAGCAGTGAATAATGTGTTTCAGCAATGATGACAATAATATGTGTAAGAAGGCATATTCCTGGCAGTTTTGCATAGCTAAAATCATCAAAAATTGATCAACGCCTATAATGGAAAAAATAACAAATATGATAAGTCTTTGAATCTTTTACATTTTAATATAATGACCCTTCTCAATAACAGCCAGTAATCTATTATCCATTGATTTTGTTAATTTTTTTTTCTTCAGCAGGTTCAATTTCTGACATAGTAGTTTTAATTACTTCCCATAACTGTTATATTATTTGCCACCTTCATATAATTTCATTTTCACAATTGACCATAGATTTTTGATTGGGTTCACATTAGGACTTGATGGTGGCCATTCCATTATCTTCTCTCTGTAAATCTGTAATACTCAAAGAATTCATGGGTAAGCTTAGATACATGAGAAGGAGCATTGTCATGCAAATACATATTTCACTTTGAAACTGTGAGACTGGGACTTATACCATGCAAAGAAAGTTTTGTTTGTAAAATTGCAATAGTTAGCAATGTTCAGTTTAACTCCTTCATCAACTTTGAATGGTCCAATAATGGTTTGGTTGACAATTCTAGTCAATATCATAACACTGTTGTTTCCTTGTTGCCTTCTTTTAGCCACAGGTACATCGGAATTGGATAAAATATATCCTTTGGCCCATCCATCAGATTTGTCTGTGAATATTACTTTAGAAAAGTCAATTTTCATGGCCCAATTGTGACACTTTGAAATATTTGTTTTAGTGAGAGAAGGTTGGCTAGGAGATTTTTTACAGATCTCAATTCACAAAGTATTCTACACGTTTTGGTCTTCTTGACTCCCTCAATTCCAGCCATTTCAAAGCCCAAAGTGGTTGTTTCACTATAATTCGCCTTAGTTTATGTTCATCTCAAGGAAACAAGTTCTTAAAGCCTTTTCTTTTGCTTTGAGTTCTCAATTTACTTATATTTTTAAAAGACTTCTTTATCATTTGATGATCTCTGCAAAGCTCCTTTGATATCTCCAATATGAACATTCCCTCACTTAATAACTTTATTATTTTCTGTTTTTCAGCAGTTGTTAGATCCTTCCCTTTACCCATGTTTCAACATATATTATGAACAAAAAGAAAAAAAAATAGTTTTTATTTGATTTCAGAGGTCTTAACCTAATATTAGTTTAATCTGCATATTCAGTCAGTCCATTTTTGTAAATGTCAAATATCTCAAAAAGTAACCATTAAAAATACCAGGAAATTTAGTTAAATATTTTACTAGGGGTGGAAATGGATGAGTTTAAATTGGGTAATTATTGGTTCAGTATTTTTGAGTTATTCAGGTTTATTTGATTTGCATTCTTACAAGTTATAACTATAAAAATGATTATTTTTACTAATATAGTTTTGCTTATCTGTTATACCTATAAAACTGTCAGTAAAATGATTTGTACTAATTTGATAACATAATAATTCTACTAAAATCAAATAAACCAAGAATATTCAAGAAGCAGTGTAAATCTAAAAAATAAAAATTTTTAAAATGTCTTTTTTCTTTTTTTTTTTTTTTTTTTCATTTTTTTAAAAATGTATATAATGTAAACTATATTTTAAAATTAAATCTTTTTTTTGTACTGACTTAATAATAAATGACAAGTCAAGCAATACCAGGAAACTTTGCTATCAGTAAATATGTTGATGGTCTACTATTAATAAGTACAGAATCACATGTAAAGGAACTGCATGAAGATAGCAAGAAAAAATCTTTTCTTTGTTTGAAACATTATGAATATGTTTTATTCATATTTTTTTTTTATTTTAATGAGTTGGCAATTATTATACCCAAATATGAACTAGTGAAGTTGATATATATTTTCTATAGGTTTACTGTAAAATTTAGTATATCTTGAAATAAGCTGGTTTTTTTTTTTTGCATGCACTGTTTTTTTGTTGTTGGACATTTTGTCTCAAAGAAAAGAGCTTGCAAACAACTGGCTTATAAATTCTTATTTACTTGATTTATAGTGAAAGTAGCTATATTTCTCCCCTTTTCATCTTCACTGCTTATCAATAATCAAGACTTGGCAATTTTTTCTGTTATTGTATATACGTATGATACATTAAATTTGAATGTTTTTCTTATAAATTTTATTGTCATTGTAAATGTTGATTATGAACGTTTTTCAGGTGAGCTTAATATAAGTGATTTTTTTTTTTTTTTTTTTTTTTTTAAGAAAAAAATTATAAAATTATATAGAGAATGCTTGTGATCATTCATGGAGTTAACAAAATTCTCAGGAATCTGGATGGAGTTCTTTTGCAATACATTAATTTATTGCACACTTCATCAATACAATATGACTAGTTGAAAATTTTGGTATAATGGTAGTATATATGCATATATTCATAATATATAATTTTGAATTATTTTCACTGAAAGCAAGACAATAATGCCACTAGCACACAAGGGGTTATTGGGGGTAAAAGTGAATGAGATTTTAATGAGGAGAAAGAACAATAAAAGCACAGGTTTAAAAAAGATTGTAATTGATGTTGCATTTAAAATTTTGAAGATTGTAGGTAGCAGGGATCAACAAACTGGAAGTGAGTTCCACAGGTGAGAAGTGTGAGAAAAGAAACAATTAGAATAGAACTTAGATTAGATCTAGTTAATTCAGCTGTAAAATGATGTGACCTAGTTGCCAATTTACTATGCTTAAAATCATGTGGTCAAGATACAAAAGAGGAAAGCTCATGAGAACAATTATCATAAGAATATTCATAGAAAAGACAGAGGGAAGCCACATCAAATAGGTGGAAGAATGACTGAAGTAGAGATGTCAAGTCATGACTGATTAAATTACAGATCATTCTTTGGATTTTGTTGAGTATCTCGAGATTGATATATAGCAGGAGTACCAGACCATATATGGCTGTGATATTCAATGTACAGACAAATCGTAGATTTATAAATGATGTGACCAAGTATATTGTTAAGAAATAACAAAACAAAAGGTTGCGGATAAATAATGTATTAAACAGTAAATACAACAGAAGTGTGTTACACGGCTTGAGAGTGTGTGTTGGTTGACCAGCGCTCAGTCTATCATTGTTCCTCCGAGGCCTACCTTTCCTACTGACTTTATAGTAAGTGGAAGAGTCCACAATAGCCTCATTAGAGGGAGGACGGCACAACAATAAATATGCAAGATGGATTCTGATGAGGAAAATTGTCTGCCCTGACGCAGGGAACCAACTTTCCTAGCAGAAAGCCTAGCAATAATTCAATATATCACTCCACATCATGTCAGTGGAAAATATGAGACTATGGTGAAATGAGTTGCTCTCCTGTAGATGCTGATAGAAAGCAAAAAAGGTTCTCTATAGTGATTAAAAGATAGCAGTTTTGTTTTGAAGGCATTTATATTTACAAGCCATTCTTTGCCCCAATTAACAATTGATTGGAGCTCATTTTTGAGAGCAGAAGTCAGTTTTGCTTTGTCGGACCTCTCTGACAGGAGTAAATAGTTGTCATCAACATAAATACCTAGTTGGAAACTGATGACATCAGGAAGATCATCGATGAAGATAAGAAACCACATAGGTCCAAGGATAGATACTTGGGGGAACCCCACATTAATATGAAATGGCAGTTCACTACTACCTTCATAACTTGATTTGTTAAAAATGATTGAATTAAATCAAATATTTGAACAGAGACATCATAGACATTGAACTTGTAGATAAGTCCAGTATGCCAAACCCTGTCAAATACCTTTGAAATATTTAAAGCCCGAGCCATGTTGTTCTTATCTAAAGCCTGATAGACAAATTCAGTAATAACCATTAACACATCAGCGGTAAACCTAGAGAAATAAATGCCATATTGTTTATCCAAAAGAAGGCTATATGAAATGAGATGCTTAATCAATTCAAAGTTTTTAGTCTCCTGTACTTTGCCAAAAAGAGGTAAAATGCTAACAGGGTGCTAATTCGAGGGATCAGAAGTTTCACCTGAGTTCTTAAAGAACCCTGGAACTACAGAGGAGAATTTCCAAGAAGCTGAAAAGCAAGAACGGGAGCCAGTTCAGGAGCACATTTCTTTAGGACAATTGCAGGGATATCAAGTCTGCAAGTCTTGTGGGGATCTAGTCTGGAGATAAGATAAGGGATAAGATCAGACAAAGATGCTTCTGAAGACTCAACAGTGAAATTGGAAGAACATTTCTGAACAAAGCATTCTACTTTATCAGCAGTAGGTGACAATACTTCAAACTGATTGAAGAAAGGAGATATTGAAGATTTACTCTTGTTCAGCACACTCACATATTCTTATACAGCTACCGGTAATCTAACAACTAAACTTGAGAGAGGCTATATAGTGTCTCATTCTATCAGCGAATAGTGGCTTTGCCTCATTGAGGATACACTTACACTCATTATAAATAGATACAAAGAGACATCTTATGATCCAAACTGTCACATTGGTATAGCTGGAGGAATTGATTCCTGTGAGTTATAGTGGCTGAACAGACAGGAGTGAATGACATAAGATTGCAGTTTCACTTGGTATTTCTGTGCTTCAATGCTGGCTTTAGTCCAGGAAAAATCACAGTGGCACAATTTTCAAAAGAAAGATTAAAAATTTAATTCCATTGAAGAAAATCACAAAATGAGTCCCAGTCATTGTGTTGATAACTAAAAGATTTCCTGTTAATAGAGAGTTCTTGCTTAAAAGATGAGCATTAAAAATATCTACAGACACTACCACATGGTCAGAGTTGCCACAAAGACAGTTGCAAAGCACATCATGAGTCTGGGGAGTAGGTAAGAAACAGATCAAGTAAAGATACTAGGGAAACAAGTAGGGAAATCTATTATTTGAGTGAGAGATTGAGAAGTCCA
This sequence comes from Acanthosepion pharaonis, assembly GCA_903632075.3. NCBI lineage: Eukaryota > Metazoa > Mollusca > Cephalopoda > Sepiida > Sepiidae > Acanthosepion > Acanthosepion pharaonis. The sequence continues at coordinate 529,097 of CAHIKZ030001144.1, forward strand.
AAATCTGGGTGCCAGTGAGATCAGTGGCATTAGAGTGATGAAGCCACTTGAGGTAATGAGCACTGAAGTCACCAAAAACAAAGATATTTGCAGACAAATGTAGAGAGAGGGCTTTATCTATACTGTTAGATATTCTATTGGCACTTGGCCAAGTGGCTAGAACGTTTGCTTTCTGACCATGAGATCCAGGTTTGAATCTCACCATGGTTGATTTGTCAGGAAGGTGACTTCTTGATGTTATCAGTCTGGAGGAGGTGATCCCAGCATGTATCAGCTTTAGAAAATGCCTGAAAACCAAACCATGGCTGACCCAAGCCTTGTGAATGAAATTGGGTAGACAGAACCCTTGGGAGTCATCAATGGTTATGCTAGCACAAAGTCACAGAAACTGTAACTAGAGTCTGCTCAGCATAGTTGCAGTGTAAACTACTGGTGAATTCTGTGGGTGTTGAACAAATACAAATGTGCATGAGCAGCAGGTATCTGCAACGGGGATTAGCTAGACAGGCATCCTCGGATATGAGTAGCTGCACCATTTAAATTTAGATATTCTATCTAGTAAGCAACAGTTCTGAGAAGAAGGGCTTGATAAAGGAAGAAGATATAACTGAGTTTTATAGTGAAAGTCGGAAGTCCATATAAAAACAGTCCGGAGACTCTAGAGACAATTCCCATGCTACTGGGAGATTTTCACAGACCTAGAGAACAAGGCCATGCATGTAGACACTAGAAGAGTCCTTTCAATAGAGAAGATGATAGCCAAGAACAAAAAAAAAATCAGCTTGATTTCAAGTGTAAGCTAAGTATAACAGAATTCCTAATTAATAAGTTGCTACTCATGATGGATACAGAATGCGACTTCATCAAAGGCTAATTTTTTTAATTTCTGATCCATGATACTTGCTTAAAAGTCATAGAATGTATTAAAAAGTAACTAAAGGTGAAAAAAAAAGCAAAGTAAAACATTAATAAATCTGAATACAGCTTGTCAAAAATCTCTATTGCAAGAAGAAAAAGAAAAGCAGGAGCAGTTTAATATCATAATATATTTTTTATTCAGATGTAAGATTTTATTTTTTACCCTGAACTTGTGTTCAGCCTCTTAATGATACAAGATGTAATTGGTTTCCTCATTAACATAATTCATTAATCACTAATGATTATAAAGCCTATAATGTGCCAAGTTTTAGCGCTTAAAAAATAATGGGTTTGACGAATACACCCAAATCAATGCTAATTATATACGCAATTTACTTAGGTGATGAGTGTACAGTTTATCTGTTATCAACATTGACTCAGTTATTTTTGGATATTGGGATAGTTGCAGCAGTTAACTTTTAAATATTTATAATCTAGTTAGGTTTAGTCTGAATCATCACAAAGTTTATTGAAGAAGCTTGTTTAACCAATTATTATATTAATAGCAATTTTTGTATTCAATAAATCATGTAAGCAACTTTATTCACATATTACAATAAAAAGTAACTTCATAATTCTTTGTCACTTTTATTGAGACAAATCTACATTTAACTGAGTAGCTGCTCAGCTCATTTTTCTCATTTGGGAAAATCTGTTCCTTAAGATTTAGAGATATTTTGTGGGAAAACTAATTCTGATAATTTAATTATTCTGGAAAGTTATTGTCTGTGTGTGTGGATTATGTGGCAGAGCAGACTGCTGTGTCTTGTCTTAGGTGGCATCCATTGTAGGAGAAGGAAAACTCTGAATTCAAACTTTTGCCATAGTCCAAGAAGAGCATTGTAACTGATCCTCCATCAGCCATCCTATGCTACAACCTTGCTATTAGATTCTGAAGAAATGTAGAGACGGTGGGTCTAGAGCTGTGCAGCCCCTTATTCATCTAAAAATACACTCATGCACATGCTTGAAAGGAGCCATCACTTTCCCATGGCATGGATAATGATTATGATAGTGATAATTTAAACATATTTTATTGAATTTGACCCATATCGTCTCTTCAATTCGCTTCCCAGTTTTCAAATTATATGAAGAAAGTTTGAAAGGTAGCTGTAAAGTCTCACTGCTTACTCATTAGTAATATCTGATATATACATAAATTTTATAGCTATTTGAGTTTATATACATTAGATAGATCCAACTTTATTAACAAGTTTATTTTTGAATTGCACCTTTTGATTTATACATTCGAATTCTACACTCATTTGCTATTTTTGATTATAACAATATGTGTATTAAGAAAATTGATCCAGTTGCTTTTGTAAGATTTTAAAGCATATGCAGGACAATATTTAAACAAAGTCTATATAAATTCTTTGGCATTTAGATTGTATACATTGTTTACTAAACATTTTCTTGTGAAATTCTTGGTTGCAAAACCTGGGAACAACAGTCTTTACCTTAGACCTTTTTTTCTTTTTCCATACACACTGATACATTTACTTGTAAAATATATGAATACAAAGTAGCATAAATAACTATTTTGTATCTTAATTTTCATCCTCTTATACTGTGCTTGGACTTAGTATCAATTCCTTTATGATAATACTACATCAAAGTAAATGGTTAGATAGAACTAAAAAAATAAGAATAAAAGTTTCATATATTAATAGCAATAATTAGATTACTAATGCTCAAACTCTTTTTCTGGTTATTACACTCTCATGATGTATTAAAATAATTGATGATACAATTATTATATAACTTTTACAGTTTGGAAATAAGCATGTCAACAGAAATTATATACAAAGTTTGATCAGAGAATAATCCTTATTTAATTACAATAAATTTAATAGTAGAAGCATTAAATGCATACTAAAATGAACAGAAAAGTCTTAGGATTTTAAATCTTGTGATTAACAGTCTCCTTTCTTAATTGAAATATTGTATTTCACCTTTGAATGAGGACCTAATAGGAATACCTATACCTGTCTTGTAGAATCTTCTTAGTTTGCCATTTTTCACTTTTGCTCCATTGGAGAACCTCTGAGTGAGTGAAAGTTTGAGATTGACAATTCTGGACTTGAAGGATAGATGAGGCAAAGTTGTTCCATTATGCACATTACTTATCTGGTCTTGAAGCTTTACATTGTCATATTGCCATTAAATCTACTGATCCATCTCCTTACTATGCTTATGTCAAGTGTTGTCTTACCATAAACATTAATTGATCTCCTGTGAATGTTTGCAGCACTTTTTCCTTCCTAATATAAATTCTATGACAGCATTTTTACTTTCTGCATATGTCCTTTAGGACAACCATTTTGAAAGGGTTATGAGTAGGAAAAGAGGAGGTAAATCTAAAAAAATTTTCCCTTTTTTTTATAGTTATTAAAACAAAAACAACTTAGGATTTCTAGTTCTTTAAAAGTGAAATGAAAACAAGCATTACTTTTTTGACCAACCTGTATCCATATTTATTGTCAGTTATATCATGGGATTTGTTTGAATCTGTTGATTTTTTTTTTTTATATTATTCAAGAGAATTTTCCTATGTCTGCTTCTAGTCACAGGTGAAATTTTTACTTAATGTAAATTTTAACTTCTATACAAAACTTTAATTTCCTAACAGCTTAGTTTAGCACAAGGACCTAAAGGTGAAGTACTCGGTACCTTTCTACATTCCTGCAAAATTAGCTAGCTAATTGTTGCTCCATATCAAGACATCTCTTTAAAGTTTATAATATTAATTTGGGTAATACTGGATTACAAAAAAAAAAGATTTCTGAACTAAAAATGTCTTTTCTGATTGGAACTATATACCCACTACAAGTTTCTTTTCCAATGACCAGGATTAACATGAATTCAGTTTCTTTACTTGTGAATGTTTTTTGTCACAAGTTTAGTAACTTTTACTGTAGCTGATTTCATTGAAATCGATACATTTATTTCAGGTCCTGAATATGGTACTACCCAAGCAGCTTGGCGAAGTGTCCTCACAGAAGCAGATAAACTGTGTGAGCTACACACAGAAGTTGCTGAAAAGTTGATGACAAATGTTTACCTTCAGATCAAACAATGGAACAAGGAAAATTACCACAAGACAATGATAAACTTTCGAGAAAGCAAAGACAAAGAGGACAACTTCAGAAGGGTATGTGTGCATTTATATCAGTAAATTCAAAATTTACATGGGTGAGTATTCTAACATTTCAAAGATTTCTGTACTTGTGAATTTTGGAGTTTACATTTGAATAATTAATATGGCTCACATCTTTGAAACTAATGTATTTATAAAACATTAATTTCCAAATTTTACATGCAATCAACATACTTAAAGTTTTATGCAATCATAAATATTCAACATTTAAAGAGATCTGAGTAACATGTAAATTATTTCAAACAAGATTTGTTTGCTTTTAAGCATAACTGTTACAAAACCAATTTATTTCTTATGTTTCTATAATTTAAAAATATTTTATTCCTCAATCTTGTTAAGTGAAATGTGTCTTAGATATATAAGCTATGTATTTATAAAAGTAATTTATTAGAATCAGTAACAAGTCTAGCTTATCAATGTTACTTGGGCTGAGCAAAGACTTTTTAACATTGAGTATTAGGATAATATATTCAGTATTTAATTACAATCTCATTAGAATAGAAAAAAACTGTGTGCACGCATACATTAAGATTACTTGCTATTGTATAACGACCAATCTGCTTATTTCCCTTTATCTGCAGAATTTTTCAAAATAAAGTGACCATTCTAGTGACAATTTATTTAACCCATTATGTTTTACTTAAAGAGAAAGATTTTCAATGATTGGTTTGAATATTTTAGCTATCTTACATGACCTATGGTGTATTTACATTTCTTTAACAAACAAAAATATGATGAGCTATAATAACCATAATTATTTAGTTTGCTTTAGACTGTAGGAAAATACAAAATTTCATTTCTTTAATTTTCAATGCATTAGTATCATAAAGTTACATGAAAAATTTTTATAGTAAAATCAGTAACACACTGCACTAGCATATTAAAAGTAAAAATGCATAAATTTTAATAAGAAATAAGCCTTCTATTTAAACATGCATTTTAAGTGCTTTGTTTTTAAAGCAAATTTTTCTAATATTTTGTTATGTAATTCTTTTTTTCATTCTAAATCAACAAGTTTCTGTTTCTTCATAGAAATGCAAGCCTGTGGAGACAGCAAATCTTGAGCGATTGTGTATCTTAAGAATGATCAAAAAGTTATTGTTTTTATAAGACTATCTGGGCTTATTTATTAAAGATTTGTAATCAAACATATCAGGGTATTCGTACTGCAAATCATCTATATATTACATAGGGAATGTATGTCTTTGGAAAAATGTGATTTTTTTCTTAAGTAGTGCAAGTAATATTTTCATTCTACTAAATAAAATATTTTTGAATGAGATGTGTTCATCAACAGGTTGTATAAAATCAATGAAAGGAACACTGATTAATAGAAAAAGAAAAATGACTCCAAAGATGAAATGAATATATCAGATTACTATTTCATGATGAGAGATACACCAAAATATGAAAGCTATTAAAATCTTAAGTATAATCAGCACTAGCCAAGAAGAAAGTAGCAGTTACAGATAGAATTGTAATAGAGATACTCACATTGATAAGATCACAGAAGAAGTGATAAATTAAATATACAACAGTGGCAACATACTGGAGGGCCTCAGCAGAAGAAAAGGATGTGTTTTCACCCCAAATCTGTTCAATCTCTACTTACAGTGAGGTTATCCTAAGGGAGCTGGAGACTCTACAAGGACTTATTATCAGGAAATAGAATCTTAACAATATAAGATATGCAGATGATACTGCGTTAACAAGACTTCCTAGATGAGGTAGTAAACGAAAGTAAGAAAAAAGGGTTAGCCATCAACTGTAAGACAAAAAGTATCTATCTATATTTCTGAGATGAGGTATTATATACACTATTTACATTGTTTGGACTATCGTCCTCATCTTTGTTGCCATATTTATCACAACGTTTTAGCCGGAATGTTATGGTTTGAATGTCGAACTGAACTCTTCATTTCACTTGTTGGGGGAGATCCATGTCTAATGGAAGTCAGTTATTAGTTAATCCCCCTCTCCAAGTTCTCCACTACCTTAACCAGGTATTGAACTCACACTCTTTGGGTCCTGTCACTGGATCTAACAACTTTATCCACTGTGGCATGTGTGCTTGAGGATATCTGTGTATGAATTTCTGTGAATTATAAACTTAGTGTCTTCAGCAACCATTTTTAACAGTGCAATTTTTGCTGTTATCATTGCATTTTTTTTATTATTTTTTTTATTACCAGAGCTCGTATTGCAATTTTCGTTGTTATTATTGCCTTTCTCTGGCACTCCTTATTACTAGTTCCCATATTGTATTCATTTTTATGCTTGGTTGGCTCAGGAGAATTTTGTGGCCTGGCATATGTGCTAAATGAACTCCCTTTTCTCTCCATATGTGGGCAGCCATGCCTGATTTTTTCACTTCCCTTCATGTTACAGCTTTTTTGGTGTTCTTGAACATGGCACATGGAACTAGAACAGCCTACCCCAGTAAGTGAAATAAAGGGTTCAGTTCGACATTCCAACAAGAACATTCCACCGGAGTGTACAATGGCCGAAACGTTGTGATAAATATGGCAACAAACCTGAGGACGATAGTCTGAACAATAGTGTAGACAAAAAGTATGTTTTTTTTTCTGCATGATGCAAAGTACAAATTGTTGATGTCAACACCAAACAAGTACATATGTTTAAATATTTGGGAAGTCTTTTAACAGCGGCTGGAAAATGTGATACTGAAATTTGAATGTGCATTGGATTATCAAAAAATGCATTCCAAAGACTAAAAGTACTAAGAAACAGGAAAATTTCATAAGAAACAAAGAAGAGAGTGCTGAATTTCAATGTGATAATAATCCTCTTCTATGGCAGTAAATGCTGGACAATCTCACCACAGATGAAGAAGTAATTGAAGGTAACAGAAATGTGGTTCTACAGAATATCAAGAATTCCATAGACTGAGTAAGTAAGCAATGAGGATGTCTTAAAGAAAATGGCAACAAGAAAGAACACAGAATCAGAAAGCAACATCTGAAATCTTTTGTGCACATAATGAGGAAGTGGGTGTTTGGAAAACTTAACCCTCACAGGGCATATTGATGGCAAGAGAGATACTGGAAGGCAGTGGGCCACCAATGAATGATAGGAACAGTGTGTGGAAGGCTTGACAAAGGGAGAAACACTACCAAGGGCCACAAGGAATAGGAGGTTGTGGGAAGCCATAATCGTCTATATCCTGAAAGGGCACAGCACATAGAAGTAATTTTTAAATTATTTAATTAATGTGAATTGTTTTTTTCTAAATTTGAAAGAATAAAGTGTTTTTGTGAAATTTTGTCTGTCATCTAGGCTCAATAAAGGGTTTTTGCGATATTTCATAGAAATTTATTTATCAATAAAATATAATATTCACTAAATTTAAAGTAAAAGCAATTTAAAAAAAAAAGGAAATGATATTTTAGTGAAGTAAATTTTATTATGTTATTTGTTATACATGAAATGTTTTCTTTTTCATTAGAGTGAATAATGTTAAGTGTTACACAATCCTTATTCACAAAAAATGGTTATTGAATGAAAATTGAAAATGGTCGTTAACATTTACAGCTGTTTAGTAAACAGTTTTTTAGTAAACAGCTTGTTCTTAGATTAAATTCAGTGAGACCTAGTTGTCCTCATTAACTTTTGTTCCTATAGCATTATTATGGAGTGCAAAATTTATTTAAGTCAAGATTTTAAGTTATGAATTTAACAAAATATATACCTTGAAAAAAGTAAATATTAAAACTTATTGATAATTTTAAGATTATACATTGTTTATTGAGCTGAACTGAATTTGTTAGAGCTAGCCTCAACAACCTTTATTCATATAACATTATGATCATTAATAGTAAATTTAAGTCAACATTTAAAATTATGAAGTTGAAATAAATCTATATTCTTTGAAAAATAGTAAACTAAAATCACTTTAAGTTTTTATTCTTAATAGTTTGGACTGAAATTTGTCAACCTGAATCCTGAATTATTAAAAATCAAGGATAATTTGTTCTCTTGTAATATTGCTTGCTGGTTTGAAATAGACATGACAATTGAGTTCCTCTGGCTGAGCCTGAGTACTGTAATTACTACTGATTGGAATATATCCTATCAAAGAAAACTTTGTTAAAACAGTTTTAACCTTATTTTTATGTCTTAGTTTAAACAATTGTCTTTAGTGTGGCTAAATTTTATTTTTATCTACCTTCTACCAAGGGGTTCAGTTTTGTAATGCAAAGGTAGAAAGGCATAAGGACAATATCTTGAGGGAAGGCGCTCTTAAGGACTGTGTGTTGTTAGGGTTAAGGGATGTATACAAGTATGTATAAGAATGGTTTACAACTGAGAGTTGCTGAAAATCTGGCCTGACCAAGAATCCAAACCAAATGTTTTGATGTTTGGTTATTTGATCAGATTTTGGGAAATGGGTAAGGTTGAACTTTTCAGCAATCTTTTGTAAAACTTTCATCTTAAATGTATCATTTTTGAGTTTTTAATAAAATTGTTTTTTAAATTAAAATAAAATTGTTTTTATTTAGGCTCAAAAACCCTGGATGAAAAGATATCAGAAAGTTATTCTTGCCAAGAAGGAATATCATGCTTCTTGTAAGCAAGAAAAGAGCACAGCCAACCAGGAAAACAATGCTAAGGGAGATCCTTCAATCCCAGTTGAACAGGTAATACACACATACACACACATATATATATATATATATATATATATACCCCCCCCATAATTTATAAATGACAGGTAGTAGCAGTTATTTTCATAATGTGATCTCTTTGAATGTTTTTCAATAACATATGGATACAACACTATGTGTATAACACCTTTTGCCACTGCTGCCTACACTTGGTGGTATAACCACATTTTAGTGCTCTGGTCCTCAGGGTCTTAGAATGACATTTTAACCACAGGGCTAACTCTGCGCTGGTCAATGCTGATGTTGATCCAAACTGCTTGTTGGTCATTGGCCACTTCGATCCTCTCCAACTCTGCCCACGTTGTGTTCTTGATATCAAAGCAGTGGAGAATTGAAGTTTGTAGTCTCACGGTGCTGGTTCAAGCCATGGCAGGTGCTGTATTAAGGCAAAAAAAATGTCTTCATGATGAAAAATAAAATGAGAGATTTGTGGGGTTAATCTTCATTTGGTTTATATAGCTCTTGGTACAACAAAAATTAACCCTTCCCGCATCAATCTCTATATTGACACTGGGCCTTGTCTAAAATTCTGGAGGAGCTGGGTTCAAAGTTTTGGTATCAGGAAATCTGGTGGCAGCTGACATGGATTTCAGAGGCACTTTATGTGGGTTTTCAGCCCAAAGTCTCTGGGCTCCCCAAAGCCATCTGTTTATATGCACTTCAACCTAAAACTGGCATGGGGTTGAAAGATTCTGAGGATTCGGTGATTCCTGGATTTTCATTAATTCCAATAAAGGCTTTCTTTGTTCCCTATTTCTGCTTTTTTAATCAACTTTCCAAATTGGAGAATTATTCACCTTCCTTGGGAGTAGTAACAGGGATTGCTCCTCCTTTGACTCCAACCTGCTTTTCTTCACATCTTGCACTGCTACTCTGCCCTTTCCTCCTCCTTTCTTGGTATTCTAAGTCTGCCCACTTCTCAGGGCTGGCATAACTGCCTTTATGACAAATCTAATTTTTAAAGTGTATAGGAGAAAGGGCATGGTTCTCATTAATTTCAATTTTCTGACTCCCTTTCCTGGACCACCTGTCCAGCGAAAACAAACCATATCACCTTCTCATTTTAACTTTTCGAATGATAGATAAAAATTATTTCCCTATTTGTTTTCATCAATGAAAATATATTTGTTTACCTCAACAAAGAAACACACTATTTACCATCCTTGGGCTGGTCGTCGTCTGAGCATCACTTATCTGTTATGACAGATCAATTTTCGTAATCCTAACCTTCACAGCAGGTTCATTCTCCATTTTCATTTCTCAATTTGTTTTTGTTAAAGAAAGTATAATTCTCATCTGCTTCTCTTTTTGCCAATGACATGTTTTTATAATTTTCTCAAGAAAGAGATAAAACCATTTTCCAATTTGTTTTACCTACATACCAGATTTTTTCATAGATAAAACAAAAAAAATAAACTCTGTGCATCGTTCCAATTTGTAGGGGTGAGGCAACCCAGATGACCACTTCACTTCCATGCTGCCAGGGAAAAAGTCTTCCAATCTCTCTTTTTATCTTCCAGTTTATATTTCATTTGGAGCTTAACCTTTTTCTGTTTAGAATTAATGTTTAACCACCTTACAGCCTTAGTGTCACATGTGCATTTGATTGGGTATTACATTTGTTGTATAAATGTGAATGAGTGGTAGTATGCACTTACAATACTAACACTAATCTTGACAATATTTTACATTGTTTCTTTGATAGAGAAATTTTAGAAATCTTAGATTACTCTAAAGGTTGGGAGATCTTTCCTAGTTGGGTGGTAGAACAGCTGTTTGGTAATTCAAATTTCCCACTAATAATTATTTGGGAGGGAGTTGGGAAATGTGAATTTTATATGTTAACTAATTAATGCTCTTTCCAGTATGAGAATTGGTGAGAGTTATGCTCTCTTTGGTAGTTGGATGTTTGGAATTAAGTGTTTGATCATGCTGACTAATTTGCATGATAACAGCGGTGCCTGATCTGTAGTTAAAACAATAGGTATATTAGCTTCACTCTTTAAATTATCTTGTATTGCTGAAGTTGTGAATACCAGAAAGCTATATAGTTCAAGATTTGGATTGGTGTATCAACATTTGACATCTAATACTAGAAATGTCAATATCATTTACAAAGCTGTATCGTTAGTGTTTATCAGCCTTAGGACCTTAAACATTTATAAACTTCGTTTTAAACATTTTTTATGCGATAATAATCTTGGTTTTGTGTTTGTAACAATAAAAACTGTATTTATAGATAATTATTCTTATGAATAGTGAGACAAACTTGCTAATCATCACTTTACATCAGGCGTACATTTAAATTTATAATGCAAGGTTTCATATTTTAAAATCATGTATGGTTCAGGTGGAGTAAGGAGGTACGGTGGAGTAATGGATAGTGGCTCAGATTGAGGAATCAGAGAGCTGTGTTTGAATTCCAATTGAATCCATTACATTCACTTATGTGCTAATACCCTTGGGAAAGGTACCAATCCCCCCCATCTATGGGTAAATAGCAGGACAGACTGGGTTCTATAGCCTTGGATAGCAACTGGTCTACCGCAGAAAGAAATGGCAACCTACTGCGTGAAAAAAATCTGCCTCGTCAGTCATGTATCAAAAGATGCATGATCGCCTAATTCACACATAATAGCACGTAACTGATGGTTCAGGTAGAGCATTTTGATATGATCTCAATGTTTATACTAAATTTTAGCTATTTTAGAAAATTATTTAAGTAGGAGAAATCTTTTTAGAAAGTTGTATATAAAAAAGATTTTATGTATCAAACAAATTATTTTTTATTTTGTTAAACACTGCATTAAGTAAAAATTATGCATATATATCACACACACACACATATATATATATATATATATATATATATATATATATATTATGCATATATATTTATAAAAAAGATATGTAATAGTATTGACTTTAATGAAAAGACTTCTTTTAATAACTTTGAAACATTTCAATTTAATGCTTGATAATCTTTTTCTTTAATCTTTAGGTGAAAAAACTTGGAGAAAAACTGCAAAAATGCCGTACTGATGTAGAAAATGCTCGTGAAAAATATACAGCTGCATTACATGACCTCAACAGTTATAATCCAAAATACATTGAAGAAATGACATTTGTAAGTTACATGTGAAATTTTGTTTTTCCTTTTCTGAATTCTTCTACACCTTGGCTCCCCATCAATCTTGTTGAAATTTGAATGTTAAAGTTTACTTCTGATTTGGACCTTATTTTATATAATAATGATTTATCTTTTTCAAGCCTAAATTGTAACCTCCTCTTGACTTTAGTATCTGTCTATATTTCTGAGATGAGGTATTATGTACACTATTTACATTGCTCGGACTATCATCCTCATCTTGACTTTAATTCTAAATAATGAAGTTATTTTACTTTTGATATGCATTTTTTATGTAATCTTTGCAATATATTGTAAACATTTTGTTACTTAGTTGATAGGATGATGAATAACAAATTAATATGAATAATTTTTTTTATGTTTTGAAGCTTGATCATTTAATGTAAATTGTTCTAATCAAAATTATATATTAATGTATTCAAACTCGCTCATCTTTGTTGTTAAATAGTCTATAACAATCAGGATGAGGACTAGACAATATATAGTGTATAATAATAATTTATCACAAAATTTTCAATAAAAGTTACTAACTTAAATCTATATTTTTATTAGTCCCCAGCTGAATTTTTAAAAGAAATTTATTTCATTTTTATAATTTTGTAAGGAAATATTTTTCATTTAAAGTCAATTTTTAACATCTCTGATTGGAATTGAATGTATTATAATATTCACTCTATTTCTACATTGTTTCTGAAATCTAGGTTTTCAATGAATGCCAAGAGATGGAACGAAGACGGTTAATGTTCTTCAAACAAATGTTGTTTGGAATTCACCATTGTTTGGATCTTTCACAAGACCATCGGTAAATAAATAGATTTATTAATTTATGTTTTTTAATGTACTACAAAACAAGCAAAATACTTTAGTTATTATTAAAAAAAGATATCTGATTTTTTTGTATTTTGTAAATTAGCACTTAATGAAAAGCTCTAAATATGAACAGAAATATCAGATATTTTATGCTATGAAAATGTTGCCCTTTTTAAAAAATTGAACATTTGTGGTAATTCTGTGTCACCAGTTAATGACATGTTTAGATGAAGCCGACCTATGAACACACCATTTACAGTTATGGAACCAGCACCAGCCTGCAGAATGCCTTGTTGACAACTGGGATCAGCTCCACACATGTGCCCTTATCAACTGGGACCATCAAGCTATGTTTCTATTTCTCCAGATTGTAATTAGTGAGGTAATGTATATGATATTGTGATATTAACATGGGCACACTGGTGGGTCAACTACTCCCTCACCCTATGGAAGCTAAAGAACATTGAAGTGACCTCCTGGGTATATATCTGGTACCTCCTGCATTGAATGTAGATGTGATTTGAGTTTGTGTCACTTGTCTGTTAACACAAATAAATCTCTGGTCAAAATTATTAAAGACTCCTGATTAGTCACTATGCTGTTCACAGTAGGCAGTAATGCTTCTATCATTTTATGTTCGGGTAGTTGAAACTCTAAATGTTAAATGTACCTGTAATTTCAGAAACGGAATGTCCCCTCTGTCTGGTACCCATAATCCTACCTTGTTCAAACTCTAATAATTCATGTTGCCCTGATACTAGCAACCTACCTGAAGTTCATACTGACTCACTAAATGTCAGAGCACAATTGATATGTCAGGATATTTCTATGGTGGTACTCTCTACTATTGTCACATTATCTTTGCATGCTACCACCCCATGACTTTTGGCAAGTCAGTGTATAAATAGTTCTGGCATACTCTTCACTGAAGACACCTGTGAGTTCTATGCACTTATCAGCTGGAATCTGTTGTTTAGAGGATATTTACAGCAAAAGATAAATTAAAAATATATTAGTCATCATCAGATTATTGATTTAATTTTTTCTGGAATATATTCTCCATGATATTAGAACAAAAATCTTAAAAACTATATTAGGAATTGCTGTCTCATTTCACAGAATCTGTATTTCAGTGATCAAATATCAGAATACTGATCTTTAGAAGGTTGAAAGCTTTTCAGCATCCCCCTCATACATATGTATTTGCTCCAGAGGATATTTCAGATAGTTGACATTGTATTTTATAATTCCTTGACTTTTTTCTTCCTTTTGAATTTTTTATGTCAATAATCTAATATTATCATCATTATAATTATTATAACAACAAACAATATATATATATATATATATATATATATATATATATAGGCAACAATCTTTATTTTATTTTGTACATGTTTCATTAAATGTTACACATGGTTTTTATTCAGTTTCTTTAATGTTCTTACAGTTTTTCTTTTTATGGGGAAAGACGATAAACTATGCCCAACAGCAAGGCCTCTGATCAGGAGGTTTTGAGGAGCATGGAACCACCTCTTAATTGCTGGTGTTCCCAGGTCCACCCTGACCCGGAACACCAGCAATTGCCCGTAGCTGGGACCCTAACAGGTGCTGTTAGGGTCCCAGCTACGGGCAAATAGTTAACACCAAACTTGTGTAAAAATAGGTTTTAATACCAGAAATACTTTGTAATAAAAAAAAAATTATTATCAGCAATACTTTTAAAAAAAAAATACCAGCAATACAAACAGTTATACATTCTTTGAAAAAAATATGACCAGCTATAGATTTTTGCAAGAAAAACTATTCCCAGAAATAGGTTTTTGAAGAAAAACATTACCAGCAATAAAAATTTTGTTGGCATTAAATAACCCATTGAGGTTGATAAGCCGTAAAACAAACCAAACCTTTTATGGGGACTAAGAGTATAGAATTTGTCTGTAGTGATTATTGTCCCAAGTACTTTTGGCCAATTCATAAGCCGTTTTCCTATGTTTATGTTTAAGTTGTATTGTGTAGCGGTAATAGTATTTCTAAACCGTGCTGGATGGGAGTAGCAGTAATTCTTAAAACTTGGCTTAAACCTTTATATGTAATAGTTTTAGTTATATTCAGATGTCTTTTAAAATTAGATGTCCTTAAATGATAGTGTTAATTACAAGGATTTTTTCTTATAGGAACTGGTATTTAAGTGCTTCCTTATAAATTGGAGATGGCTTAAGAGGTTTTGTCAGTCTATGATTTAATTATGCCATTGTGTAATCAATGTAGATTTATAAGAGTCACAGTCTTGTATGGGGGCAGGGCAATTGATGGTCTGAAGGTTGTAGTTGATATGTGTTTGTTATTGGTAATTTTGAAGTTGACTGTTTTTAATTTTCTATAGTATACATGTTTGCTTTGGTTGATGGGTGAAATGTATCATTTTATGATGTGTCACATAGCAAATTTGTTTTATGATTTTTATGCATTTGGTTGCAGTCAAAGATGTTAATATTGTGGTGTAATTTTTGTGATACTAACATTTTATATATATTAGTTTATTTGGAAAATAATGTTTGATTTTAGAATAAACTTTTTGTGTCCTTATGAACACAAAAGGTTTATTTAAATGATCATTTACAATTGTCATAAAAGATGATATATAATATATTATTATAATAGCTGCACAAAAATAAATTACTCATTCTTAATGATTAAAGTGTCCTCTTTATTAATTTTATATTAATCTCTTTAAGAATTTAACTGAAAACGTATATAGCCCTTAACTTGAACATGAAAAAAAAAAGATGCCTTTCCCTATTTTTATTTTTTTTGCATGAGTTTAAGCTTGGTCATAATGCTTCTTAGACTGCTGTCAGAAATTAATAGAGCATGGGGTGAAGAATCTATTTGTGATTGGACAGTAGAATGCAGGTTTCTGAAATTCTACTGTGAGGATATGAGTTTTGAAGGTTAAGGTGGTAGAGGACGTCTACCTGCAATTGATAATCAACATCTGAAAATACTAGTTGAACAAGAAAATTGGCAAGATGAACAGATTCAATAAGTGTGTTCCACATGTACTCAGTGAAATTCAAATGAGCTATTTCTTGATCGAATAGTGATGAAATGAGAAAACGATCTTTTATGACAATTGTAAATGATCAACTTAATGGCTTGATCAACTTAA
Organism: Acanthosepion pharaonis; assembly: GCA_903632075.3. Taxonomy (NCBI): domain Eukaryota; kingdom Metazoa; phylum Mollusca; class Cephalopoda; order Sepiida; family Sepiidae; genus Acanthosepion; species Acanthosepion pharaonis. The sequence continues at coordinate 544,990 of CAHIKZ030001144.1, forward strand.
TGGCTTGATCATGACAAAGGATCCAAATGCTTTCCAAAACTAAAATTTCACCAACAGAAGATTATGGTGACTGTCTCGTGGTTTGCCATTGCCATTATCCATTAAAGCTTTCTTGAATCTATCCAGAGCATCAGTGCCAAAGATTACTGTCAGCTACTGGATGAAATGCACATTTAGTTAAGCAAAATTCAACTGGCACTAGTTAATCGACAAAGTCCTTCTTCATGAGGATGCTTGGCCACAACTTACTGCAGTTCTCTAACTTGGGATACAAGACCTGTGGCAGTTCTTATTCACCATATTCCCCTGATCTGTCTTCCACTGATGACCACACTTTCAAGCATTTTAACAATTTTTTTTAAGCCAAAAGACATTCTATTGCAAAGAGGATGCAGAAAAAATTTTAAAGATTTCTTGGCATCCAAACCTTTATAGTTTTATTGTAAAGGCATAAATAATTCTGTAACTTGATGGCAGAAATATATAGATGTTCAAGGTTCCTATTTTGACTGATTTAAATATTGTTTAAATACATCAATTCAGGAATACATTGAGTCTAAAATTGGACATTATTTTCCAAATAGCCTAAGTATTAAGCCATAACTTTATTTTTTTCTCTTCTTAATGTTTTCTTTTGTTAGGTTTGCTGAAATCTACCGGCAATTTTATCAGCAAATCAATTGTGCAGATTGTGAGAAGGATTTGAGATGGTGGTCCAACATTTATGGTGCAGGAATGTCTATGAATTGGCCAGAGTTTGAGGTCAGTGTTTTTAATTTTTTTTTTTCCCTCTATAATTTAAACTGCTCTTTTATTTACTACCTGCATGGTTTTGTTGTACACATTGTTGCCTTTTGCACCCACCTGCATATTTTCTTTTTCTTTTTCTTTTTTATCTCTACACATGAATTTACAAAAGATAAAATTGAGATTTTTATTTTTTGCTTTAAGAACCTGAATTCTCCATAATTTGTTTTAGTTATCATTTGAAGCTTTAAAACCAAACCATGTTGCTGTTAAATTCTTGTTATTGTTCTTCCTGGTTTCATTGGTTTATAAGGATTAATTGAACTGTAAAATACCCAGGAAGATTTGTTGATGATACATTTTGCATAATGTGTAGTATAGGTACCTCTACAAAAACATGATACCCAACGTTTAAAATGAATTTTTAATAATGAAAAATCTTTCTTGGAGCTTTTATTTTAGTTTTAATTAGATAGATTAAATTTAATATTTCCAATAAGCAAAATACTATACTCTATTTCAAAACTAATTTAAATTGATTGGAAGGTATTTTTTCAAATTTCCAATATTTTAGAATTTAGTGCCATTTCTAGCAAATTGTTATAAAAATTTAAATCTCTTTATTAACAAATCTTCCAAAAATAAAATATACTTCTCTGAAACTTTATATGAGGAATATTAGCTGATTTAAAACAACTATTATTTATTAAATTTAAAATATCAGAGGAATGCATTTTTTAGCACAACAGTAGCTACATTTAACTGATAAAGTCTGTCTGCTTCCTTCTTCTTCTTCTTCTTCTTTTTCTTCTTCTTCTTCTTCTTCTTTTTTTTTTTTTTTTTTTTTTACACTATTTTTCCAATTTTTAAATATGATGCTCCATATTTGGATCAAAATTTTGGATTAACACTCTGAAGGTCATGTTTTTGCTCAAGTGCTTTTGACTATCTCAGTCATTACCAAGCCACTTTGGAATAATTTGAATCCCAGCACTCCAAAAAAAATAAATAAAATAAAAAATGTCAACATGTAGCTAGCAAAATTTTGTCTAACACACTGACAACATCCAGAGACAGCGATAGTCAAAAGTGCTCGAACCCATAAATTTAGGTGGAGGAGGAAAAGCTCAAATTAATAAAGTACTTATCTGACTTTGAGGACATTTAAATTGATAAATTTTTATATTTTCAAAATAATAATACAAAAGACTTATGATATTTTTATATAATTATATATTTTACTCTTTTCGAATATATTTTGTAAAGTAGTTTTAGTTTAATAAGTTTTCAACACTATTTTTTTGTTGATTAGAGCCAAACAGAGGGAGTACTAGAAAAAAAAAAAATTTGATATTTGATCATGTGGGTCATGTACGTTTTGCCCCCCACCTCCAATGCATTTCTAAAAACTCTCATTCAACATCAAACCTTGATGATTTTAAAATTTTAGAAGAATGAAGGAGTTTTAGGCTGAAAAGGATAATTTTGTTGCAGACTACATCAATCTTCAAATTACAGAAATATATTAATGCTTCTGGGTTCATTTCATTATTTGGAAATAACTGGAAATCTCATACCTTAAACATATCACCTGAATATAGTAATAATGAGCAACATTCCTGTGTATCTTATTATATGCACATCTTGCTTTAATATTTACATGTTAGTGAATTATGTTGATGGGTTGATGCATGCTGCCACTTTCTGATATATTGTCAGATTTTTTTTTTAAGAAACTAACTCTAGTAAGTGTTGCCTTAAGAGAGAGAAGTTTGAGGGGGAAAAATCTTCATCTATAGCATAGCAAATATAAAGATGAACCCAGCTGTTCTCTTAGTTAGGCTTGAGGAACAAAAGAAAGCTATAACTAAAGGGGAGATTGGAAAACTTGCTATGGTGGACCATGTTTGTAGGGAAAAGGGTTATACATTACTTGACATGACAGTAGAAATAGACCAGTCCATTGTGCATATTAATGAACAATTTGTCATCAGCAGGTGCTATCTGTAAAAAGATATGTGGTTTCCTTTTTCTCACAGATTACACCTGATTAGGACTGAGGAATGGATCAACTGAAATGTTATGTTAACAAATGAAGAAATTTCAGCATTTAACCAATTTTGGATATGTTAATAATTCCTCTCAAAGTTATAGACAATGCAGTTAGTATTTTAAAATCTGAAATAACTATATAATTTTGATTGTTTTATTTTTGTCAGTTCCAGTAACTTGTGTTGGTATATCTTATATTAGCTATGCTGGCTTAGTGGTTAATATTTATCTTTTATTTAAATCTCTTTCATTAAACATGTGATGTAAAATTGGATAAAATTAATCATTGAGTATTTGTATTTCAATATCTTTGTTTAAAAAAATTCTCTTGAATTGGATACCAAATCAAATACTAAATAGTTTTGTATTCTGCTTCTGACTTTAAGCTAAACCCTGTTAATCTGTTGCTTATTTATTTTTAATCCATTGTCAATCTATTCATTGCTAATATCTAAAATCCTTCAAGTGCACTTTAATCTAAATGCAAAATTTAGTATTACAATATTCTAAAAAAGACAGTCATACTCAAGTATTTTTTTAAGATTAAAAGGATATTGCAAGATATATTATATTTTACTGAGACATGTATTTTATGCAAACTATCTAATAGGCAATTTGATAGATAAACATTATTATAAACAGATTTTCAATATCCAAAAAGCCCTTAATTTTTTTTCTTCGTAGAAATCATCTTTTGGACTTTCATGTCAATATTTTTCTAATGAGGACATAAATCTTAGTAATACATTATGATTAGAACTAGTAATAAATTATATCTTGAAAATGTAATATTTTGGGAGGAAAACACTACCTTATCAGTTTATCAGCTGTTTTCTCTTAGAAAATGTAAAACCTATTTATTTATGATTTCATTATGTTTGTAATGACAAAAGTAAGCATAACAGTATTACACAATTATCCCAGCCTTCCTGAAAAAGCTGCTTCTAAATTCAATTATGTTTTATTGTTTGTTGGAAGAATTTGGGAATTATGAAAAACCTATACATTTTTATTTTCATGGACAACAAGCATGCACACTTCCTGGTTATTTATCAATTAAGTTTAAGAACCAACTAGACTATAATAGATTATGTGTGAAGAGAAGTAGTATAAAATGTCACAGGATGCAGTTTCTACTTTATATTCTTTATGATCATGATGACTCTTTGATTTGAATTATGTGAGATTGCATGAGAATAGTGGCTTTCATTTTTGCACATTCAAATGCTTTCAAAAGTAGTTGTTTTATCTTGCCATCTTATTTATACTATTTTCTTTTATTATAATAAAATCTGCATTTAAAGTAATTTACATTTAAGTTACAGAAATACATTGCATTTACCAGTTTTTTTCTCTACTTAAAAGTTGACTAAAATGCTTGCTAATTAAGACTTATCTGTTTATCAAATATGTATATATGGAGGAGGGTCAGATTGTAGTAACTGATGTAGAAAAGGATTAGAATCAGGATAATATTTTTCATCACTTCAGATTATTAAATAGTTTTGAATTTCTTAATCATCAGAAAATATCTATTTAAATATAGTATTTCACCAAGACTGTTCTGGCTTCTTTTTGCAGCATGACTTTGAATTATTTTCAGTTTTCTGTGTAATAATTATATTCAAAAGCTGATATTCAAGTTTCATAGCTGATTTGATATTTAGCTTTAATGAATTTGTGAAACAGTGAACAATTTTATTATAAGTGATATATTGGTACTTATAATTGGAAATACTTGGAGCTGTTACATTTTAAGGGCACATTTAAGTTCTTATCAAGATAATTTTAGTTTATCATTGGTAAAGGTCCTCTTAGGAAATCCTAAGATGTAACAAAATATTTAATGAAATTTGATGTCCTTTGTTTTTTATTCTTCAAAAATTAATGAATATTTTAAAAATCAATTTTTACAAGTAATTGAAGCAAACCTTCAACATTTGTCAGATTTGTTTTTTCTTTTTTGCTAAATGTTTATTAGTGCTTGGTCACCCAATACAGACCCCCATATCTCTCCCTCTGTCCCCCCCTCCATATTTGTAATGAAACTAATTCCCTGCTTTATTCCTCCTCTTTAATTATATACCTTTCTGACATAGTTGTTTCAAGCTTGCACTATTTTTCTTATGAGTCAGCCAGAAAATGGATTAGGAAGAGCAGAATATCTGAATTAGACACAGAAATTTATATTGCAATTGTTTCTCTTCACACAAGCATATTATTATTATTACTGTAAACTAGTTACCTCCACAGATTCACAATATCTAAGGTTTAAAATGAATTTTAAAAAATGAAAAATCTTTTTTGAAACTTTTATTTTAGTTTTAATTTCACGCTAATAATTAAATTTAATATTTCCAATAAGCAAAATACTTTGCTGTATTTCAAGAACTAATTTAAACTGAATGGAAAGAATTTTTTATTTTTGCTAAAATAGCTAATTAGTGCCCTTATTTAGTCATCTTTGATTGCAATGTAATCTTCTCTATTAAAAAAATCTTCCAAAAATAAAATGTTTCTGAAACTTTATTTGATGAATATTAGCTGATTTAGAGTAAGATTAATCCGATTTGAAACAAATATTATTTAAAATATAGAAATTAATACAGAATTTTAAAAGATTTAAAACTTAATAAATCATTCTAATTAAAATTTTTAAAGAAATGAAAACAATTGTAAAAATTCATTATTCATCAAAATTTTTTTTCTTGAGACAATAGTGTCCTTAATATATCTTATTTACAAAAGGAATTAAAAACTTTTCTAATTAATTTTTATTGCATTTTTTATTTTATTATTCAGAACAGATTTTCAGTAAATGGTGTTTCTGTTTTACAAAAAAAATTGATTTATATTCTTCAGAGTCCTTCTTTTAAATAATATAAATACTAAGGATGTGAAAATTTAATAAAATTAAGTAAGTAGGGAAGGTGTGGTAACAGATGTGTAAAAAAAAAAAAAAAAAAAAATTCCAAGATTTTCTAAAAGGAAAAAGAAATGATTTCATTTATTTATGAATAAATTCTGAAAGTTTCATTAAAATCTGACAATTATTTGATTTTTGAAAGAATTTCCAAATCAATATGTGTTTTACTGAAAAAGAAAATGCTAAAATTTCCTATATTAAATTGCTATTCCCCTCCACACACACACACACACATACACACCAAGAGAAATAAGATTTTTAAGCAAAATCACAAATGTGCTAGAAAGGATTAAAAATTTAATAAAATAGTCAAATAATACTTTGGTTCTTCCTCTTAATAATATAAGATTTTGATGCTAAAGCATTGTTTTTATCAAGTTTGGGACATTTTTGTCATCATGGTATGCTCTTTTTTCAGCAAATTAGTGGAGGTACCTACTGTAAACTCTCTTGCTGTCATTGTTCTTTAGAATAAAAACAAAATTAATAAAACCTAAATCATTTAATGATTGTTCACAATAATCTGTAAAAGAAATTAAACTGGAAATGTTTTGTTACTTCCATTTAGACTTAAATGTATAAGTGGTGAAGACAGTACAAGTAACCTTTTCTTTTGTGAAACAAGTGGGAAAAAAACTAATGAAAAGAAAGAAAAAAATTTAAATTATTGTATCTTGATTTAATTTATTTCAGCTACACTTTATTGCTGTGATTATTTCTATAAGATCTCTAGTTGTCAGTATTAAAATTTAATAGTTTTTATTTCCAATACTGTGATGTTTCCTCATTACTGTAGATTGAATAGTCCAAATAAAAATTGCAATAAAAATCAAGATGAAAATAAATGACTCTAAATTTAGTAAGATTAAATTGTTGCAAAAATATCAGTGGTAGTGTTTCACAGTGAAAATTAATTAGTATTGGTTTCCATACTTAGTTCATTGCTTGCTTTTTAGGTAAATAATATTTCATTAAAAAAACATTCAAGAATAATGTGCTATCATGATGATAAAATAGTTGTGAAATTATGAAAATGAATTAACAGAATTTTTCTCAAAATACACTGAAATGTTAATCTGCTTTAGTAGAATCTGTTTTGTAATTGGTTACCAAATCCATTTTTCAATTTCAGTCTTGGAAGTTGAAGATGAGCTTCATTTGTATGAAATGTAATTCAGTATTTGATAAAGTTCTTAATATACTCAAGAAAAAGTCCAATCCTGACTTGAATTTATTTGATTTATTATCTGAATAGTTTAAAAGTATCAGAATAATTTGAAGTTGAAAAGAATAAATTGCAAATTCTGATTCTTTAATGGATTTTGTGATCTTATAAATGTAATAAGACTCTTGCTTTGACATTAAAGCTATGAGAGAAAAAAGTAAAATAGGTGTTAGGAAAATATGTTATTAGCATCATATTTAAATGTGAAATGTTTATATGCTGTTTCTTCTGTCTTTAATAATTATCAGAAAGTCAAGGGAGAGAAAGGATTAACACTATTGCATTCACCTTTTATGCATATGAATTTAAACCAAGTTTTTTTTTATATATATATATATATATATATATATATTACATTCATCTCAAAACTTTCAGTTCATCCACTAAATAATTTAAACAAATAAATTTCCTATCACTTGAAATTTTAATTTATCTTCTGTCAAGTCATAGTGTAAAGTATATTTGATTGAAATAATTATAAATTTAGGAATCTATCAATAGTATAGTAACCCAGAGAAAGATATTTGCATAATGCTGCTGTGCATTAACAGAGCTAAAATTCATCAAAATAAATACTGCATCTATCTTTTGCATTACAAAAAGATACACATAATCCTTTATGAAAGGACTTCTTGTCTAGTTAGGACAAAGTATTTTTGAAGCCACTTTCTGGTATCATTTTAGTATAAAATTAGTTTTTTTGTATCTATCATTTCAGTCAAGTTTTGGTATGACTACTATTATTATGTTTTTTAAATTTTATATTAGGCTGCCACTGTTAATGTGGGACTCAAGATGTATGTACTGTCTTTATTAGAAATAAGGGAAAGCTTATTTTCACATATCAATAATATTCACGACTTTTTAAATAATTGGTTTTCTGTTTATTTTTTTATTTCATAACTTCTAAGTGACATTGTACCAGAAAAAGGTTTGGGTTTCTCCCCCCCACTTAAAGAGTTATGCCCCTTAGTTTAGTTAAACTACTAATCCACTTATTTTACTGCAGCAATTTAATAATACGCACACATACTGCAATTTGTGTTCATCAGTACATAAAATTATGCCATAATTAATTTTTGATATCATTTAGTATCATGAAGAATTAATACAGTAAGAATGAGAGAATTAGTCAATATGGGATTGAGAGCAAATTTAAAATGATTTATTATCAACAAGGCTGATTTTTCATATAAATGTAAACCTGTTTTTTTTTTGTTTTCTAAAAAAGATTTTGAGAGTGAACTTATTGGAATTACTAGCTAAATTTTGCACAATCAGCTTTTTATATATAAAATAAGCTTTTAGAAATGTTTTTATGCAGCAAATAAAACTTTTCAAAGATTCATTAATCTAGGCCAATTCACTCTTGAAAGAAATTCATGAAAAAAAATAAAATGAAAATATAGAAAGATTTAGTGTAACTACACACATCTTTGTCAAGTTTTCAGATTCTTAATTTATGAATGTGTACCAGTTTCTTTATTAGCAGAATACCACTTATTATTTCCACCTTTCTTTATTTCCATGCTTAAATGTGATGAGAATGCACCTCCTTCTTCAGTTAGATATATTCTTTCCACTGTGCTGTGTCTGCACATCTTTGTTCATTCAAGTAAATACTCTTGAAATGGTGCAGGCTTTGAGTTGGGCTTTTAATCTCATCTCTTCCTTTGAAAATCCATTGAGCTGATTAACCCTTATTTCAGGTTAACTTAATCTGTGTGAAGTGTAAATTAATCCAAATATAATTTTTGTACACTGCTCAATGTTAAGATAATTTTACTTTTTAATCCTAATTAATCTAATATTTCTGCAACAATTTTAACTACTCCATAAAGAACAAATAGAAAATTCTTTTTCATCTGAATAAAAATTGGAATTGTAGAAAGACTATTTTGCAAATATTCTCAGAAACTTGATATTCATAATTGTGAGATCTGTTAGTATTCTATTAATATAGATGTTTCCTTTCATACAATTTTAAGTCAGTATTTATAAAATGAAATATTAACATTCATAGGTTTTGTTTACATTTAATGTTTTTTAATTTGTTAAATTGCTTTATTTTGGTTAACATAATTCAACTGAGCCTCTTTTTACATCTTTTGTTAGATATAATTAACTATTTAGAAGGCTAGTTTGGTTTGCTGTTTTTGACATAACATTTTTGTTTTTTTTTGTTTAGGCACAAATGTTCTCTATAGGCATTAGTTAATTAAAATTTTTAGTGTATTCTTGCTATATTGGTAACTTTTATTATGCTAAAAGTATATTGTTTTTATTTTTACTTATTTTTGTTAGGGATGGGAATTTTTGCATTCCAGAAGACAAAGATGAAATATGAAAATACGTTAACATATTTATAAAAGATCCTTTAGAAGGATTAATAAAAAATTAGTAATGTTGTTTTTCTTCATATTTTTCAAAGGTTATAAAGGCAGTTTTTAATTTAGTTCTATAAGAAATAAAAAGATATTTAGGTAAAAATTAGTTACCAATCAGGAAAGAAAAATAATCATTGTCTATCTCAAAGTCTGCACTGAGTTTGTGTAGCTTGCTTTCTGCTAGGATGATGTAGATTCTGTTTTTTCCTTCAGGAATACAATGGACAGCAAATCGAATGAGTCTCTCATGGGGAAAGCAAAACCAAGCTAGCTTGAGATCTCTTACAAAATCTTGCCATGTCTCTTCAGATGAACACTGCCTATGGAACCAATATTTCAAAAGGACATTTTACTTCTTTTTTGGCAATGAAAATTTCAGCTAAAATTTCAAGCAATGTGCTGCCTCATACTATTAGAAAAGTCTGGTCTTGTTTGAGCACAGATCAAATGTATATCATCCTGTTCTTGACATCAACAAAGGAAATGATTTAAATATGAACTGAGTAGACAAAGTGGAATTTTTCACTGACTAAAAAAAAAAAAATCCCCAAAAAAAAAACCATGAAAAAACATTAAAAAATGAACAAATTTGATAAATCTTGTTTTGCTAGTCATATTCTGTTCATAATTTAAAATGTTATGAAAGAAAAAGGGTTTTAAAAAATACTGTCTTTGTTATTATGAGGGTAAAAATGATACGTTATTCTTTTGAGATATTTTATTTTAAAATATTGTGCATAGCATTTTAGTATAATTGTTTTAAAATATTTAAACATTAATACTAAATACATGAAAGATATCAAGAATAGATAATATTTGTTGTGTCAGGAGTGAGCTGTTTCAATGTGCATGTACTGTGTCCCCTAGGTACTTGTGTTAAACTTAATAATTATAGGCAAAGGTTAGAGGTGGAGAAAGCAAAAACATTCAGCAGAACATTATCCAAGTACCCTTTTAGTGAGAGTCTTTTTTACCAATGTGCCATGAGAGAATATTAAAAGCAAAAACATGCTCTTTACTCTTTGTCATAGCCAAGCTGCAACTCTATAATTACAATTGAGTGAGCAGAATGGAGGCATCTGAAATAATGTGTAACCTGAACTCGTTTTTAATTACTATAAAAATACCTGTGCTTCATAATAAACACTTCTTCCTCCTGAAATGCATTAGGCATAGTTACATTTGTTTCTAAATTTGTTTCCACTTGGCTTTCAAATTCATTGCCAATACTAGGTTTTCTACTTTATATGCTCTACTTTAGAATTTAGTTTGATAAGAAATATCTTTTAAGTTTGTCATCCAAGTTAACTTATTCTGAATCAATGATTAGAGATCTTTTGGTAGAATGTCTAACTGGGGTTGAAATCTTGACCAGCTTAACATGTCCTTTATGAGCAGTAATGATTATCTAAAATAGCCTAATGGACAAATAGACAAGTTTTTGAAAATATAAATTTATAAGTTGTTTTTCCAAGCATGCTTAATATAAAAAAAAAATCAAAACTTTTGTTTGTATTTTGAGTTGAAAATTGCTTTTATACTAAGGCTTACAGGATTTTAGAGATGATTATCCACAATGATTTAAGCTTTGATAAACTTGCTTAATTAATTTAAAATTCTGACTTAATCCAATGATTTTTCAGGTTTAAGAACATTAATTTTTGTTCAGTAGAAAAAACACTTTTCCGTTTTGCTCATATATTAGATTGGTAAATAGTTAAGTAAATAATCATGACTGCTATTAATATTAATCTTTAAAAATATAGTTATATGTTCTTCAATTATTTTATAATCAAACAAGAATATTTTCTGTTGTTAGGCTGAAAAAAGAAGTCTTATTTCATGATTTTTTTTCCATTTATTTATCCAAAGAACCTTTTTCTCTTTATTATCTTATAACTCTGGACCAGCACAAAATTTGACAATTCTGATTTTCAAAACAAATATTCCTTTGTTTACATTCAAACTCTCAAGGGCTTTGTAAGCAATGATTTTATGGGTTAAATTTTCATTTCACAGTGTTGTTTGTAGATTTTTATTAACTTTGTAGATATTGATAGGATTTAATTTTGGCAGAATTTTAAGCTTTAAATTAAGAAAAATTCTGTGCTATCCTGAACATAAATTTTTAAATAGTGCTCATCTATCACCAAAGTTTTAATTTGTGTGTATGTATAAAATGCTCCTGGTTTAACAGATATATTTCTTCATTTCATTTTTTTTATTTATTAAAAAAAACAAAAAACAAAAGTACATATAGGAGACCCAATTTCCCCTCCCTCCTTACAGATATAGGGGCTAAGAGTAAGGGTGGCTCTTTTATATCATGATGATAAATTAGTTCATATTAATTTTACTGCCATTACAAAGCCATGTGCTTTATAGTAAAATAAAATTAACATATTTTTATATTCCCATCAATATAAGATGTAAAACAATATTTACATTAGAGTTATTTTAAAAATGCATCTATTTTAGCTTATATAGTACTACTTGTCTAAGTGAAATCATTACAAATATAACATTTTATTGATTTACAATTTAGTCTTAATTTTCAGGTGGGTGTGTTATTGTAACGAATTATTTTGTTTCTCATTGTTTTAAAATAGGATTGGTTAAGCAATTTGTCCTTCAGAAAGGAAATGGAATTTAAATAAAAAAAAAAATAAAGGTTTAAAATAAACAATAATTGAGGAAAACCACCTTGAAAAAATGATTTATCATTTGTCTAGTCATAGACAATAAATCCTTAGTTTTTAATCCTGTCAGAATCTTAATATTGATAATAAAGAACTGTCTGAAGTAATAATTTATAACTCTTTTACATTATTGCAGATAGTCACATACTGTTATTAAATAAAACCTACAGCCCTGATTTCTATCTTAATTTTATGTAATTACATTTGTAAGAAAGTAAAATTTACATGTACTTTTTAAAGAAAAATACCAATTTTTAGTGACTGCAGACACTTTCAATTACAACCTTTCATCAGTACTTAACAAATTAGTTATCAAAAATTCGTCTATATTATAAAGTTATCTGTGACATTTGTACTATTTATTTTTCTCTTTTTTTTTTTAACATGCAATTTGTGTTTGATATATTTATTTCATTATTATTTTGTTTCATACATTTCTCATGTTCATTCTCAGTTATCTATCCCTGCCTATGTTTGATCTGTTATTATAGTAAGATTTTACACAATTCTTTAAACCTTGAAATTTTCAAGCCCCTTTTTATAGTTTTTCTTAAAAGAAAAATTAACAACCCCCCCAAAAAAAATAAACAGAGTATAATAGTCTGAAAGTGCTGACATTGTCTTTGTTTTAAGTTTTGTGCATTGATTTTTTTTTTTTTTTTTTTTTTTTTTTTACAATGTGTAACTGTATTTAAATTTGAAAAACTACAAAATATAATAAAGTAATTTTTTGTGATGTAAAAGTTTTAATAAAGAATGATCCTACACTAATTGAGTGGCTTTGTTGAACTGTATGTTAAAATTGTCACTTTTATATTTTGGCACTGATCTCATTTCTTCAATTTGACATTGGCACATCACATGTTCATGTGTAGAATTGTATTTTCTTTTTCAAGCACTTTCTCTTTTTATAGAAATGTCCCCAGTATGTTTATTGTATTAATACTATAATATGCAGTTTTGTAAAAATTCAATTTAATACAGGCACTTGAAAGCTTTTAAGTGAGGTGGAAAACTTTAGAATTCTAAAGAAAATGGAAGAAAAGGTGGTGGTGGGGGTAGTTAACAAATTGATTAGTTTGTACATTTTGCTTGATTATTTATTCATTAATTTTAATTGTACCTTTAGGCAGTATTATATTTTGGAGTAGTTGGCTTGAATTTGAACTCAAAAGAAGCTATTGTTTCTTGCCTGGAAATTTATTCTTTTATAAATTATTCAATATGTTAGAATAGGCAATCATAGTAAATTTTTTCAATTACTAATGAACTCTAGACTTCATAGGTACATTTGATTATTCTAATGAAATGTTTAAGTTAAATATAAGTTTAATACATTCACTTTGAACTACATCATATGCTCTGCAAGAACGATTTACTTTTATGTTATTTTTATTGGGAAAATTAATGACAAAGTGAATAAATTATTTGTATGATTTATTTTGTTCTTCAGGTCTTCATCGAACTATGGTAATGTTGATGTTATATATGTGAATGAAGGGAAAGGGGTTATACTAATGCAAACATTGGTTATAATTATGCATAAATAAGAAACACTGAAAATGTTGGAAACAATGAATTTTTTTTTTTTTTAAGATGTTTCTGGCTAGCCAATTTCGTTTCAGTTTCTTTGTTTTTGTTTAAGTATCCCACACTGATAATAGAAGATCTGCCAAGAAAGATGAAATGTTACAAGAAATTAGGCACAAACTTGCTGTGGTTATATTTACTAGTGATTAAAGCAATTTCTATACACTTTTATCATAGTAAATTGCTTTCTCTTTTAATTAAAACAGCATTTTTTAAATTGAAACTAAGGACAAACTCATTACAATAAGCAAATAATGCATTGAGCATGTTGTTTTGTAAAAGATCCCTTTTGCGTTCATATATATAATCTTATATTTAAATTCCTTGACGTTCATCCTATGTATTCTTTGTGGCAGTTATTGTAAGTGATTGGGTAAATTTCTCCTTCAAGTTTTAGCGTATTATTTTGTTTTGTATTAAATCTTTTATTGTTTTAGAAGTAGTTGTAACAAATTTTATGTTAAGCTTAGATAATTTTTTTCAATTGTAGTTATAATAGAGTTGGTAGTTAGTATATATTTTAATTTGGTGGGTTTATATAAAAAATTATATCATTCTCCTTTGTTGTTTTTTATAGATATTATTTTGTATTCATTAAAGTTTCTTTAAAGCTATGTCAGGATGTTATCTATTTTTGGCTTTCCTAATGTGATTAAAGGATATGCAGGTAGCATAATGACCATTGGCACAAAATGTGAAATTGGTAAGCCAAGTTCAAATTCTGACTTAGTCTATTGTATTTATTTCATGCTAATACCCTTGGGAAAGACATTAATCCAGCTATGGGCCTCGGTGACAACCAGTCTAGGAAAAGGACTACTCTGAATTCAAAACCATAAAAGCATGGGAAAGGCAATGAGAAATCACTCCACTATCTTTGTCAAGAGGTTGTGACATTTTGCAGATAATAAAGAAAAGGTGTCTGGAGAGCCATGATCACTTACATTCTGAAAAGTCATGGCGTTAAAAAAAAAAAAAAAAAGATCAGTCATATCACTTTTATTCTATTACACTCTATATGCATTTGCATTATTATTACATTCTATTTGCATTTTGCAAATTTTTATGACATGTTTTTAAACAATTTAAAAACATGTCATAAAATTTTCAAAATTTCCATATCTACAGTTTCTCTATGTCTATATTTTGTCTAGCATCCTGATCCCAGTTTATTGTTAAAATGTAGTTTGAGAAACATCTGTCATGTCTACATATATTTTATGTAAAGAATTTTCTACTTTTCAATGTACAAGAAATTTCTATTTATTTATTCTGTTTTATAAAAGGAAGAAATAAAGAAAAAAATATATAAAATGGTTAAAAACACTACTTGATTTTTCTTGTTACACTTGATTTGAATTTTGTGCTTGGCAGAAGTTTGATGGTTTATTTATCTCCCAAAACTATATTAACATTGATAATTGTTGACTTGAATTTATATCTCTATTTCTATTTCTAACATTCTGTTTGGCTATTCAAACTGACACACAAGCAAAATACCTTTTGGTTAATAATGTTGCTTGTGTGTAATATCTCTATAAGAAGATTCTCTAGAGCAATAAATCTAGAAATGACCAAATACTATAACTTTTTAAATTATCATAATATTTTTCATATGCATGTGAAATTATGCTTCATTGGATTGATAAACTTTGATGGTGACAAGTTTATTATATTCTATCCCCAGAAGACTAACTCAAATTTAAGTAAATATATTACAAAAGAAAACAACAAATTTTAAGTGCATTTTCTCTCTTTTGAAGAAACCTAGTCTTTGTAAAAAGTTTTTGTTTATTATACAATTCTCAAATTTTTTATAAGATTATCACTTTTACTATAAATAACAGTTAATTTTAAAATGAGAATTGGGCTTTAATTTGATTCTTTCAATTCTATTTGGTATGGTTTTGTAATTATGCATATACAAAACTTATTGGAAAATTTGCTTAGATAGATAACTAATATCAAATGTAACTGGTATAGTATTTAAGGATGTCTTGTTTAAATACCACTATATGTATTTATGAAAAAGAAATAAGAATAAACAGGGAAATTCTCAACAGTGAATGGTTCCTTTCCTTATTAAGGAATGGAGAGAGAAAGATGAAACTAGCTTCTTTATTACTCCTATATGACATTGCAAGATTTGCAAGGAATATATTTATAGAATTAAAATGCTTGCTTTACAAATTTAGTAAAGAAAGATTTATATATTCAGTTTTTAATGGAATTTTCATTGGTACATACTTATATTTAATATATTTTAATCTTTGCTATTAAAAGAGTTTAGTCATAAGAAAGTGTTCACATTAAGTAAAAACAATAGACAGAAAAATACAGAAATAAAATGGAAAATCTTTTTATATAGGCCAGTAACCAGCAGCAAGTGAATGTGGCATCTTAGTATAGTAAGGGAAATATAATCCAACTGGAAGAATGGTAAGAGTCACCCTTGATGAAGGAAGATTATTAGCTTACTTTAAATGTAGGATGGTTTTACCAGTGGCCACTCTGGGAGTCAGGTTTAGCTCAAGTGAGTCAACATTCAAGTATATCTATTTCAAAGCAACAAAAATCTTTCATAATGTGTCATTTTCCTTTTTGACATCAGCTAGATCAAAAATTGTTTTAACTCTGTGCCTCAAAATATTGACTGAAATACAAAGAATGTAAGTAAAAAAAAAAAAGCAAAAAAGAATGAAATAAAATTAACATGGCTAGTTGGGCTGTGTATATCTGAGCCCTATTGAAGTTGGGGATATACTTAATAGGCAATGTATTTCTTACTTTAATTTTATAAATAATCTTTTAAAAATCCCTAATGACTTGTATGCCCTGTTTTTCAAAGAACACATTTTTATTTTAGTGTATTATTTTCAAATGTCTATTTTAAATAATTTATTCTGTACAGTATAAGGTTATTTAGTGGAATGTATTTTTTGAGAAAGGGCAAATTAAATTTAGCCGGACCTTAAATTCAGTGAAAATCAAAGGAAGTGGCAGCCTTAAATTGTCAACTAGAGAGTTGAGGTGAGGAGTGTGACTGGCGCAGTGTTGAGGAAATATCATATCAATCAGCAGTACTGATCATAAACATACAATAAATTAAACTAAAAATTCACAGAGAGAGAGAGATACTTAAATGCATTAATGCATAGAAATATATACAAACATACACTTTAGATAGATACACATGTTATTTTTAAAAAGAAAATGTATCTAGCTTTGTCATCACTCTTCTTTTTCTTACATATCTGGAAAAGATTTTCTAAAATGTTTTATTTTTGTATAATTATTACAATTAATATTAAAATACCAAAATATGTGTGTGTGTGTTTTTAATTTCATGCACAGAGATTTTTAAAATTATATACTTTAGTTAGAATAAAGGAATCATTTTAGCATCTAAGTTATGCCAATAGTATAATTTGTTAAAGATAAGCCTGAGAAACATTGATGATCTGGGTTATACCTCTACCATTTTCCAGTCATACTACATGTACTGAATAATTATTTATTTTATGTTAATTTATGTGTACAGTGCAATGTAGTATGGGCATGCTGGTTTGTTTTTAGTTTAATGTTTGTTAAGATGGCTACATTACAAGCTTGCCTTGAAGACAATAGTGAAAAAGATGTTTAAGGATTTTGGAGGCACATATTTATAGTTCATCAGTATTCCTTTTAACAAATAAGAGCTGTTAAAGTGATTTTGCTACTATTTTAATATATATTCACAATCATCCTCACAATATTATGAATGAAAAGAAATTTATTCCCCCTCCCCTGCATTTATAAATGCATACACACAAAGTAATCAACTGAAGCAAATAAAACTAAATAAAGATGCTGAAGTTAGAAAAATAAAGAATTAGCATAGGTAAAACAAAGTAAAGATATACAAAAGAGCATAGTTATTATATTAAATAACTAGGATAGTACCAATGAAAACTGACATGATTATTTATCTATGGATTAGAACTTCTGCCTTGAATCAAAGTACCTGTATACTCTGTCTAAAATCCAAGTCGATCTCCAGCCCTCTGGCATGGTTCATTATAGCATCTATGAAAAGTATTTTTTCTCACTCACACTCAGGTATGTGTTTGTATAAATTACCCATACAGTATATAGTTTATTCAAACTGAAAAAATGACAACATATGTAAGTAATTTTGCAATTGCATTGAATGTGTTAACTACACTTTCTTACCCTGATTTTTTTATGTTCAACACTTTTTGAAATATCATTTAATTCACTGTTGAATAATTATAGAGTTTTTATTTAACACAAGTTGTAGCAGATGTATTCTTGTCTATGTGATATCTTGTGATGGTGACATCAGTTGCGTTGGTGTGTTGAGATTGTAAGAGTTGAAATCAGTTAAAATATTTTCAAAACACTCAAATCAAAAAAAAAGAAATTGAATGATAACACTAATTGAGTCAAAAAGAGAGAAGGCTAGATTAAGTTCTTGTAAAAGAAGACAAAAGAAAGTTAAAGAGCAAAGCAGAGTGTGCTGTTTCCCTAATTATTAACTTTGGAAAAAAAATATGGATATATTTAACTTGTCAGAAATTAGTTACTTTGTGATAAAGAGAAAATAAGTAATACAAGTTTGTCTATATTTATTGTAGAAATTATTTTCTTTAGTAATTTAAATTTCTTTTTAAATAATAAACATTCTGAATAAGATCTGGTTATCCAAAATTTTTATCAATTCTCTTTCAGCAGGTTTTAGTTTACTATTTAAATCATTACAAAAATACCCAAGAAAGCTTTTATGAAATAGAAGAAATAAAAAGCACTGTATTAGCAACTTGGTTTCATTGTTATTTAAGTAATAGATTATATAAAATCACATTGTTTTATATTATAGAGAACATGAAAAATTTTAACATTTTTTTTATGGATCCTTAGTATAAAATCAATATAGATTTAAAGATATGTATGGACTAATGCTGTTTTAGAAGTGAATAATATTATCTCTCTAAGTTTTCTGACTAGTATGTATTGATTCTAAGTTCTTTTTTTTTCTCTTATTCTGCTTCTAAAAATATTAGTTGATTGATCAAATAAAGATTGGGAATTCCATTTTATCTCCCAAGCAGAATCAAGTTTGCATGCAGATTAAATTTTTGCTATTAAATGTAAAATCTTAGAATAATTAGTAGCTTATCATCATCATCTATAATTACGTTTTTTTTGCTTTTATTTGAAAACATCTTCATAGTGTTTTTTTTTTTTTTTTGTTGTTGTTGTTGTTTTTTTTTTTTGTTCATTTATCTTGCCTATGGTACATGTAAAATGAGTAATCAGATGTACTAAATTATTAGAGATTGTACTCAATTTTTTCATGTTTTGGAAAGGCTTCCTTGCAACAAATATTTCATGATGAATAAACATTACCTTAAAAAAAATCTTGTTGATAATGTAGGTGCAAGTTTTACATATTTGTTTATATTTCATACAATATTCAGAAGATTTGATTTTTTTTTTTTTTTTTTTTTTTTTTTTTTTTTCCATTTTATACATGATGTGAATTTTCTATATTTTTGGAATGTAACTCTTAATGTTGTAACAGTAGTTGATATTTTTTCTTTTATATCATTTGTAATTTTAATGTTTGAGATACATTTGATTTTCTTCTGATCAGTTGTTTGCTTGCATTTCTTTTTGTGTTAATTTTATTTTTTGTTGTCCATGTTTATTAAGAAAATGAAAAAAATGCAATAAAATCATTGTGCAATAACTCTTAACTTTTCATTTGTACAAGAAACTACACAATATTTGCTGCAAATCTTGTATATATGTCAATCAATGCACCCTATTCATGTTTATAATTTTTCATTTATTTGCAGGAATATTCCCCTGAGCTCCATAATATTACTAAATCTAAGAAAACCAATTTTGGTTCCAATGAAGGTATCACCATTACAAGTATTAAGCATTCCCGTGACAGTAGCTATGCTTCAAATTCTTCTGACCACATGGTACCTTCCGGTCCCTACATAAGGTAGGTATTAATATTTTCATTATTTGCATTGTTGAGTACATTTTTTTTTTTTTTTTTTTTTTTTTTTCTTTTATTATTAATCATAATTAATAATTATGCATTATTTAATCCAAATATCTAAAAATGAACACTTGATATGGACAAAGTATACATTAATAAAACATTTTCAATTGCCTGTACATCTCCTTAGCTTGTCAGTGGAAGGAAAGAATGTTTTGTTTGAACTGTATTTGTTATTGTTTAAAAACAAAATGAAAAATCTGATGTTTAACAGCAAATTTAATATTTAATTTAATAGCAAAGTATCATAAAATTTTGTCTTTTACTTGAAATTTCCAATATGAGATGTAATATCACAGAAAGTAACCACTGATAGTTATTATTGCTGAACAAAAGGGAAAAATGAATCAATTATAGACCAGCTTAAAGAAATTATAATATTGTTTCATGTCAGAATAGTATAAAGGGAGTGATTTTTGATTCTACTTGATTTTCATGGTAACTCATACATTATATTATTAGAGTATTGTTTTAAGAATACTTTGTCTAAGAATTATAGGATTTGTAAAAAAAAAAAAAAAAAAAACTGACTTTTTTTACTATGGTTTTTACAATACAAAAAAAAAACAGTTAGAAAAACAAAAACAACAATTATTCTTCAAAACTGATTTCAGAAAATAAAACTATTCTTTTCATAATTTTCCTTTGATATATCTATATATCATTAATTATTTTTTTTTTTCAGATTACAAGGTCATAATAAATTTTGTCTATTTATATATTTTTAATCTTTGTCCTCTGAAATCAGATTATCAAATTGCAAACAGTGATAGAAGTGTGCATTTGTGTTTATGTAATGGATCCTTTGTTTTCAGATTTTTTTTTTGTTTTGTTATATGCCAACAATATCTGGAGTAATTTTAGACTTTGGTTTTTCTCTTGCTGGAGATAGTTTTGTAATACCAGAAAAATGTGCACTTTACTATAAAAGTAAAAGTTTTAAATCAGTTATGTCTGTGTTTTTGCTTTGCTTTATGTATAGCAGCTTTTGTCATGTATGAAGATTTATGGTCATTTGTTTTTACAGTCAAATCTTCTAATACTGAGTATTAAAGTTTCTTATTCATCTCCCTGACAGGATGGACAGCTTTAACATTTCAAAACATTAAAATATAGCATATATAGTATATCTACCAACACCTGTATTATTGTTTATAGTGGTTCCTTTTGCTAACTCATAATTTTTTATATAGTGAAATATTTTTTTTAATAACAGCAAAAGGTGTTAATTGTCATCTTCACTTTATTATAATATTTCCACCAGTATGTCAACATCATATTGAAAGAAGTTAGTTACCTTCCATTTCTTTAAAACTTCTGTGAGTAATTAGTGGTACAAAAGTACCAATCTAGATAAAAATGAAAAGAAATAGTTTTCATTTCACTTCACCTTATCTTCCTACTTCTCCTTGCCATAACATACTGAATTTTCTTTTATACAAGGAATTGTACAATGTTATTTTATTATCTGTTGAATATATTGGCTAAAATATCATGGCAACAAAAAGAGTTTAGATGAGTATATTTTAATAAATTTTAGAAGCTATTTTCCTATAAAAGTGGACAGAGCTTTTTAAGAATTTACTGTTGGATACTGTTAGATATTTAATTGCTCTTTTAATAAAATCATTTATCAGGTTTTCCCTATGTCTAACTGGTTATATAATTTCATTGAAGAATACCAGCAAATATATGTTGATCCATTTATGTTCCTTTAGAATGAACTTTCACCAATTAATCTTTTAGTTAATTGTACAAAATATTGTTTTTGAAATTGTGTGCAGCTCTTTGCTGCTCTTTCAGCATTTTCTACATGTGTCTAAACTATTTTATACCAGAACAGATGGAGTGCCATAAAATAGAATGAAGTTGGTGAAAACAACAAATGAACTGTATCATTTTGTTAATCTTTTTATAAAATAATTTTATTCAGCAATGCATTGGTTATTTTTTATTTTTGAAATGATTGTGATCATTGATATCATTTTTTATTCTTTTTCATCTGAAACTATTTTTAACTGCCTCTACCTATATACAGTATTTAATGTTTACTAAACTTTGGTAAAATCAAAACTACTAACACATTTTTGAGTATATTTTGTGTTGCTATAATCAAATTCTAACTGATGATCCTTAAAAACAAAGATTAGGTTATTTTAAATTATTTTGAAATATTTTCAATAAAACATTGTTTTAATTTAGACTTTAAAATTGTTATTTCAAGGTGCATCAATGGTTCAATGTTTGTTATTTGGTAATTTTTGCAACTCATATTACCAGAATATTTTATTCAGAAAATATTGCACCAGTAATAAACTGCAAAAATCTCTCAGAAGTCACTGTATGCTGTTTTCATTGATTCAGCAATGCTACATCATGAATAATATATTTTAGTTATCTCTTACCAAGTGATTGGTTTTGGGCAATATTTTTGTTTAAGATTATTGAACCATTTTCATAATCATATTTACATTGTACAATTGCATTGCCAACTCTTATTATAAGGGAAATGCTGTAGAGACCATTTTTTTTTTTTTTTTTTTTTAAATTAGTTTTTTCTTGTTGCTCATGCTCTAAAAATCCTGTTTAGTCTGACTTCTCTCTGACTTCTATGTGCCTTTGCCATGACCAACATGCATGAATGAATGAATCAATGGTGACTCAGTTTACTATTGTCAAGTATGATGCATGTTAGACATTCTCTACCTTGTAAAGCAATTAAAATTTTGCATTTCTTAATCTGATCCAGACATTGGTTTGCTTGTATTCCTTAATAGTGCAGTGAGGAAAAGAAAAATCATTTTGAGATTGTGTTTTTACAAATTTGTTTAAAATACATTTTTTTCATAAAATGATGGAGAAAAGGATTGTATTTTACTTCAATGCGATACTTTTAACACTTCCTATCACTACGCTTCCATCTCTCTTTCCCTCCTCTTTTTTTTTTTTTTTTTTTTTTTTAAATTCATCCTCTATTTTCACAGATTTGCTAAAGAGGTGACCTCCAAACTCGTCACTTCTGCATCCAGCTTAACAAAAGCACTCAATGGAAAACTGAAGATGGGTCGCACAACTGACACTATAATAAAGATCTCAGAATCTTTATCTAGCCGCAAGTTGTGTGGAGGGCAGATTAATGACGATAATAATATGTCTGGCAGGTTTGAGTCACTACATGTTGTGACAGCCATGTGTCTCCAATCCATCTCTTTGACCATAACTGTAGTGATGACTGCATGACACTGCATAGTGCCACATAGTCACTGTAGCAATAAATTTCTTTGCCATTCCTTTTCTATATGTGTATTTATATAATCATGATTACAAATGGGTTTTTCCCACTTTTTTTGGTACAATTAATTTCTTTATTATTCTAATACAATTTATTTTTATTATTACTACATCATTTGGTCTTCTATTTGTTTTGAAAAATTTTGGCTTGATTAAGAAATCTTTCTAAAAAATTTGATGTTTGGTCATTTAGTCACATTTTGGGAAGTAGGTTGGGCTAAGAACTTTTCAGCATTCCTTTGTAAATAAGGCTATTAAAATTGAGTTAATTTTTTAGTTAATGACCTTTATTTTTTATATGAAAACAGAATAAAAGCTAAAATGATCAGTTACAAAAAAGAAACTTTGGAAGATTAGTATATGTTTATAGTCAAGCAGAAAGTATTCTGACCTCACAAGCTGCAGAGTTCACAAAGTGACCAATCATCTAGGTCTTGTACTAGTATCTTTCTTGCTTTGACTAAGCTATGTTAATGTATATACAAAATGAGTTTCTCATTCCAACCAACTGCTGCTATGTAATATTTCAATGATTAAAGCGTTAAAAGGTATTGTTGGTATTAGCATAATGAAATTTAATTCTCTTCAATGATTTTTGCTAAATTGAAAGAAAGATTGTGTGATCTTAATTCATTCCACCATGCAAAATATATAGTCCATTTAGTGTATTAAAGACTTACATATGTTAAAATATTTCATTTTTGATCTCAATGATTAAGAATAGGTACCCCCCCCTACAAAAAAAACACGATACCTAAGTTTAAAATGTATTTTAAAAAATGTGAAATCTTTCTTGAAGCTTTAATTTTAGTTCTAATTCCAAGCTAATAGGTTAAATTTAATCTTCCCAATAAGCAAAATATTTTGGTGTATTTCAAAACGAATCTTAAGTGATTGGAATTTTTTTTTTTCTCCTTATCAGTAAAATCTATAAATTTGCCCATATTGACGGATCTGTCAACACAACATAATTTTCATTTTTTTAAAAGATTTTTCAAAAATAAAATACTTTTTCTGAAAGTTAAAGTTTAATTAATCTGAATTGAAACAAATTTTAATTACTTTTAGTTTAAATTATTGCAGAAAAGTATTTTTTAACATGGAAGGGAGATGTCTTTCTGATGTTGAGTTTATTTATTGACAGCGTGATGTTTGTGAAATTTAAGTAAGAGGAATGTAGCTGAAAAAAAATTACTTGATGAATGTAACATGAATGCCTTTTTATATAATTTATTTTTAATTTATTTAATCTTCATAATTTAAGAAAATTTTTAAGCAATCTAATATATCTAATTTTAACTTACTTACAAATATGCTTGTTGAGAAAATGTTAGAAAATTACCTCTTTTAATTTCTGATAATTTTGTGTATGGATGTCCATATTTACAAAAATCTGCATATTTATACACACAAAAAACATTCAAAATATTCTTTTAAAATACTAGGAGCTTTTGAATTGGCATGAGCTTTTCCATTTATTAGTAAATATAGTTTTAATTAAATAATGATATTAATACTAATAATATTACAGCTACTAGAAATTAATACAGAATTTTAAAAGATTTAAAAGTTTATAAATTACTCTAATTAAAATTTTTTAAAAAATGTGAAAAAAAAAAAATTATTGTAAAAATTCATTATTCATCAGAAACATTTTTTTCTTAAAACAATAGCATCCATAATATATTTTATTGATAAAAACAAAAACTTCCCTAAAAAAAAAAATGTCTTAGCTTTATTACATTTTTTTTTTATTTTACAATTCAGGGTAGAGTTTTTGCAACTACTAGTGGTCTTGTTTGATAAAAACAAAATTGATTTAAATTCTCTGAGGACTTATGTTTTTAACAAATATAAACATTATGTGATACAAAAAAAAAATTCTCAATTTCATAAAGATTAAATGTGGGGGATAACAAATTAAAAAACAAAAACAAAGAAAATATTTTTTACAAAGATTTTCTAAAAAAAAAAAAAAAAAAAAAGAAACCTATAAAAAAGTAATTTTGTTCATTTCTGAATAAGTCCTGAAAGTTTCATTAAAATTCAACAAATACCTGATTTTTGAAAGAATTTCCAAAAAAAATAAAAAAAAAAATGCTCAAATTTTCCATTCAAATGTAAGGTTCTGCTTGGATGCTGAAAAAATAATAATCTTGTAACAAAAATTTCCAGGGTTCTAAAAAGGATAAAAAAAAAATACATCAGGAGTTCTTTGATCTTTTCTCTTAATATTGATGATAAAGCTTTAACTTTATTATGTTTTGCGACATTTTTTCAATTGTATTCTTTTTTAGTGAATTTTGGGAGGTACCTTTGCTTAGTCAAAGCTTTCACCATATTAAATCAAGAATTCCTGATCAACACAAAGTAAGGAACTAATTTAGTATTATAAGAGGGTGCAATGGATAAATTGTCATCTAAATTATGCAAAAATGAAAATAACACTGACATCTCATTTTAACAGATAGAATTACCAAAATTACACAAAAATATCTTGAAATACTAAAGAGTAAATTATTCAATAAAATCAACATTGGCTTTAACCACAGCCTCCAGACAACTTCAGAATTTTCTGCATTTCTTCTAGGCAGTCTCCTTGTTGATGAATGCTGCCATAATCCTTGCCTTAAGTTCATCTTTGGTCTTACAAGGAGTTTTGTTGGTCTCTTGCTCAACTATGCCCTACACATAATAATCAAGGGGGTTGAAGTTTGGGGATTTAGGTGGCCAAATTTAATGGGAGATGTGGTTGCAGAAATTGTCTGACAGCCATGATTTGGTTCTCCTGCTTTTGTGGCATGGTGCAGAGTCCTGTTGCCAGGCATAGCAGCCACCATCTTGACCTAGGACTACCTCCTCAAGGCACTTCATATAGACATCTGTGTTGTGTCTGAGGCCTTCACCAACTAATTCGGGAGTTCTTATCAGAATGGTCAGAGTGAGATTTCCTTCCGTTCCAATTCTTTCCAAATCCTCCACATTCAAACACTGAAATGTTCATATTGGAACTTCTGGCATGAATGCCAAGCAGTACAGCATGCTGTTTCCACAAATTTCTGGTTCAAGTGAATTGTTTCATGGTGTTCTTTTACTCACAGATGATGCCTAACTGACCCAACTATATTGTACAGTTGACAAAATCAAAAACAAACAATGCACATGTACAAAATTAAAAATATAAACTGTAGACAATTTACCCATTGTACCCAGTACTTATGTGGTAAATTGAATCTATCGCTAAAAGTTTTGTATTTTCCAAAGCTAATATGTTAAACAAATTGTAGGGTTTCATTAGTAACCACTTAAAATTTAGTAGGTATGCAATGATGACATTTGGTGAATTATCTTAAAATTTGCCATCCCCATGGGCTTAGTTTTGTGGCTTAGCCAGTAAACTTTTAATAAAAAAAAAAGTGATATTACTTGTTGAAAAAAAATCTGTTAAAAATCCCTCTTTTCATACTAGACAGTTTAATGCTTGTGAGATTTGTAATGATGTCTTAATCAGGCTTACTTTATATATGCTATACATATAAAATATGTATAATAGATGATTATAAAAAAAATCAGAAATTATTGTAGGGAATCTAAATTACTTTTTATCTGTTTGATCATGAAAAATTTATAATTGTTTTAGAACATGTGTATATAAAAGTAAAACTGGCTAGCAGTAGAATTATAAAATCACTACTTTATTCTAAGAACACACTGCCAGTTCAGCAGCTTATTAGAAATTGAAATATTTTATAAGCTTTTTCTTACATCTATATATAATTTAAACTTTTTAAATCGAAATTAATGTCAATTTACCAGTTTTTCTCTCTTTAAATCTTTTGGGAATCTTCATTAATAGAACCATCTCTTTTCACTTGCCAATGCTTGTTTCCTGTTTAATATTTTAAAATTTTTGCAACAACATTTTATGAAAAAAAACTCATTTCTTGATGCTTTCTGTTTTTTTTTACAGATTGGACACTATTAAAGTCTACACATTTTTTATAGTTTACAGTTTTTTTAAACCTCCAGATTAATTTTCCTTTCTTTTTATTTTTCCTATTTTTTAGTGACCAGATTTAAGCTATTTTGGCAGTACATGGAAATAATATGCAGTCCATTGGAAGTTATGCAAATCACATACACCTCAATAATTTGAACTTGCTTTGAAAAAATTTGATTAAATTTTAAATGATTAATTTAGGCATGAATACAAAGCTGGAGTTAAATTTTTAAGTAATATCAACATGTTTTATTAAAGTTATTGGATTTTCTGCAGTTTCTATAATAAATTCAGTAACTTTAATAAAACATTGAAACTACCTAAAAATTTAACTCTAGATTTGTTTTAATCATTTAAAATTTAACAATTTTTTCAAAGCAGATTAGTTACTAAGGTTTTTGATTTGCATAATGAATTCAGATGGACTGTAGATATAGAATGCCAGCAACTGATGATATTTTATTAGATGACAAGGACACTATGTATTTACAGGAAGACTGCAAAAATGATTTTTTTTTTGTTCAGCCTCTCCTAAAGCTGAACTGCAGTATAAGAATGTATGCAGGCATACTTAACACTAAACCATATATTACTTAGTCAACAAACCCAGATACTAAGTGTTGTCCATTTCACAATGTTTGTTTGATATGTCAAATTCTGGTAAGCTTATTGAGACATTTGTCAAAGCACTTCATATGATAAATATCTAATTCCAAGGTGAAAAAAACATGGAAAGTGTTTGGAATTTATACAAGCATCACAATAGCATGCAAAGTATTTTCTTTAATTTACCCTATTAAACTTAAAATATGACCATATGAATATTAAATCTGAAAAAAAAAAAGATTTGTATAATATATACAAAGCTAAGAATGCTTAAATCTAAAATAACCATAAAAATTAGACAAAATGTACAGATTTTAGATAATGTATCTCCTTTAAATCATATAATTGTGAGTTAGAATTTGAGCTGATACTAATATAATCATCTGCATTTGTACTTAATTTCATTACCTCTTTAATCTAGATTGCTATATATGTTGCTGGGATTTGTGGGTGATGTAATGGATATTCATGAGAAAAGCCAATCTCAAATTCCAGCCTAGTTTATTGTGTGCATTTGAGCATAAATACCTTTGGGAAAGGCATGAATTCACCCCCCCCCCAAATGAGTTAAATAGCAGGGTAAAGTAGGCTCTCTAGCCTTGGGTGGCAATCAGTCTAAAAGAAATTAAACTCCAAATTCCAAACTGGAGAATCCTCTTTTATCTTTCCCAAGATTGCATGACAATTCACAGATAATAAATAATTTGGGGGGAGTCATAATTGTCCATGTCCTGAAGGGACATAGTGTTAAAAATGTTGCTATTTAACAGCTGTGAAAAATCATTTGTTATGAGACGGTATAAATAAATGCTGGAAAATTATGATATCAGTAGTGGTGGGAGGGAATTAATAACATAAGAAGTGGTATACTATGAATTTAAGTACAGTTGTTTTTGCTAATTTGGAGCTGTCTGTCTTCAGGCAATCAGTTCAAGAGAACTTAATTATTTCATTGCTCTTTATAGATGTTGCTATATTAATTTTGGTTATATACACTTCCCTTGTTGACCTGTGAATTTAGGAGTTCTTTTTACATATTTTTTTTTTTACTCTTTAATTTAGATCACTTAAAACTTATATTACCAAAGGATCATTAAGCCACTAGTTCACATGTTCACACACACACACACACACACACATATATACATATATATATATATATATATATATATATATATATATATATGTGTGTGTGTGTGTGTATGATGGAGTTGACTGGTCTTAGTCAGTGAGGACAATAGGAATAACATACTTTCTTTTTTGCTGTTTGCCCCTCCCTACATAAGTAAAGATATTTTTGAGGGAGTAATTTGCTTAAGTGCTCACTTTACATCTCTTTTTCCATCAACCATCAGCAACATTTTGTCATGATATATGGCAAATGGACAGTGTAGGGACATGTGAATCCATGCTTTTCTCAAGTGAATTTTTGGTGTAAATTGAACAAAAATTATTCCAGTTTTCAGTTATAATATAAATGTGCAATAGATCTTAATACGCAAATTGGTATTTTCAAAATTGAAATTGTGTTAACAAATTGAGTTTGGTAAAATTTTCAGGTTATATTTATATGTGCAATATATTGTGTGAGTTTCAGTTTATAGTATCTCCCCATATTAATAATATTGATAACTTGTTTTGATGATGTTAAATTTTATTATGCTAAGTTCAACTATTTTTTTTTATAAATAAAAAAAAACAAACTTGTAAGCCATAGAAACGTTTAATTAACACAATATCCTATATAATTAAATTATCATTTTATGTGTTAATATGGGATTCTTGACATTCTATAATCTTCATCAAGTCATTTCTTAATTTTCATACAATTTTAACTTTAACATGCATAATATATAAATGTATAATGAAAAGTAAACACTGATGAATTATGCCATAACAGGTTCAAGATGATTCTTATAAAAAAGAAAAAAAAAGAAACCTTTCTGTTGTTAATTAAATTAGCAACAAAATGTTGAGCAATCAAGTAAAATATCTCTACAACTCACTATGATACTTATAGTTCTTTTTGAGAAAATAACTTCCCTAAAGTTTTTTTTTTTTTTTCAAATCATCTTTTTTGGGATTTTATATCCAAAAGTGAAAGTTTTAAACTTTTTCTTGTCCATTTATAAAATGTTTAAGCCAATTCAAACAAATTGTTCAGTACTACATTGGTGTAATAATGGTTAAATATTAGAAGATAATACAAGTTAGTTTCTGTTAGGGAGAAATAACAACAGCAAAGACTGGTTGACTAAAAACCAATAGAAAATAAAATTGTAAAAGAAACACAGATAAAGCTCTTGTTATATGTTTTGCTTGCTAACCACTTCATCTTATTTCATGTTCATTTTGTTTTTGTTTTCTTCTCTTCACGTTTTATCGTACATCTGACTTGATTCTAGGTCCTCAAATTCAGAAAAACATGACTTGTGTAACTTTTATAGGAAAGATCGCAATTATGATGACACCTTGAACCCATTTGGGACGGATGCTGACAACGAGCACCTGGATAGTGAAGATAAACAAACAGTCAATCAATCGGCAGAACAGAAAAAGTAATGATAGGTTTGCAGATGACAGTAAAACAAATTCTACTACTCTCACTATTTTTGCTAACTACTATAACTACTAAAAATGAAAAAAAACAACAAAAAACAAATTGCTGCATCTTGGCCTGGAGATTCTACTCTGCTCTCTACAGATTCACAGCTTTTACCAGTTCTTCTATGTAGCCAGAATATAAATTCATATATAAATTATATTCCTTTTATATTTCTTGTCACCATATCATTGAACTGACATCTTAGTATTAAAAAAACATGCTTACATGTTTTATTGAATGCCAAGGGAAATCAATGGATGTACATAAAGTGCATGAAAGAATTGCCATAATTTTTTATATGTTTCTAAAGAATAGATTTATTTTTAATTCAACATTTGTATTACTTTAAACATTATTATAGTGGGGACTTTATATTTGAAATAAATGCCGCATTTTTATTTATCAAATTGTCTATTTCAGAAATCTTAGTAAAGAAAGTATATATTCAATGAAATACATGT
Source organism: Acanthosepion pharaonis (assembly GCA_903632075.3). Lineage (NCBI taxonomy): Eukaryota > Metazoa > Mollusca > Cephalopoda > Sepiida > Sepiidae > Acanthosepion > Acanthosepion pharaonis. The sequence continues at coordinate 575,655 of CAHIKZ030001144.1, forward strand.
ATATTAAAAAGTTTGTTTTTACTCCCTCCCACCATATTTTGTCAACAATTTTTTGTCATATTTAGACAACAACATATATAAAGCTTCTACTTGCTCATGAAATTTCTGTATATTCCTTATTTGGATCATTTGTATTTCATCAGTGTTTGTACACTTTCTTGTTGGTTTAGCCCTTTGAGCCTTGACTACCACTTTATCGGGAGTGGGGAGTTGTAGAGAAAAATGACTTAATGCCCAGTCACTGGTTTAATGGTGGTTAAACACTTGCATCATGTTTTGTTGTTTTTTTTGGGACAAAAAGAAAGAATTCTGGTGATAAAGTGAAGGTATGCAATCATACTCTCTCCCTGCCAAGTATGACACTTATCATTTTTGTAACTATATTTATATTTACCATGAAACATTACATACGAATTATTTGTGAATTTTCAGACTCAGGAGTTCAGGCAGAAGGGTTAAAATTGTTCAGGAACGCAGGGCTCAAAGGGTTAAGACGTCTTTGACATGTGATATTTCATTCTTACATGCATTTTTTTTTCTCTTAACATTCAATGACTTCCTGAAAAACATTCATAATTACAAATGATTCTTTGAGAAATAAGAACTGTGTGTTTTATTATGGCCAGAATATAAACTTGGTATCAGTCCACTAAGTTTACTTTAATCCCCCTACATTCTCTTCTATAATATTCTTATCTTGATGTCAGTGAAGAAAATTTGGCCAATGTTTGCTGTCAGTTTTATGGTTGACTGCTATCTTATTCTGACCACTAAAGCTTTTGCTTGCATGGCTAACCCAATAAATAATATCAGTGCTTACTGACCAGTGGCTTGTGTCACATCACAGATGATTTTGTCAGGATTGTATACATAGATATGCTAGAGTTTTTGGGGGTTTTTTTTTCTTATCTGAATATCTATTGTTACAATATTTTCATGTCTATTTTTTTTTTCATGGAGTTCAGAAGAGAATATCTTGTTCTGTTTATCATTTTTGTATTATTTTTTGAGCTTTTATCATCTGACATGCCAAGAAGCTCTCAATAATACTTTTTCTTGGTTCTGAGATGTTGTGATTATGACTTATTAGACATTTTTAACAGCATTAATCATTTTAAAATTCTACAAAATAGATATTAATGTCTAAGAAAGATTCAGAAGATTCAGCCTGTAATATTTTTGTATTGTTGAGAAAGTCTGAAAAGATATGGACAGATGTATGCTGCCTCATTGTGACTACACTGATATGCCAACAGTCATGAGATAGCAGTATATAAAAGTAATAGTGCCTCCATACTTAGTTATTGGAATTTCCCAGGCCTATGTCAGCTATGTTCTGGTATCTGGTGTATCAGTATGAACATTGGCTTGGCTGCTGTGGCATGAATTATTGGAGTTTGAACATGCTATGATAGTGAGTACCAGACAGATGAGACCTTACCTGGCTCAAATCAAATCTACATTCTTATGAAGGAGGTACCAGATGCCTGTATCAGCTGTCCAACTTATTTCAGCATTCTTTAGCTTTCATGGGATATGGGAGAATAAGACCTATCAAGGTGTTCCTGTTAACACAATGACAACAGACATAATACTTAACATGGATTTATGATGTTGCTAATTGAATCCTGAGGGGACTAACAACATGTGATGTTATGAGTCACAGTTACAGGTTGTTTCTGACTGATGGTAGTGTTTGGGCATAATGCACAGACCAAAGGCCATGAACACCACTTGTCAATAAGGCACTCTACAGGTTGGTGGTGGTTCAGTAATAGGTGGGTTGTATTCATATGGCATGTTTGGGTCTACTGGTTTGCCTAAACATGACTGGAGGCTATTGCAATGTTTCATGACTATTTGCACCCATTCATGAACTGTGTAACCCAATGGGTTATTCTAGCAGGATAATGCATTGAGTCATCAGGCACAATATGCTCTGTTGGTTTAGAGACTTTCAAGTGGCCACTGTTTGCCTGATATAAACCCAATTGAACATTTATAGTACATGACAGAGGAGGTTTATTCACATTCAGGATCCTACATTTAAAAATATCAAGGAGCTGTATACTGCTATCCAGATGGTATGACTCAACATCTTTTCAAGGATCTTCTGGCCACTTGTAAAGTTACTGCAATTGTTGCAATTTGCCAGGCTAGAGGAGTCCTATTTGATAACCATATTTGATTTCAATGAAATATCAACTCCTGGCAATTTTAGGTTTTCATGTATTTTTTTAACTTTGAAAAAAAAATATTAATGCTGTAAAAAAAAAAAAAAGTCTTATTTGCAAAAGAATATATAGCCAGACATCCTGAAGTTTTAATGTTAATTTTTAAATTTTATAAATGTTGCTAGAAAAATGATTTTGCCCCTTTAAAATACCTGTTTTTATTGTCTTTATTCATCTTATTTATTTATTAGTTCAAACATTTTTTTTCTTTCTAAACTAGAGAAAGAGAAAACATTTCTCCTATTCTTAAAATTTAAACAAGAGTTTAGTACATCAGATTCAATATCTGATGTAGTAAACTCTTTTTCCATAAAATTTTATAAAATATTTTGCAAGTGGAATTCTATCCTAATAAAAATGCTACTTTGCATTTAAACAAATGGTTAACTCATATATCATGGCTTCATACCATTTGTATGCATATGCGTAAATGTATACTTATTACCATTTGAATGCAATGTGTGAAATTTATAGTCACAGTTACAATTTCATATGACTGTAAAATTCATAGAGCCTTCAATTTGATTGTTATATATTTTTGCCAAATTTATATAAGAATAATTATAAATGTTTAATTTGATAAGCACATTGCTTTATTTTTCTTGCTTGATATCATTTGGTTGTTCAACTTGTATATTCAGATCAATAACAAACAGCAGGATTTAGACCATCAAATCTGTCCACGGTCACTTAGTGCAACTAATTTTGTATTATTTGTGTTTGTGGTTGAAGACCAGATATTAATAATTTATTAGAATGCTTGACAGTATTATTCTAAATATTATCAAAAAGGATTCAGAATATTAGGTATAATGAATTTCAGTGAAGGTGAGAGATGGCAAAACATCTGAGATATAATGCCCACTCTTTTATTTGATAATCTTTATACTGTATCCTGCTAAATTTACAAATTCATTTGACATTGCTAATTTTGTAAGTTTCTATTTTTCTCTGTTTTTAGTTTGCTCATTTTATATCTTTTCTTTTGCTTTCCTTTCAGTTTGTTGCATTTTCTTTTATTCAGACTTTCAAACTTATAACTTTGCATGTAACAATCATCTTTTTTCTTCCTCTTAATTTTTATTTCTGAACCAGTTTTTATACTTTTTTTTTTTTTAAATGTATTTATCTAGCTTTATCCAGGATCATAGACTCTAAGCACACTTAGGTTTACTTTTGTAAATTATTTGAAAAGGCTAGTATAACATAGGTGAAGATACTCATCAGATGATGACAGCACCAGAACTAGTCAGTTGACTGGCAATAAGCATATATTGATAGACAAGTGTAAGATACAGTTTGTGTAATACTTTTCCTCAAGAGGATACTGTGATGTATTTATTTAAAAATGATTAGTAGGACCTTAAACTTGTCCAGGCTACCTTCAAAAGTCTTTGATGCTTTCTGTTCATTGTAGTCAATGCATCTATGAAAGTAAAAAAAAAATTAAAAGATTTAGAAATTTTTTTTTTTTTCTGCATTATCAAAATGGATATTTTACTTTAACCTTTTTATTATGGCATTTTCCATAACATAGGACACTTCAATTTTTAATTGAAAGAAAAAAATATAGATTTTTTATTTATTTATTTTTTTATTTTTTAAAGGCAGTATAATTTTTTTTTTAATTTTGTGTAGTCACTTGTATTAAAATAACAATAAGACTTGTTCTTACTGTATTTTCATATCAAAAGATTTTATTCAGCAGTTTTGAGAAATTCTGTTCCTTTTGCTCTAAAAGTAAAATTGCTATATAGAATATTTAGAAAAATTGACATTTAATGTTAATTTTAAAATTTTATAAATGTTGCTAGAAAAATAAATTTGTACCCTGAAAATTCCTGTTTTTTATTATCTCTCTTCATCTTATTATTTTTAGTTCAAAAAAAATTTTTTTTCTGTAAACTTTGTGACTCCATACTCATTTATCGATTACAATGATAAACTTTTTCTAAATCATTTCTCCCATTCTTAAAACTTAAACAAATTGAATCTGATGTACTGCACTCTAACTTTTTCCCTAAATGTTTATAAAATCTTTTGCAAGTGGAATTCTATCCTAATAAAAATGCTACTTTGTATTTAAACAAATGGTTTATTTGAACACAAACATAAGAAATAATCATAGAATCAAGTGATAGTATTTCTTTGATAAAATGTAAAAAAAATTAGTTTGCTAGTGACTTGACTAAATTTGTCTACATTAAGGTTAAATGACAATGTTTAGCTTTATTTAGTCATGTAATTCTATTTTCTGTTCCAATTACTATTGTGGATAATATCTTTCATGAATACATCAGACAAGTTCGGTTTTATGTTTTGTATGTTTCAAATTTATAAAAAGATAAAAAAAAAAAGGAATTTGAAAGATGTTATCAATTTATTCATTGGCAGCATTGAGGAATTGAGATGGAAGCATTTTTCTTTCTATATTTTATAAAAATATATGCTTCAAATACATATGGTATAGATATTTGACTCCATTACTTTTAAAGAAAATTATCACAAAGTGGTGTATAACAAGTAAGATGTGAGGATTTTTTTTTTAACTAAAAGATAATGAGAGTAGAAATATTGTATATAAAAGTATTATGCTATTTAGCCATAATACTTTTATGCACAATAACTAGCTGAGAGAAATATTACTTCAAAATTTTATATATTGGCTAAGAAAACTTGCTTTTAAAATATTATTTTAATTTGCAATAGTTCAAAAACAAATAGTCAGTTTCATTTAGTGCATAGAAACTGGGTTGTCTATAGACAATACTTCATATTTGAATGATTTGAACTTAAAGTGTTAATTTTTCTTAAAAATCCACTGCATTTGTTTATACTTGATCCTAGGTGTGGTTTAGCTAAGTATCAAAAGCTTTCTTTAGATAAGTTCTTAATTTATGGAAGACATTTTCTATCACTTGTATTCATCAATTGGGCAAGTTAAGTTGAAATTTATTTGGATCTACTATTTCTTTTTTTTTTTTTTTTTTTTTTTTTTTTTTACTTAAAAAAAAATTTGCATATAATCTAAGTATATAAAATTTCTGTCTCTACTAATTATGCTTATAGGTTCTTTTGCTTGTTTAAATTCATTCTTACCTCTTCAGTCTCTTTAAAATTTCTTGACATTTGTCTTTAAGTAAGATTATTAGTCTTTGGCTTTCTTTCTTTCCATGAAAAATTTTATCAGCTATGAATCTGGCTGCCAACTTTCAGCTCTATTTCCTCCCTTGTTGATAGCAATTCATATTTTCTATTTACCCATATTCTGAATTAATAATCAATTTAAATATATATTGAAAAGAATTATTTCTAGTTTTTCTACTAATTTACAGTATTTTTATTATCTTCTCTTAGGTCCTGATTCTGATGGCTTTGACAGTGTCTATTTTTTTAATTTTTCTTTTTTTTATTTTATATAAATGAATATGCTTTAATTATTATTGTATATGTTGATTATTGTAGATACAGGCAAATCCTCCTTTATGCAATTAATTTGTCCCAATTTTTCTCATGTAAGATGAACTCAATTTATAAGAATAATTACAATGAATTCTTTTTATTTCTGGTTATAAAGTCTTTAAAGAATCTGTTAAAGAAACCAAGCTTCCTTCCTAGCTTTGACACAAACAGTAACTGGGTAATAATGAAAATAAAAGTAGTTTTAATTTTCTAAGAACTCAAAACTGAAAATTATTCAAAATATTAAGGTCATATACATGGATTTAGTTGCAGTCATTAGTTTCAAATTGAGAAGTACAATTCAGAATCTGCATGATTCGATTGATTCCATGACAAAAATCCATGGATTTGTTAAAGTCCTTTATATAAAATAGCATATTTGCCTATAACCTATGCACATCTTTATTTTAAATTATCTCTAGATTATTTATAATATTTAGGCTTACGGCCATATCATGTTGAAACTCCAGTTCTTGTCTGATCACCAAACTTAAGCAACATTGAACTTGGTCAGTGCTTAGGTGGGTGACCATATGGGAATACCAGGTGCTGCAAGCTTGGATGTGTGAGTGATGTAATTAATAAAGGCTTGAAATGAGAAACTGGAGGGCCAAGTTCAAATCCCAGTCAGATTTGTTATATTCACATGTGCAAATACTCTGGGATAAAGTATGAATCCACCTCTACACCCCACGGCTATAGGTTAAATAGTAAAACATATCAGAAAATCATTATCTCCCAAAAATTGTTGAAATATGTTTCAGCTTTAAATAACCTCAAAATGGTTAATAAGCCATAAAAAACAAATCAATCAATCGACATGATATCTAACAAAGTGTAAATATTATGTAAATAGTTTTTACATTGTGGCTGTATAGAGAAGATTTTGGTAGGAAATTGATACCTTAAGAAAAAAAATTTATGAAAGTAAATATCAATCTTTCTGGCATTAGTAAGAAGAAAAATGAGAAAATTATGATATAAAAATTGTGTACATTGTAAAACTGAAAATATTTGTAGAAAGTGTTAGTGTAAAAAGCTTTTTTACCTGTAAACAAAAAAAAACTATAATTTGCATTGGAAAATTTTTAGACAAAAACATCTATTTTAAAAATCAACTAATTGAAAAAAAGTCTATTTAATAAAGGACAGTTTTTATTTTATTTTTTTAAAATTTACATTCTAAATTTTAGAGAAAAAGATGGGGTTGGAAGCAAAATATGGGATGAATGCAAGAGTGACTGCAAAATAGTGTAAAACAAATTCAGGATTTGCTTTTTAAATATATTTTTTTCCCAAAAATTTTTGATCTACAGTGGATACAAAAGACCAATTATATGTATTTTTTTTTATTTTATGTAGCATATATGTTGTCTGTCATTACAAGTCTGTGATAAAGTAATTTTCCAAGCATAGCCTAGATGTGGCACAAGGCCGAAATTAGGGGGCACCCAGTGAGAATCAAACTCACTACTCAGCTGTAATTGTTCTAGCGAGACAAGCTTGCTAACCATTACACCACCTCGAGGTGCCCATGTCTGTGATAAAAGTTGTCTATGTTAGAGTTCTCTTATAAAGAAAAATAAGCAGTAACTTTGTAATAATTACCTAAGTGTATATTTTCTTTAACTCTGATTTTATTAAAAACTAATTTGATTTTCAGTTGTGTGACAGGTCATGTCAATTGAATTAAGTTACAAATGGGGATGGAGGGACAATAAAAAATAACACATATCTATATAGAAAAGATCTCATGGTAAGTGAATTTGAGTTTTCCAGAAAGGTCCACAAAGATCTCATGATAATTGAAGAATTACATGTAAAACAGGAGATCATCTGTTTTCCAAACTGTTAAATGAATTTCACATTGATATAGTGGGATTTGCCTGTACATTTTTAATATAATCTGTTACTGAAAAATCTTATCAAACATTTTATTTGAATTTCTTACTGATTTATTCAAGCTGGTGTCATCATAATGTTTCAGTTGTTGTAGCCTCTAGTCTTCTTACACTGAAATCCATATACTCTGGTTCAGTAGAATGGGCAGAGATGGCACAACAAGTATAAATGAACTAATATCTAACTATCTTCTAACTGAGAGCAGTTTAGCATAAAAGGTTCAGTTCAAAATGCCTAGAAGGTTGTGAAATATGATAAGTACCTGAAGAATTCCAGATGCTACAATGACTGAAATGTGTCAACTATAATAATCAAAATGAGGGCATCAGTTGGAATAAATCAATATGTAATAAATTTTTGAATAGTTGATATTTATTATTTTATATCAATAAGTTAAATACTAATTTTATAAATGATTGAATATTTTTAAAGTGTTTTCTTACATAATTTTATAAAATTCATTACAATTTAATTGGTATCAGTTTTTGCCTTTTCTCTGTTTTTTTTTTTAAATTTTTAACTTTAATTTATTTTTTATTTTTTCCCCTGTGCAATTGTTTTATGTACTATTTTGTAGTTGGACACAAGATACAAATAATTAAATCAATTATGTTAGTTCACATAATTGGACAGTGTTATGGTTTACGTAACTTTTATAGGCCAGATGGCTATGATGAAAGTCTCAATCCTTTTGGAGAAGAATCTGATGAAGAAGACCTGGATAGTGAGGCTAAACATTTGGTGAAAGATGCATCGCAAAAGAAAAAGTAATGATAGGTTTGCAGTTTAGAGTACATAATTCTATTACTAAAATATTTCTAGCATGTTGGCCTGAAGCAACTGCTCACAACTGTTCCTATACAGATTCTCATCTTCATTTATTAATCTTATAACAATTGTCATTGCTGCTCTATTTCTGTGTAGCTTTAACATTCTTAAAAATTCATCCATTTCTTTCAATCTTTGAAACTTTCTTTTCTACATACAAATACATTGTGTTACTATGATTTTTAACTAGCATTCTTGGTCTCAGTGCTAAAAGAATGAATCTTGAGACAAAGCTCTACCTCTGTCCTACTTCTTTTCTTGTTTAATGTCACTTTTGTTCTTGATCTCCAAGACTAAACATATTTATTGCTAAAATCATTAATACTTATGATTCTCTGCTTTTAGCAATTTATAAAAACACTGTTGATGAGAAAAACCTTGTAGATATGTTTCAATTTTACTATTAGGTTGTCCCAAAAGTTCGTAAACACTTGCAAAAAATTGAAATTTTACTCGCCAAGTAATAACAAAAACAACAAAAATTATTCCTCAAAATAAAGACCATCATTTTCCAAGACTTTCTGCCATCGATCTGCAAGCCGGATCTGGTGAAAGTACCATTCAGCCAGCTTCAATCAAAGAATTTTGACACGCTTCCTCAACTTCATCAAACGAAGTCTAATCGGCGCCATTCAGAAAGTGTTGCATTGAGCGGAAAAAGCCGTAATCTGATGGAGCACAGTCAAGACTGTAGGCTGGATGTGGCAGAACCTCAACGCCCGCCCAGCTCTTCAAACTTGTCTTTGGTCTTCCTGGTGGTGTGTGGCTTGGCATTGTCCTGTTGCATCAAAGTGCGTTTTGGTTGATCAGTGCTGGGTACTTTTGCTTCAACTTTTCAGAGACCCACTCTAGTTGCTGACAGTAAAGTTCGCACTGATGGCACGCACCATTCGAACCAACTCAAAAATGCACGATTCCTTCAAAGTTCCACCAAACGCACAACATAACTTTCTTGCCGAATCAATCTTGTTTTGGAGCCGACGGTGCCTCTTTCTGAACCCATCGCTTGTCTCGATTATGCTGGACCAGATAGACCCATTTCTTGTCCGATGTCACCATGCGCCCAAAAACACTCGTCCAATGGATTGCTGAGCAATTGACGGCAAATTTCAACTCGCCTGTTGGCTTGTGCTTCCGTGAGTTCAAGGCGGATCTTGGCCGCGGCTTTTTGTGAACAAAATCAAGTTGTTTCAAGTGTCGGGTGAATTGTCGATTTGCCAACCCAAGCTCACCAGCCAATTCTCGATAAAGTAAAAAACAATTAAAAATTGCATAAAAATTCAATTTTTCGCAAGTGTTTACGAACTTTTGGGACAACCTAATATTAATAATTGGTGCATAAATTTAATTTGTACTGTAGTAATAATGTAAGAGGATTTAAAAATTATTTTTCCTATTAAAAGGAACAATGGATGAACTAATGATTTTCCTGAATTTTATGGTTAAGTTTAAGTCCAATTTTAATATCATTATTATTATTCATTTTTTTTAATCTCAAATGCTAAAATAGTTGATGGTGAAAGTTTTTTCTACATCCAGCCAATTTTATCTTTTTTTTATTGTAAGACATTTCTCTTTTATATACCACTAATGAACTTAAGTTTTGTTTTACTTGAAAAGTTAATTTTTTTTAATTATTACTACTAAATGTTAGATTTTTCTCAATAAGTTGCCAACCTCAAATTTGTACCTTCATTTATTGACTAATAGCTCAGCCAGAATACCATCTCCATCAAAGCCAACAGGAGGATCTGGAATACAAGGCCCAGGCCAGGGGCCACAAGGACTGGGAATGTCATCACTTAATGTTGGACCATCAGGTATGGGCCCACGAGGGCCATCAGGTATGGGCCCACGAGGGCCACCAGGCATGGGTCCACAGGGGCCTGGTGTTGGGCCACCAGGCATGGGTCCACGGGGGCCTGGTGTTGGGCCATCAGGCATGGGTCCACGGGGCGCTGGTGTTGGACTGCCAGGCATGGGTCCACGGGGCGCTGGTGTTGGACTGCCAGGCATGGGTCCACGGGGCGCTGGTGTTGGACCGCCAGGCATGGGTCCACGGGGCGCTGGTGTTGGACCGCCAGGCATGGGTCCACGGGGCGCTGGTGTTGGACCACCAGGCATGGGCCCACGGGGTCCAGGTATGGGTCCACAAGGTCCTCATATGGGCCCGCCTGGGATGGGTCCACAAGGTCCTCATATGGGCCCGCCTGGGATGGGTCCACAAGGTCCTCATATGGGCCCGCCTGGGATGGGTCCACAAGGTCCTCATATGGGTCCGCCTGGAATGGGTCCGCCTGGAATGGGTCCACAAGGTCCTCATGTGGGCCCGTCTGGAATGGGTCCACAAGGGCTTGATGTGGGTTTATCTGGGATGGGTCCTCGTGGTTTGAGTCCACCAAACTTGGGCTCTGATATGGGTCCTGGAACAGGTATGGTACCTCGAGTTCCTGGAGCACCTTCTCCTAGAGGTCTACCAGGTACAGGACCACGTGCATCTTTAGGTAATGAACCAAGGTTAGGACCCACCAATCCTATGATGAGACCATTGCATACTGAGTCTCCAAGAAGTAATCGTTCAGGGCCTGTGATTCAAGTTGATGAATATGATGACTCACCCTCACCAGATATGCGGAGACGCAGTTCAACTTCTGGTCAATTACAGAAATCTCGGAGGGGTATTCCTGAAAATTTTGACAAAGAAATCAGAGATTTGATTCTTGGGAAGCCTGCTGGAGGCAATAGGAACCTAGGCCAAACTAATAACCAAAATATGTCAGGACGTAAGGGAATGCTTGCGGTTAAGAATGGTAATGCCACTTCCCATCATCACATGGACAATCAGCAGAGCTCTTCTCCATATTTGAATCAGAAAAAAAGCTCTCTAATCAATAACAACCTTCCATCCAATATAAGAAGTGATACTCTTCACTCAGATGATGCATACTACCGCAGTGTTGACACTGAATCCCTGTCAGACTTCTCTGATTGATCAACACAAAGGTAGGTATAAGTGCTTACACTGACAACTGATAAACACCTGTAAAAATCACTAGTTCACTTCACAATATGTCTGCACTAGTCCCAGGTGTGTCAAATTCCTTGCAATAACCCTCCTTGATTTTGTAGTCTGGTCACCACTGATTCTTGAAAGAGAAAAAAACAACCAGAATATGCAAAGAAAATCCTTAGGCTGTGAAGTGAAAAAAATGGATTAAATCCTGGCTTTCTGCTTTTAGTCTTTAAATGACATATATTGTTTCCGTTTTAAATCCAAATAGTAACATCATTTGTGTATGTTGCTATTCTTCAAATAAATTTAATGTAAAATGTGCCATATTTCATGGCATATAAGACTCCCATTTACATTCTATATTATTGTATTATGGAGTTAGGTGAGGTACAAGTCTTAATTTTTTTGAGCTTTTTCTTTTTGTATGTATGTAAGTTCTTGTATGCCATGTATTTACAATCTATTATGTACCTATAGGGCATTGAGTTTATTTATCAGTACAGTTTCTTATTGTAACTTAAAGCTTTCAAGAGCACTCATGAGATTTTCATATATATTTTTCTACTTCAAAGGTTGGCAAACATTTTGGTAAATGGACCAAATTGGCAGTATTTTTTAAAATTTTAAGTATTATCTCCTATTATGAATATGCATAAAGTTTAATACAATTCTTTTAATGGTATGAAGCATCAGTGATGAAAAAAATCTTTTCTAAGATAAAACTAAGTTCAACTGTGATTCAGAATTTGAACTTCCTATCATAAATGAATGGTCAATTGTGACCAACCTATATACAGATTTAGCATGCTTTACATTTGAAAATGTTTTCTCACATATTTTGCCAAGTGCTGAAATTGTCAGGCAAAATATTTTAGAACAGAATAGTATTCTTATAAAAGACATCTTGAAAATTTAAATTTTTTTTATTAAATTAATTAAAAATTTCCCTCTTTGTAAATATTTTCTATGATTAATTACTTTATATCATTTGATAATTCTCTGATTAGTAATTATTTTTTTTTGTTGTACATATTTGTCATCTACTATAAATTTTGTTCATATTGTAATATTAGTTACATAAACAAGACGTTTTATTTCCTAGATAATGTAAAGAAAAATAATTTAATAATAATAGCATATTCCATAGGCATATGGTTAACAGGTTAGATGAAACGTCATAGTGACAAATTGCCTTGTGGGGAGGTTGGTAAATAGGGAGGGAGGATTTTGCTGACTTACCCCTCCCATCCACAGTATATTTCAATATCACTTTCAACTTCCAGATAAATAGAGCTTGTTCTTATATAACTGATGGAAGTTATCTTTCCCCTTACATAAACTGTAAACAAGGATGATGTAAAAGAATCTGTACTAACAATGAAGATGATACTTTGTTGAAGCTAGTCATCTAGCATAGGAACAGCCTTGAGAGTTTTGTTATTTCTTTTTTTATTACTTTTGATATGCGTCTGTTTTTCTCTTTCAATATTTGTCATCTTTTTACAATATCTTTTGTAACTTTATAGTCTTGGTTTTGTTTGGTCACTTTGGAGTGTTTATATGCTTTTATCAACTGACCAATAGGGTATTGATTCTAAAAGATAAGTAGCTGTAAGTGACCCTGTCTAATCTGTTGATAGCCAACAAGACACTATATTTTGCTCTCCCTACCCTGCAGTACCAGTGATGTTTTTGCTGTTACTACTACTGCTACTATTGTTGCATGTCTTCTTTTTATAGACTACCTTTTTACTGCATGAAAATAGTTTGTTTTTGTTTTTTCTTTTAAAAAATCTTGGCTTTGTAAATACATGCTTTTTTTTTGTTGATTATTTGTATCTTTGAACACACACTAACTTGTTTTTCTTCCTTGATATCTTTATTTTTGTGAATGAATTTTAATGACTTAATATTGTTTTTATTTCTCATTTATTAATCATGGAGTTTAAAAAAATGTTTTCATTTTATCCTGAGACATCAATAAATTTAGAAGTGTTATTATTTCACAGCAAACTTTTTAAACATGAGTTACAGTTAAAACAAAAACTATTTACTGTGTATCATAATTGTTCTTTTGTTTCACTGGTCATTTTTTTTCAATTTGACTGAGTGTGAGTGTGTTATATAACAATTAATGAAATAGATGATTATATAATATATATATATATATATATATAACAATGAAATAGATGAGATATATATATATATATATATATATATATATATATAAAACAACTTATGAGATATAACAAGATATATTTTATTTATATCCAAACTTTTACACATACATATACTTTTTCCTTACAAATTGTGTTGCAAGAATTAATAATGAGATAATAATGTGAGACAATACACATAATTTGGGAATTACAAAATGTCTGCCAGAAATAGTATAAAACATCCACCCCTTCCTCTACTTTTTCAGCTTGCTAGAACAATTTTTTAGCCTTTAAGTAAATTTGAAAAAAAATTTAGTAATGTGTAAAGTTATTTTATTTATTTATTTTCGGTATTAACACATACATTTATTTGTTTCGTTAATGAATATACTGTCTTATAGTGACCACCAGAAGATGATGGTTATTAAATAATGAAGTAACAGAATTAAGATAACCTGAAATGGGATACAATAATGTTTCCCTTTAACCCAGTCAATAACAATATGTGATGCAATGTAGTGACGTTTTCATGCATGTGTGTCTAGTAGTAGATTTTGGCTAAAATTTTAAATACACTGAGCCACATTCTTAAATCTTGCATTGTTAAAGAATTCTGAAAGAAACCATTAATTTTTTATTGGTAAAATTACATAACCTAAAATATGCAGTATAATTTATGAATGAAATTAAATTTTTTTCTTTCTTTGCAATCTCATGAAATACTGTTTTGAAAGATTCAAACAACAATGTACTTTAAATAAAATAAGAACTCTTCAGAACAAACAGATAACTAGGAAAATAAAAAAAATGCTTAGTTATGAAATTTAATGGGAATTGATTAATTAACTTGCTTTTCATTAAGATGTGCAAACATTTTGATTGTATCATATCCAAATAAGCTGAAGAAGAAAATTTATAAAAAATACTGATGATTTAATAAAGTTGAAAAATGTTGCTTGATCTGTTTTTATCTTAAAACTGTCTTGAAAGTTTTTAATATTAAAGAATAGCTGATTCTTCTTAAAATACTTTAAATGTGGAAAAATCAAACTGTCTTGATTAACTCTTCTCCCTTTCTAACTACTTTTGTTATTAATCAAAACTTTGAACTTCAGCTGTTTGCATCTCCACCTTTTGTTTCTGATGTTACCCTTTGAAACTTCACAAGGTTGCCATTTGAAAAAGTGTTAATCATTGATTTTTGTATTTCTAATTTCAGCTTAGATTGAGTTCTTTTTGTATTGTTTCTGTATTTGAAACTATATAATTTTTTTCTTCCCCTTCCCAAGCAGGCTACTACTTTTTGTGAAAAGTGAGAATTTTAGTATTAAGTCTGTTATTTGGTTAAAACGAAAATGTTAGAGATGATGATGAGGGTGGGATTAAGTCTATAAACCTTTTACACATTTTCCAAATCATTTTCAGACATCTTTATTTTATGAAGCTTCTCAATATCCTGTGTGCTTTGTTTGGCAGCATTTTTATCGCCTTTTGTCTTTTCTGCTTCAGTAGATGAAAATTTCCTTTTTCTATTCATCCTAAATGCATGATGAAAAAGTCCTGATTTTTCCCTGTTTTTCTTGTATCCTTTCACTGCATGTGCATGTCTTTTATTTATTTTGAAACCTTTTAAACTTATGCACACATCACACACATGCATGCACATGTGTCACTTTAAGACACTTCATATATGCCATAAATGTGTGTGTGTGTGTGCGTATATTTTATCCTGTCCATACCTACTTCCTTCAGTACCACACAGACCATTTCTATTGACTTTGCAGTGCTGAGACTGCTGACGATCACTATGCTGACTCCACAAACACCAATTCTACTTCTGCTACCACCACTTCTACTACCACCACCACTACTACTACTACTACTACTACTACTTATGATGAGGTTAAAGCAGCTGATGGTAAAAACCCATTTGGTGATCCAGATGGGGAAGATTGGGAAGATGAAGACATGACACTGGTGGATGATAACCGACCTGGGGTACCTGTGAGAGCTTTGTATGATTATCATGAAACTGCTCAAGATGAGCTCACATTCAAAGCAGGTGAGCGTTGAGACTACCTTATCAAGTGTGAAGAACTAAGTAAATACCACTTGAAAAAAATATGGCTTTGATTTAAATTTTCATTTTTCTCTCTACAAATTGCTTTTGGTTATTCCATGAAGACTTTTCAAACAAAATTTAATTAAGTCAATTTCTTTATTCAGACTATTCCTGATTCTGAAGTGTTGAAGTTCTCTTATCTGTTTTTTTTTTTGTTGTTGTCTTATAAGCTCATTTATATTCTTGACGTTCAGTTCAGTATAGTTCAGTTTTCCTATCAAAGTAACTTTACTAACAGTGCAAACTGTGAAATAGAAGGTAGCATTACTGTCACAACTAGATTATCTAATACATATGCTCATTAGTCACTTTGATAGAAACTGTTTCACTGGACGTGAATACAGTGCGTATTTTTTTTCTAGGCACACATTTTTAACAAATGATTTTGTTAATGATACCCACTTTCCGAGTTGATGTTTCTTACAGAATGTGGTTGGTAACAAATTGGATATAATTTTAGGTGTGCTCCTTTTTTTTCTATTGTTTGCTTCAACTTGATATTGTTTACATAATTGCCTGAAATCAATTCAATCTTCTCTTTGTCAAGTTTGAAAACTTTTTTAAAATATTGTAGTTGGTTAGTTATTGAAAGCTGCTTAAACTGGCAAAGACATTTACTAAGTATTTTTTAGTCATTTACAGTTTTTCTGTATTGAAGTATCACTTTTATTTCTTTTTAGACATTTTGAATTTATTTATTGTATCCATAAATTCTACCTTAGAGAAAAAAAAACCAAATGTGTTAATTTTACTTTTCCATAGTCTCCCTCTCTCTTTTTTTTTTTTATTTTTTATCTGGTATTAATTAATCAATGTCTCTTATTATGATTGAAAGTATAGGATTTTGTATTATTAAATGTTACAAAGGTTATCAGTTTAATTTGAATCTAAGCTGGAATTAATAACATAGTTTTGTTTTAAAAATGAAGTTGCTTTCAATTATTGAAGCATAAAGAATGATGTTAATTCTTAAAAAGTTACTTGTGTGATATTTATTTGGTCTTTAGGTCTAATATTGATTAACTTTTAGAGTTACTTTCACCCAATGTGGTTATTTAAAATTGATGACCAAATGCACAGGGTCTTAGGCCATATCATTTTGCTTCATTTTTCTGTTAAAAGTTTCAAGTTGTTTGCTAATTTATTTTCCATAAATTCTTGCTCTTTATAATGAATCACTTGAATTTAAATTTTATTTCTAATATTGGAATATAAGATTTTATTTCAAGTATAATTTTCAAACTGCTTGTAAATTTGACACCAGAGAGTCTCAATTCCATCTTTTGGCATTTGGCATATCTTTTGATATATAAAAAATACTTGTCAACAATTAATATAAGTTTATCATTAGAAATAATGAGCAGAAAGAGTTGATCCAACATTTTTCCACATGATCTTTAGTTTTATTATTCATGTATTTTGATGTAAAAGACTAGTAATTACAAGCTTTCTACCAAGACTCCCCCCATTTCAATTCATTTCTCATATTTCTTTAAATTCTACAAATCTGAACAGCTTACTGTTTCATTTTTCAATATTTAAAAGAAGAAAAGAAAAATCTGTAAATTTTGAAAGTCAGTGAATTGGTGAGTCACCTGCTTTTTCATGTCTTTTTTTCTAGCTTCATCTTTTACATTAAAATCTCAGTTATTTGTTTGGACTAACATTTTCATTTATATTTGTTGTCTTTCTTTAAATTTTAATTGAAATAATGGTTTTATAGATATGCATACAAGCTACTGCTTGTAGGTTTTATGGCTATTGTTAAAGTTAGAACAAGTCACATTTACCTCTGGACTGAGTTTTAAGGTTAAGCTTTCTATTCTAATGCTCTAATTTCTGAGAGAGAAATTCTTTAGTAGTGAAGAGTAGCATTACTACCCATGTTTGGTAGAGTTTATTTTTTATCTAGTATGATATAAGTCACAGAACAGTGTGCAGTATACAAAGAAATTGATAGTTAAGAATTGAATTGATTCTCTTTCTAGTTTATTTGGCTCAAATTATTAAATTGATTCAAAATAAGGTATATAATATTCAAAGAATGTACTGGTTTAAATGTTAATGAAATAAAAAAAAAAATGTTTGTCCACTTGAATTACTGACTTACAACAGTTCCTGTAACTCAAACATACACCAATACATTTGCCTTGCCAGCCAAACAGCCTTTCAGTCTGCCAGCCTCTGTCCCCTCTTAAATCAATCATCTCTGTACCTGTTAGAATATTACAGGAACCTAGTATCTTTTCTACCCAAAGCAACATCAGCACTTTGAGATTTATTGATTTATTTTCACTTAATGTACAGAATCCAGGTTTGCTTTGAAATGTATCTTTCTATTTGTCTTTGCAGAAAAACCATTAAAAGAAAATTATTTCTTTACTCTTGACAAATTTTATTTTTTCCTCTAACATAATGTATATTTTTATTTTTTTAAAAAAGCCCATGATGTGTTGGTAGGGGATATGAATTCAGCTTTTCTTTCTAGACTGGTTACCCTTTCAAGACTTTCAAAAGTTCAGACTTCTTTACTATTTATTCATAAGCAGAGAAGAAGAGATGGATTCATGCTTCTCATAAGGGCAATCATATGAAATGAATGCAACAGACTCAGCATGAGTACACAAGATATACACTGTATACTTTAGTACCCAAAAATTAAAAGTATCTGTCTAATAATGAATAGTTCTTCCTTCTTTTACCTAAATAATTGTAGCTAAATAATATGACATGGAGTTTACATGATGCTGCAGTCACTTCATGAGTATATCTATCACCGCATATTCCAGGACTGCTTATAACTGTGTTGTGTTTGTGTGTGTGGTTGTAGTGAATTAAATGAGGTCTGTTCCATGACACCATGTATGCGATGTTGAGCATGGAGGAGGGGGCGATAAAATACATGGATGCCACCTGCACACGGTTGGAAGGGTTGTGTTATCTTGCTGGAACAAACCATTACTACTGGGGAAACATGATGAGCATAAAAAGGTACAACTAATCTGCAACAATGTCTGTCACATCTACTGAAACAAACTTCAGTTTCATAAGGGAACCTTGCAAGCTCTAACTGAATTCACCACACACCATTACAGATCTGATACCAACTTTCATAATGTTTTGATGACAAGCTGGATCCATAACTAATCTTCTATGCTCCAATGCTGATATACTCTCATCAAGATGAACAATGTTTTCAATAATGATATCATTGCTGGTTGATGAAATCCCATGGAAATTAGTGTACACTGTACAGTGAATTGAATGGCACCAGCATGGCATGGAGTCTGATGCAATGTTTCATTTGTTGGGTATTTACCATCCTTGTTGTGGACAGTCATGTTCTTTTATCACCTGTGGGTGCCTTTAATTTTACATATCATTAATGTTTGTTTGGAATTCATATATTCACTGTTGTTTGGGCATTTGTCCCTGAGGAGACAGTGTTCCAGTGTCACAACAAATATTCTCTTCAGAGTCAAGTTCTGTCCATATTTGAAAGCTGCCACTGCTACATTGTCATACATTTCATTCAGCATAATCTATTAACCACAAGTTGGAGAAGACAAAACCATCTAGAGTACTGATTTCTCTAATTTTTTAGCACTTCAGTTTATATTACAGCCTGTAAAAAAAAAAAAAAAAAAAAAGTTATTTTCCTGAACCACTTTCCAAAATTTGATTAAATATCAGTTTTATTGTTGTTTAATCTCTTTTTGGTCAAGCTGAGATTTTTCACTATTTCCCTCATAAGCAAGTTTACAGAATTCATTAATAGCAATAAAAACAGACATGTTACAACAAGCATAGAGAATAACAAAAAAAGAGGTTTACATTGTTGTTAACCCACTTTTTTGTCGGTCTTTCCTCTAACTTGTCACTTTTTATTACTATTATATATGGTCAGAACAAAAGTTTGTAATGTTTTACAATAGGTGCACAAATTCAGTTAACATGTAACTGAAATTTATGATATATAGGTACCTTCATGAGATCGCTAAAACAGAGCATAGTAGGATGAAAAAGACGACAAACTTGACGAAAACAAAATTTTATTGTCTAAATGTTTGTTATTATTAAGAGGAAAGATCAAAGTATTTGGGGGGTATTTTTTTAGCACGTCCAAAATTTTCATTAAAAATCTTTTTTTTTTCTTTTTTTCTTTTTTTTGAGTCAGCAAAATTGACCATTTTTTTCCATTTTATAAAAAAACTGAAAATCTCACTTTGAAATTCTTTTAAATATCAATTATCATTTTTTCAAAACTTATTTTAAGAAAATCAGAAATTATAATGTTTATTTAAAATATTTTGAACAAAGCTTAACTTAGCTTCTACGCCAAAAAGTTGTAATTTGAAAATAAAACACAGCTGGTCATAAACTTTCGCATCACTTGACAGGTGATGAATGACATATTGACGGATTCCGTGAGGCTAAATTGTTTTACGGAAGGAGAAAAGTGAAATAATTTACATTTCAGTGAACAAATTATTTACCTCGTTATTTTTAAGGAAAACTTTCATTGCTCTATTTTTTTTTTTTTTTTTTGTACTTAGCTTTCACCTTTACGTTTACGATGCTTTATGGAAAATATATTATAAAGAAATTAAAATAAGACTGTTAAGAGTGAGATTAAATTTCATATTTCATAAGAAAGGTATCTAATTAATTTATAGGTACCTTTCTTATGAAATTTTATCAGAAGTGTACATAAAATGCTATAATTTTATGTACATTTATTACATTTGACTGTTATTTGTATTTCCATTCATTTTATTATTAATTTTGATATTTCCTTTATGGAAAAATGTCATAACTGAGATTAATATAAAAATAAGATCATATAAATTTCATAAGATGATACTGATACTTATAGGTACCCTTCTCAGTTGAAATTGAAAAATCAAAATTAACTTCTCCACACATGTTTCGCAAAAATAAATCTATATCTCAAAAAGACATTTACGAAACTGAATGCGGCTTTTAACTAATTTTATAATATTTTAACAACTTAAATGTAAAAATCTATTATAATTAAAGAAATAACAAATAATTGTATTAAAAATTCAGTATTTAAGTTAAATACTAGATAGAAACTCAATCCACGTGACATTTTTTTATTGCATGCATGATACTTCCGGTCTTCTGTAGATTTGATTTACAGTGTTATTATTGTCGCTAATTATATTTTTTTATATACTGTTGTTCGTTAGTTTGTAAAAAGCTTTGGAAATTAAAATCTGTAAATATATATCTACTTAATAACAACATTTGTTAAATTTTGCAAATTTTTCCCTAATTTTAGAAGAATTAACAACATTTAATGTAAAAATAATAAAATATTTCAGAAATAACAAATAATTGTTTTAAAAATTCATTTTTCATCGAAATATCTTTTTGCTTTCAGACAATATTGTCCATGTTCATTGAAATAAATAAAAGCAATTAAAAGCTTTTGAAATTAAATAATATTTTTGTTTTATTGAGTTTTGTATGATTTTCAGGTAGAGGTGGTCCAACTAAAAAAAAAAAAACCTGATTTGGTTTCCTCAAAGCCTTGTGCTTTTAACTAATATAATCACTAATCTTCCCAAAATTGAAATTATAGAGTTTTCATACAATTAGTTAGGAGAAAAAAAAATTCTGCCATGACTTTAAAAAAAAACAAAAACATTTATAATAAGTTCCATCATTTGTGAATAGTTTCTGAAAGTTTCATTAAAATCCGACAATTATTTTTATTTTTGCTAGATTTTCAAAATTAATGTGTGTCATACAGAACAAAACATGCTAAAATTTATGTTATTTTACTAGTTCGGTGATACAAAGTTTTTTTTTAATCAAAATTTAGAATGTTCTAAAAAGAAGGAAAAATTTTTTTAAAAATAATTAAAATAAACTTTGGTCTTTCCTCTCAATAATAACATAAACATTTAGACGCTAAAATTTTGTTTTTGTCAAGTTTGGTGTCTTTTTCATCTTGCTATGCTCTGTTTTTAGCGATCTCATGAAGGTACCCATATACATATTCTGTAAGGTAGCAGTTCAACAGCACTGCTTTCCATACAATTCATGAGTGGATTGTGAATTTTAAAATGGAAAATGGAGGAAAATAAGATGCATTTTTGTCATTTAACCATCTTTTATTTTTGGAAAAGAAAAATGCTGTACAAAGAGTCAAAATATATATCTTTTATGAGTATGATGTCATATCTGAGAGTATTGTTCAAAAGTATTTGCTCAGTTGTAAAGTGAATATTTTGATCTGGAAGACCAAGAATGTTTTGGCATGTTGAGGATGACCAAATCTAAATTATGATGACATGGGACATTACAGAGATACTCTACCTATCTCATATGAGCATTGTAAGGTATTTGAAAACACTTGTGATATGTGAATTACTATGTCTGATGTGTCCTGATTTAATGGTAACAAATTTAATGGATCACATTTCCATCTATAATTTTCTGCTCAAATGCATCAAAAACAACACATTTTTTAAAAGAACGAACACTAGCAATAGAAAATATTGTTTACAATGATGTGGCACAAAAAAGGTCTTGCGGAATATGGAATGGGCCACCATTAACCACTCCAAAATTGGCCTGCATCCAAAGAGAGTGATTCTGTGTATCTGGTGGATTGCAACAGACATTATGTATTACAAGCTCCTTCTGTAAAATCAGATGTTGAATTCAGACAAGTACTGTTCCTATTTGGACTAACTAAAGGTAGCAATTGATGAAAAGCATGTAGAATTAGCCAATCATAAGAGCGTTACCTTCATCAAATCTCAAGTCATTTTGCAAACCTGGTAGAAATTGATACAGCGTGGCTGGGATGTCCTACTACTCATACTCACATGACCTTGAACCTTTGGATTACCACTTATTTTGACCCCTGTAAAATTCTTTAATGAGAGGAACTTCAATTCTTTGGAAGCCTATAAAAACCATTTAGACCAGTTCATCACCCAGAAAGATGGTAAGTTCTGAAAGGATGGAATCCTGAAGTTGCCACAAAGATGGCAAAAGGGAGTGAAACAAAATGTGTACAAATACCTAAATATTGTCTAAGAAATTTACTTAAAAATCTCTACAAAATTTTGTTCCACCTACTCCCTTGACATATATATATATATATATATATATATATATATATATATATAATCCGTGTTCTTATAGATAGAACTGTGTAGCTTAAAAAAAAACATATTTTAAATCAATTAATTTATTATATATATATATATATATATATATATATATATATATATAATTGCTTTTAATTAAATCTATTTGTTTGCTTTTGTTTTGTATGGTTCTTTCATTAAGAATGCTTACTCACTAAGATCAAATGCCTTGCATTCAAGAACTTATTACTATTTCAAGTTGAAATAACTTTTCAAATTGTTTTTTCTTTGACCAATTTGTGGTTTTGGGGAAGAATATCAAATATATTATATTTTGATATTACTTGAATAAGATTACTTTTTAACAGTGTTCCTTATAGGAATTTATATAGGAATCATAGAGTATTTTGTTTTTATCTTTTGTTTTTTTGTTTTGTTTTTTTCCTGAATTCTGATATTGCTGGATTCTTATGCCTTGCTGACATGTAGACTATACTGGGCAATAGGAAAAACAAATTTCATATACTATCGAGACAAATGATACTGTACTTTTAATTCTGGATTTGTACTCATAATTGTCCTTACATATCAATTATTTTATGTTTAACATATTTTTTAAGGTATATATTAATAGCATATTAGTAATGTATACAGTATGTTGGTATGAAGTCAAATAGTATATTAGTAAATAGTACAAGGAAACTTTAGAAGGTGAAAGAACCATATAAATCAAAATCATTTGCTTTATTTTTGATATCTTTAGAAATGTTCTTATGCTAATGCTTATTTCCCACCAGTCATCAACTAAGTTGAACTGTCTAATATTTTGAGTCCATCTTAGATATGTCACAGAGGAACTTTCACCATAATTGTTGCTTCTAGCATTCAAATCCATTAAAAAGAAATAAAGATGGGATTGAAAGAAGTTAATTTTAAGAGATATTCATTACTAGGTCCTTTGATTTGATTTTAGCATGTTGTTTATTAACTCTCAGCTCTATAACACTTTTTTTCCATCTAAGCATCACTAAAATGGATATCTGTCAGATTACAAAGTCTCTGCATTCGTAGCATGTGTAATTTTTCAATTAAAAAGGCCAAGTTTTTATGTCTTGTTTTTTCCAGACCAATATCTAGTGCCATTTAGTGTCATAGTCATAAATATTAGCTATGACAACAGTCGTAATTGAAAGCAAGTTTTTCACTTGCTCAGGGTGTAATGTGTAAATGCATTTAGAAATAAACTTTGCAGTTCTATTGTGTGTTATTTGATTTTAATAATGATTATTTTGTTTTCATATCTTTTAAGACATCATTTAAAAAATTGGAATCTTAGATAATACACCTAAGATTCCAATTTCTAACAAGTTTCACATATTGTGAAACTTGTTGGAAATCTTGTTTTAGAAGACAATTGGTTTTCTGAAAATTTGTTGGATATGATAATATAAAAGATATTTTGGAATTTCTAGGGTAATACATTTGGTATACAAAGAATAATAATTTATATTATTCTTTGCATACCAAATGAACATTTTAAAAATCCACTGCATTTATTAAATCAAGATTGATTATTTAAAATTGCTTGTCAGAATACCTTTCCTTCTCTTATGAAGGCATTTTTTGTTGTGATTCTGATATTAATTGCCCAGTTTATGCTCTGAAGCAGCTGACTGATTCTCATCATTGGTCTTACTCTTATTCACTCCTTTCATACATTTCATGTATTTTCTAATGATTTTCATTTGAAATTAAAACTATTTAAGGTACTGAGTTGAATGAAATACTTTTGTGTTTGTCTCTATAGAAAACCTGCTTGCCTTGATTCCTATAGTTTTGAATAGTCTGTGTTTCCCTTCATTCACTGGCACTATTCCATTGTTAGGAAAATTAATTTTTAATGTTTTTCTTTTATAGTAAATAACACATTTAGAATGTGTGATTTAAAATTTAAACTTAAATTTTTTTTTTGTTTTGTTTTTTTTAACTCATTTCTTTACTTTTTCCTCTGTCACCAAAACTGCAAATAACACTTTTTTTTTTATCTGTTTGGTTTAATTTAGTTAAAAATCTCTTCATTCATCGGGAATAGCAAACAAGATATTAAGAAAAGATTACTCCTTGTAAAATAAATCAGACAATTTTTTTTTTGTTTTGCATGCTTTTTCCTCCTCATCCATTTCCTCTTGGAAACAATCCCATTAAACTCTGGTTATAAAAACTTTCTTAAATCTTCTGCTGATCAGAATGTGCATTTCTACTATTCTCACTCAGGATGATTGAAAAATAACAATTTTTTAAAATTATATTTGACTTTTTTTTTTTTAGTTCTACTGAAATGTTTTTATTTGAAAAAAAAAATCTTGCAAAAAGTTAATTTGGGAATTATTCTATGAAGTTTTAAGAAATATTTTAAACAAAATACTGTTACATGTTAGCTAAAATGAAAGGGACAGATTAAGCGTAGATAACTATAGTGTCTTCCAAACGTAACCCCATCTCCCAAATCATAAAACTTTTTAAATTAAAAAAGAAATTACATTCTTTTCATAAAGAAGGTATTCATAATCCATAAGTCTTTTGTTGAGGTCATTGTTCAAATTGTCTTTATTACTTCATTCATATGATCTGTGCTGATGATTTGTCATTGGTGCAGTCATTTTATAATATTCCAGTTTCTTTATCAGATTGAGATCTGGTGAGTTGTATGACAATTCCAAGAGTTCTATATCATCCTGAATTTCATTTTAGATTTGTGGTTTCATGGCACAGAGCATCATTCTCTATAAAATTGGTGCTGTTTCTTATCTACTTGAATGTTTACTGATGGAATCACTATCCAATTTTCTGTCAAAAATTATAAAAAAAAAAAAAATTAGACCAATGACTGATCATCATCATACATAGATCATCTTGAAAGAAAAAGTAATAAACAATTTAGACAAAGATG